>JBBCBC010000025.1:14080490-14229794 GCA_037126765.1 Stenogyne calaminthoides
GGTAGGTGAAACATCGATTTTTTTCACAGTGGTGACGATCGATCCTATAAGCGGTAATATAAACATCGATCGGTACTTGACTCATTGGTTTTGGAACTTTTTTTGGAACTTTTATCAAAACTATAAATTTCCCAACAAATTCTTCATATAAAACTGGTTGAGTTGCTATATATCATTAACACGTTATATAGCGTGAAAAACTCATATTCTCGAGGGTCACACGATTTATTTGCCTGTATGAAAAGGTATTATGTGATGTTGTAAATAAGTGAAGTAAATGAACGTAAGGTTCACACTTCATATGTGAGTGGGAGATGTAAATAAATAATTTATTTATATTTATTAATTAAATATATATCCACATAATGAAGTGGATAACCTTTGAATTGGAAGTTATTTTGATAACTTCAAATATTTTGAAATATTGAACGGGACTTTTAAGAAGGGAAATGTGATCTCATTCTAAAAGGGTTCTGGGCATAACTCACGTAGAAAAAGAAACAGACAGAGTTCTGTTCATGGAGAATACGCATCACATATAATACACAAATCAAAAGGCACTTAAATTGTGAACAATGAAAGCAATCCGTGAATAAATTCGTGTGGTTGCGTTTCGGACTAAGAGATTCCAGTACGTACGATGAATTCAACCGGGTTCTAATCCTTTCCGCTGCAATTATGGAATAGAGGTTGGTGATTTCCTATCGCTCGTTTTCCAACAGGTGCATTTCATAATTGATTTTATCTTAGGCCCAACATCATTAAGAGGTAAAGAAGTCGTGCTACCCACAATCTGTAAGTTGTCTGACACCACGTTCGCCAACTCCTCGTCCTCCACCTCACACTCGACTCCATCTACATTCAACTCCACTAAGTGGGGCATATCTGGGTCCCTGTCTTTCAAGGCGTCAAATGAATTTGACGTTACGACCATCGAATTAGAGTAAGAATGCCCTTGTTGGACGAGTTATGCTAAATACACACTTTGGACAACTGATGTGAAGGATTATGTGATGATGTGTTGTGGCAGGTGGCCATGTCGCGCACACCATGCAACACAATAACTTGGTGTCGTGCACACCATGCGACACGAAATACTGGTGTCGCGCACACCATGCGACACAAAAATCCGGTGTCACTTTAAAGGGAGATGTGTACTCGAAGGTCACTTTAGGTACAAGCACTTCCCCGAACTCAGATTTGCTTTGCAAAGTCTATGTTTGGGGGGTGTGCATTTTCTTATGCATTTTTGTTGCACCGGCACACCCCCGTTTTGTTTTTGGTGAGGTTCACCGTATGGCATGTTTTTTAGCTTAATGGTGAAAATACTTGTATATGAATTTTTCCGTGTTGGGCTCTCTTTTGTTGGTATATTTGCTTGTTAAAGATGAATGTAGATGAGCTTAATTGTTGAAATGTGGTTAGCTTAGAGCTTAATGGTCATGGTGCTTGGTGCATATTCTTTGTTTCACTATTTTTCCAAACTTTTAATTGCATAGCAATGAAAAAGTTTGGGGGGTGTGTTCGTTTTCACAAATTCACTTGCACCAATGCACTTATGCTTTATGTTGTTGTTGGTGTCAATTTGTGCTTAAAAGTTGAGCGAATTTATTCCAATTCTATCATTTGGGTAAGAAATGCAATGGTAAGTGCGGAGCTATAAGTGGGATGAGTTGATGGAAACAAAATGACATTCAAATGAGGGATTGCTAAGGAGAGGATTGAGGTGCATAAGGAAGAGACCCCGACTCTCTCGATCGAACGAGCGACCTGGCTTGAATCGAGGGGTCAAAAGGTTAGTTTTTCTGAATTTTTGCTGAAAATAGCATTGCTCGAGTCGAGCACTGTTGCTCGGCCTTTTTGGTCGAGCAGCACACTTTATGCAGTGAGTTCCGAATGTTTTTGGAGTTGCTCGACCGAATTTGGTCAAGCACGTCTGCACGGGTCGAGCAGCCCCAAATATTTTGAATTACTCGAGCGGGAGCCCATGCTCGAGTCGAGCAATCCTGCATGGGTCGAGCACGGCCACATAAAGTTTTCAAACCCTTTTCTTTCTCTCTTTTCCTCCATTTCTCTTCTTCCCCATTACTCGACCAGAACCCTTAAAATCGCCCCCTTGCATATTTTTGCTCCCTTTTCACCATTTTCTCCACCAAACTCCACTCAAAAGGTATGTGGGTCACTAATCTCATCTATTTGCACAAGATTAATGGTATTTTCATGAGTATTGAGTAGTTTCTTGTGCATATGCTTAGTTGGTCGAAATTTTGGGAATTTTTGTACCATGTGATGATATCTTGCATTATTCTTCCATGAGTTGTGTGATTTTTGCCTCTATTGTTGATGGGTTGCTCAATTGTGGGTTCAATTTTGTCTCTTGTGGTGAAACTTGGCTAATTTGAGTATGTTGGAAAAGTATGTGCTAGAATTGTCATATTTGTTAATTTGTGCCAAGTTTTTGTTTGTTATTGCTTGTGTTTACCATAGCTTGAGTTAATTATTTATTTGTCAATGTGTAATTTGAATTGGATGACAATTTCAAGTTTACATTCAAATGTGGAAATTGAGGAAAGTTGTAGTATGAGCAAGTAGGAATTTTACAATAGTTGTGTGCCTTTGTTGAGTGAATGATAGATGTTCATGCACATTTGTCTTGGTTTGATGTTCATTTTGAGTTGTATGACATTTATTGATTTACTTGGATATGAACTTTTGGAGAAAAGTGGTTGATTTGTTTGTGATGAATGGTAAGAAATGGGAAATCTTGTGAGTTGGGTGTGAAAGTCATGGTGAATACTTGTGCTTTGTGGTATAAATTGATAAATGTTGTGTTAACACTTAATGACAAGTCTTTCAGGAAATGGCAGACAGAAACCGTCAAGGTCGGGGCAGAGGCCGAGGCCGTGGTAGGGGACCGAATGAAGTACCACCACTGACTGATGATGAATTAAGAGAAATTGAGGATGATTTAAGGGCTGATGGAGTCTTGCCTAGAGACTATAATCTTGATTTCGGAGATCGATGGAGGGGAATGGCAAAGAGATGGCAGAAATTTGCCGGAAAGATCGAGCCCACCCGGGTACTGGATGTAGAGTGCATGACCGCAATGGGGATATTGGATGATGTCCGGACCCTTTTCCAAAGGGTTGGAATGCAAGAGTTTCTGGATAGAATGACGGTCGAACCACTTCTGTTAATGAATGAGGGGATCACGATGGAATTCATGAGCACCGTCATTGTGCATAAGCAAGGGGAGAGGCCTATTATAATCGAGTTCACCATTAATGGCAATCCCTATAGTTTGTATGCATCGGAGGTGAGTGAGATAATCGGATGCCCCGGAGACCAAAGTGGGGAATTGTTCCATAAGAGGGAAGATTTCAACGCCGTAGAGTTTTGGAAGGTCATATGCAAAGGGCCATTTGGAATCCCGCCCCCATACCAATCGAGAAATGCAAAAGCAAAAATGATACGGAATCCAACTCTACGGTACATCGAGAAAATTCTGGCCAACACAATTTTTGCTAGAACTGAGGGTGGCTCGATCTCGAATGATGAACTCTATTGCTTGTGGTGCCTTGTCAACCAACATCGGTTTGATGTCGGTTCCTACTTGATGCTACAAATAGATCGAATGGTGACGAGGGCAGTGCATAGAGTGAAGATAGAGTTGTTCGTCATTATGATTGCCAAACATTGTGAGTTCGATCTCGAGGATGGAGTGACTGAGTGAAAGAAGCTCAATTTGAGGCACATGGAAATACACAAGTCGTGAGCCGCCTTCAAGGTCGGTTGTGCTTCAGGCAACAGGATGATAGTTACTTTCCATTGCCCAATCCTCATCTCACAAGCATCTTGGGGCACCGAAGCAACATCAACCTATTGGGCCCTCGACATCGTGACGCCGCCACCCGTCTATATGAAAATCTTTGGAATCAAGTGCCCAACCTTCAAGACCCAAATCAACCCCCACAAGAAGAGCAAGAAGAACAAGAAGAAGGTGGGAATGCAATTCTCATGAAAGGACAACAAGAAGAACAAATGGAAGAAGAACCCTACCACCCTGATTTTGGACAACAATTCGATCAACAGGTGGATCAACCAAAGGTAGTTGGCGGATGGAGGTTGAGAAGAGAAGATTGGGAAGGCCTAAACAACAATGTGGCGGATCTTAGGGGAGGGATGAACACAATGAGTTCGGCCATGGATAGAATGAGGGACGAAGTTCGGGCACAACAAGGGGAGATTGAAAATTGAGATTTTGGATGAGAGCCCTCTATGTAGACCGATTCCCAAACGAAGACCCCGATCAACAACCTCCTCCTCGGAATCGACGTCGTGGTGCACATTGAAAAAGGGAAGTGTGCCTCAAATGCCATTTCTTCTCTCTCAACTTTCTTTCTTCTCTCCTTACTCCTTTGATCATTGTTATTATTGGATATTTGGTTTGTACTTATTTGTTGATGGATTTGTGTGGAATTCTCATTTCCCTTTGGATGGATTGGTAATTTGTATATTGACTTGATGATGTGTGGTGTTTGATTGGTTTGATTGAATGTGATTGAATTTTGGTACTTGTTTGAGTTTTTGATGGATGATGATGCTTTCTTTGAAGTGTGGTTATATTGTCTTGAAATGATTCATTCATGTGATTGTTGAACTTGGTTGAGTGCAATTTGTAAGAGTGTGCTCGTTCATCGTTACCAAGCTTGTGAGCTTTTGAGCTTAATTGAAGTGATCTTGTGATATGATTGCATTTTTGTTCGTGAGTGTGTCGTCTACACTTGTGAGTGCTAGAACTTGCCCTTTGAACTTGTTTGAAACTTGACTTAGGAGGAATCATCTAAGAGGATAAGAGACATTTTGTTGTTCTATGAAGTCACTTGGCCATATATGATCCTTACCCAAAGAAAAGCATTTCCTTAGTTAGCCAGATTGAGCCTTGTAATCCATTTCTTGTCAAGCCACATCATGTAACCGAAGTACCCATCGTTTCGTAAGCTCATTCGATCCTTGGTCAACTTGGGGAGCTTAAGTGATGGTATCTAGGGAGAAATGATTGTGAAATAAAAAAGGAGTACACACTCTAGAATGGGAGGAATGAGTAAAAAGAAAAGTGGGTAAAAAGAGAAGTTGTCTAGTGGTGAAAGATAGAAAACAAAAATGAAAATGAAATTGAAAAATTCAAGAAAAAGATAGTTCTTTCCAAGGGTTAATAATAATAAAAAAAAGTTTGCAAAAGAGGAACAAAGTTTCCCAAAACCCTTGGAAAATAAAAGTGTGAGGTTGCAAATATGGAGGATAAGTGTTGGGTATGGGTAAGAGTTCATTGAGAAACTCTTAGGAAAATATGAAGTTGAAGTTGTGAGTGTTGAACATCTGTGAATCTCTAGTACCAACTCTTGAGCTCCACAAGTTGAATGAAGTTACTTATCCCACACTAACCCTACCCGTCCAAAGAGCCCGACATTACAACCTTGCAAAGACCTCTTTGATTAGATGATGATGTCTAAGTAGATGGTAGAGAATTGAGTTTAAGGGCAAGCTTATGGTCGTTCATTTGTGTAGATTGACGATAGGGATATGCATGACCTTATACACTTGAGGGATGAGAGATACACTACCCGTGAGAATGATGAATGAGTGCTTTTGACCGAGTTGCATTTTGATCATGTTTGACTTGAAGTGGTGAAGAGTTTGATTGGCAATGTGGTGCTTTGAGAGGAAAGTTGACTTGTCTTGTCTTGAACTTGAACTTGGATCACTATTTGAATCTTAAGCAATCACCCCTTTGGTTTCTTTTCTTTGTTTGGGGACAAGTAAATCCTTAAGTTTGGGGGGTTTGATTAGTGGTGATTTTACTTGAGATTTTATGTTATTTCATAGCTAGATGTGATGATTCTTGTATGATTTTGGCTATTATATTGTTGAATTTGGTAGAAAAGTTCATTTAAGCTTGTGTTATTTATTTGTGCAGGAATTGGGTTGAAAACGAAGATTTTATGAAAAATTGAGAAAAAGTGGTTGCTCGAGTCGAGCAGCCTTACTCGGGTCGTGCAGGTCCATAAGGCGGAGTGTTGGAAATGCAATTTGGAAGAAAACACTATTTTGGAGTAAATGATAGAATTGGAATAAATTCGCTCAACTTTTAAGCACAAATTGACACCAACAACAACATAAAGCATAAGTGCATTGGTGCAAGTGAATTTGTGAAAACGAACACGCCCCCCAAACTTTTTCATTGCTATGCAATTAAAAGTTTGGAAAATAGTGAAACAAAGAATATGCACCATGACCATTAAGCTCTAAGTTAACCACATTTCAACAATTAAGATCATCTACATTCATCTTTAACAAGCAAATATACCAACAAAAGAGAGCCCAACACGGAAAAATTCATATACAAGTATTTTTACCATTAAGCTCAAAAACATGTCATACGGTGAACCTCACCAAAAACAAAACGGGGGTGTGCCGGTGCAACAAAAATGCATAAGAAAATGCACACCCCCCCAAACATAGACTTTGCAAAGCAAATATGAGTTCGGGGAAGTGCTTGTACCTAAAGTGACCTTCGAGTACACATCTCCCTTTAAAGCTCGATATCCACCAAGCCTCGAATTTTTTGTGTCGCGCACACCATGCGACACGAAATACTGGTGTCGCGTACACATCTCCCTTTAAATCCGGTGTTGGGGTTGTTGACCGCGACACGAAATCCGGTGTCGCGCGTTGACCGCGACACCCAAAGCCTGTGTCGCGCGTCGTCCGATTTTTTTTTTATTAACTTAAATTAATTTATAATTTGTTAGTTATAATTATTTATTTAACTAATTAAATGTATTATTTGATTAATTTAAAATTATTAATTATTTGGTCATTAAGTATTATTTCATTAACTAAAAAGTGTTAGTTATTTGTTATCAACAATATTAGTTCATCAATTGAAAAGTATTAGTTCATTCATTAAAAAGTATTAGTTAGTTGGTTATAAAGTATTAGTTCATTTATTGAAAAGTATTAGTTCAATTATCAATTTAAACATGAAAAAAAAATATTCACATTATATGAAAAAAAATATACACATTACATAATTTCTATCCGAGAATGGATTGCGACGTGCTGCTAGAAAAAAAATGTATAAAATATTACAAAAATGTATAATATTTGTCTTTCTCGTTATTTCTAGACCTATAATTAGCCTCACATCGCGGTGCATCCGAGTCGTGTAATGTATGGTATATATCTATCCTGCTTTCAAATTCTAAATGTATATCATTTACAGAAGGGTCATGTTCGCGTTCCCAGTATGCAGATATAAACGGTACTGGATGCTCATCGGTTGTCATATGCAACTGAAATTACAGTTAAAAAATTATAATTATAATTAAATCAAATTTATGAATAAAAAAATTTATAAAATAACATTAATATAATTTTTTCTTACCAATATCCAATGAGAATTGTTGTGCACGCTCCCTAAGATCAATTTGACGGTCGGAAGTCCTTGATATTCATCTGTTATTGCGGGAAGGCAAAAATGTCCGCCATGTTCACTAAATGACATTACGAAAACGTTATATGTGGTTGCAACCAGATATCCATGTTCAGGTAATGAAAACCATTTATCACGTGTGGCATAATTGTGGAAGTGATTAAGTGATTTTTCCAACTCTGACATGGTTGTGTAACCACGTATAACATTTTTGTATAAATTGCGTCTTATTTGCAGATCATTAAAAAGATCCTTTCGTACCGTGGGTCATTTATCCCCGCTTCCGTAGATTGTGAGTGCAACAGCTCTAAATCCGCAGTTCCCATCTCCAATTACATCATTGTAGGAATGAATATAATTTCTAATATATGGAGGAAAATCGTCCTCCACCGGAGAGTTAAAAAACTGTATAGGATAGTTAATATTCGTTTGAAAATTGGGTGGCTTACTTGAACTAGCGGTACTGTTGCGATGCGGGACATCAGAAGGTGGAGGCCTCTTGGGCTTTGAAGTTAGAGTTTTGGGAAAATTTGTGTAGGTATGCCCCGGATTTTGGGAAAATCTGTTCCGAGTCTCTTCAGAAAAACTCATCGTACATCTTTCTGATGTGCTATGTCTACGATCAGCTTCAGGTGGAATATCCTGGTGCGCATTAGTTGCTGCCACTCTCCCGTTACCCCTTTTTTGAGTAGACTTCTTGAATCCCACACCTTTCATCATTCTCTCATACCAAGAAGGTTGACGATCGCTGTCTTTAGTCTTCTGTGTCGACTTATTTTTTTTTTCAACCTTCGGTGGAAGAATGTCTTCCGTGTCATCATCGAATAATTTTCTCCTAGTCTTACCACCACCGTCAACATTTGTTCCGGTGGTAGGTATACTAGAAAAATCTATATCCAATGTTTTCCAAAACGAGTCTATACAATTTAAAGGTATTTGAAAGTTGTTTTCAAAGTACCTTGTAAGCTCGCATTGGCACGAAAGACCATGTGTTCTTCTGAGATAGCAACCACATTTTTTTGGACCTAGTTTCCTCTGCACTTCTTCGACAATGAGATCGAACGCCTTAGACGTGATATTGCGCACTAGTTGGCTGAAGAATTCATTTTCTAGCATATCAGTCCTTGTCTTGTGGCCGCTAAATCTCGATTGTTTTTTTATCTCACATATTTGCAACTCCATTACCTGGTGAAGCTTTTTGAAGATCATGTCAAAGTGCTTCTTGCCGCCATCCAAGTTTATTTTCACTCTATGGTGTTCTTGTTCAACCCTACAAATATATTACATGTCTCGAAATGTCCTTCCAATAGTTTTAGTTATGATAATAGTGTAATAGTGTAAAAGTTGTCATAAAAAGTATTAATTTTGTTCGGTTACCTGTTCGTGGTGTAGTTTCCGTAGTGCAGGCGACGATCGAGATACATCCCTAAAATTCTTATTTTTTGCGGCCTGAGCCACGTATCTTCGCAATACGAAATTAGATCGCCAAATGTGTCGTACTTCTTCTTTACGTAATCCCACCTAATTTCCCATTCTTCAGGTGTACTCGCCTGGATTGCATAATTCCACTGTAATTTAATATTATCAGCAAACTTTTTGTTTAATCCATTTTCTACTAGAGCTAGAGCCCGGGCATAAACAATTTGCTCTATGTGGCGTATGCATAAATGTGCTTGAGAATTTGGAAAAACCACATCAATAGCATTCATCATCGCGAAAGCCCTGTCTATAACAACAACATTTTGTAGGTCACTCTCGTACAGTCCCCGAATAAATCGTAGGATATATTCGAAGTGTTCCTGCGTTTCACAGATCATATATGCATATGCAATGGTGAACGTCTTGTGAGTGCTTGTTGCCCCAACTGCCTCAAGTAAAGGCATACCGTACATGTTCGTGTTGTATGTTGTGTCAATGATTAATACTTGTGGATACGTGTTGACCATTACAACCGAACATGGGTGGCTGAAAACTATATCTTCGAGTTCGTAATCAGCATCCGTCCTATAGTCGTACCTATATTTTTATATAAACAGATCAAATATAATACAATCAAAATATGAATACAATTATTTAGGTAACAAAAAATAGGATTTCAAATTAACGAGTAGTGTATATATAATGCATATAGACTAAAGTTAATCATTAACAATAAATATGGTCATGTATAGATTGTATATCTAACTATACCCCAGTAATATTTATATTGAGTGCAGTGGGATTAAAAGGAAATGTACTTGACTGATGAAGTTTTATAAAACAATCTTAAAAACTTTGCTAGTATTTATACATGTAATTCCTCTTTCGCAGTAGGTGTATGAAGTTTTGTGTTGAGGTAAGCTCCTCACGGTTGTCTCTCCTTATCTTTTGTTGTGTATTGTATATTCTCTTTGAGTCCGTACTATTGTTGGGATCGATTGTCTTTAAATATCTCAAAATGTTGCTCGAACTGACATTCATTGAATCTAGCAGTTGTACATGTTTGTACTGTTCGGGGGTTATTTGACCAATTCTGGAACCCTCAACACATTTTGGAAATCGATGATTGTGTGTCCCCTCCAAAACACTAATTTGCCACATATCACGGTTGGGATCAGAAAGCCAAGCAACTAAACAAAAAGGACAAGATTTTTTTGCGGTTTTGTATTTCGCTCATTCGTGGTTTTTTTAGGTATATATTTGCCGCCTTCACTACATATATACCTTATCGTTGTTGCATTAGAATTACGAATGGACAATGTGATGTTTCTCATACCAGCAATACTCTTAACATAAAAAGCAACTCCGTCTTTTCCTATTAACCCATCACCAGGAGTAATAAAATCAGCAGTGACATCTTCGGACACATAATCAGCATCATAATAAGAACTCATTTTATGTAATATTATAAAAATATAGAGGTATAAGGTGATAATGAATACTAAAGAAATGTAGGAGAAAAATTTATAAGAATGTCTGTGCTGAAGTAGAATGTATAAATTGTGTGAAGAATTGTGTGAAGAATTTTGAACGATTAGAATGTATATGCTGAAGCAGATGAAATTTATAAGAAGGGTGAAATTTATAAGAAGGTCTGTGCTGAAGTAGCATTGAAAATATAAAATAAGTATGAAGTAGCATATGAAATTTATAAGAAGGGTGAATCTGCATGAAAGGGGCCCATCAAAAGTTTCAAAATTAAAATAAGTAGTTCAGTACTGATAAAGTTGAGAAACCAGCACACGCGAACAGAAAAAGTCTGACACGGATGGAAATTCAGCACGCGACACGTGGCATGGCGTGTCGCCCGAGGCATGTGACACGCGCCGCACTCGTCGCCTATACAGCGCGACACGCGCCCCACTGGCTCATCGGGCGCGTGACACAGCCGGCCGTGTCGCGCCACTCGCGCGACATGCTCCCCACGCGCCTGACTCGCCTGACTCCTCTTGTCCTCCTGAACTGATTTAACTACACGAACCTACTCACTTTATTATTTTTGTCGCGATGTTATTATTACTGTGTTCTCTAGCTATATAATAGAGTCTCAGATTTTATGATTCACAATTGAAAATAATTTAGCCACAATTGCAGATATTAGCTGGTTCAAATATGAGTCAACAAGATTCATTGTTTTATGGAGAAAAGTGGTCTAAAGAGGTAACTGAGTATCTGGTTGATTTTCTTGTAAAAGAAAATAGAGACGGTCGTTGGTTTTGGAACAATGATAATATGATTTCAATAGTTGGCGCTACACGACACATAAATATTAATTTTAATTATTTTCATGCTAATATTGTGTTGTTGTTTTGTTGAGATCGTTTAATTTTTTAAGTATTAGTAAATTTGGTTTTAAAGTATTAGTTCCATATTTATAAAGTATTAATTCATTCATATAAAAGTATTAGTGAATGAATATAAAATTTGGTAGTTTCATATTTATAAAGTATTAGTTTCATGTTTATAAAAGTATTAGTTAATGAATATAAAAGTATTAGTTTCATGTTTATAAAGGTATTAGTGAATGAACATAAAATTATTAGTTTCATGTTTATAAAAGTATTAGTGAAATGAATATAAATGTATTAGTGAATGAATATAAAAGTATTAGGTCAAACACTATTTAATTTACACCCCTAACAATATTATTAAATAAAATGCCAGTGAAATTTTCGATTAAAGTCTGAATTAAAGTCATTTAATATCTGAATTTTTTTTAATTAAAGTCTGAATTTTCGGTCAGTATTAAATTTAATATTTGAAATTAACAGTATTAAATTTTCGGTCAAACAATTCAAATTAAAGCACTAAATTCTGAATTTTTTTGAGTCAAAAGTCTGAAAAGTGTGGTTGACAATACGGAGTCTGAAGGTCATAACCTGAGTCTGAAAAAAATCTTGTTATCGCCCGATCTGCGTGACCTGAGTTCTCTGTCAATGGCGCGGCCACAGATGATTATTTTTTTTTTTTTTTTTCGAAAATTTCCTGCCTCTATTAAATATTTTTCACCTAATTCACCACCATAAATACACCAATATCTCCTCCAATATAACCATAACCTCCCACTCAAATATTTTCACACTTCATACTCCCATTGTCTTTGTCTTTCAAGTGCAGCAGCCATCCACCGCCTTCCAACGCCGACCACCGCCGACTGTTCATATATGTATAAAAAAAAATTTGTGTTTTTTTATTCTTCTTTGTTTTATTTTCCGACACATAATAATAATTTTTTTCTTGTTTAACGAATAAGAATTAGCCAGACTACACACTTACTCATGCCGCCAAATCGCCCCCATCGACCACCGCTTTGCCGCCGACGACGTCGCCACCTTCAAGGTGTGTTTTCTTTTTTCGGTTGTTTGGTATATTTTATTTTTTATTATAAGGTATTAGTTGAATTGATGTATAGTAACATTTTGTATGCTGTAAATTGTTAGTTTATATGCTGTAAAGTGTCACTTGAATTGGTGTAAAGTATTAGTTTAATTGCATTTACAAATAAAAGTAAAGTTTTATGTGAATCTGTTTATAAATAAAAGTAAAGTAAATTGATTTGCTTGTGTGTGTATATTTTAATTAATTTAATTTAATTTAATTATAATGCAACTTGTTTATACTGAACCGTGCAATTATAGTTCACTTGGCGATAAATAATGCACCTGATTTTGGTGGGAAAAAATATTGCTTATACGCAGTATTTAATAAAACATAAAAAAAACTTTCATTTGGATTGGAAAATTTGACATCAAATTTTCAAAAGGAATGAATGGCCAATGATTTACAGTCCAAAACTAGTATAGCTTTAATGCCATGTCAAAAAAAAAAAAAAGTATAGCTTTAATGCATTCCAAAATAAAACTAAATTATTTTACTTATACTAAAGTCTGTGTTGAAATTTCGACATAATTTAATTGGTATTTCATTCCTCAATCCTAACATTTATTTTAGAAATATTATATTTGTAGAGCATAACACTTAAAACTTATTTTAACTCAAACCAGTAATTAAATATGCAGTTCATTTTTTTATTTTTGAAAAGTAACTGTGAAACTTTATTTCCTTGAGTATCAAAAGTACTCATAATTCATAAGTACATGCATCAGTACAAATTATTACAGAACATGTTTTAAACAAAATATAGTAAACAAAATATTTTAATTAATTTAATTTAATTTAATTAGATTAATTATATTCAAATTTTTTAAATAATTATAGTTCACTTGATTAAATTTGTGACCTCAATTAAAATTTTAATTACGCAAATCATAATTGATTATTTCCTTACTTTTTTTTATTAGAATTTTAAAAATTAAATTAGTTTGAAAATTAGATAATTTCTTAGAAAAAAAAAAAGAATGATTGAGATTTTTGAAGTCAACAATTAATTATTCTCTTATTTAGATTATAGTTGATTTAAGATTGTATGCTGTAAGGTATTAGTTTGTATGTTGTAAGGTATTAGTTTGTATGATGTAAGGTATTAGTTTGTATGATGTACGGTATTAGTTTGTATGTTGTAAGGTATTAGTTTGTATGTTGTAAGGTGCTTCAATTGAGGTATTACTTGATTTAAAATATATAATTTCATATGTTTTTTCTTAGTTCACTATGTCACGCCGCTTCTGCCCTGATTGCTCCGCACTATGTAGAGTATGCAATCAATGTGTTCTTGCTGAACAACGTGCCCCTCCATCTGAATCTGAACAACTCGAATTACAAAACTTTCAGTGGAGTACATTGTTCGATCTAAACACCTCTGCTTACCAACCTAATGTCGAGCAATCTGTTCCGATGCAGTATGCTCCATTTCGTACACCTATTGAAACCAGTTTCAATGATTTGCATAATTACTCCCCAATTGGATTCCCCTCATTTCCACCGTCAACACATATGATCATGGCCTCCGACCCTATTCCGGCTGCGGCTACATCTCATTATTCCCTTAACATGGGCCCGTCTACGTCTCATCACTCTATTCACTCCACTCACTAGGGCCCGTCTACATCTCATTACTCCACTCATCAGGGCCCGTCTACATCTCATCACTTAGGACACCAGGATGAGGATGAATACGAAAGTGCTCCGCACGCAACACAAGTCTCATCCTCGTCTTCGCCACATAGTGATTGGTTGACGACGACGTCCATGCCTGGAGGACCTTTAGATCCAAGTGTGTTGTGTGCTTTCAAAGCACACAAAGCCAAAAAAATATGGGATGATTCAGTAAGTAAAATATATATATTTTTTTAATTATTATTTCAAACGGTTACGATATGTAAATTAACGAGTTCATTTTTATGAAAAAATATGTAGACGTTTCGTAAGATCCTCGATGGCCAGACTCAAATTATAACTCTTGAGGATTGGTCATCGAATTCATTCGATCATGACGATCATTCCTTCGCCCTCATTAGAAAGCCTGGATTGGAGGGTATGGGGCGAATGATGTTTCAAACCAACAACATGCCCCTCATTACAGCATTCGTCGAATGGTGGCACCCTGAGACGAACACTTTTCATATGCCTTTCAGGGAGATGACGATCACGCTCCACGACGTACATGCTATCCTTGGTAAACGGAACCCTAAAACTAATTTTTAATAAATCAATTTTTTTTTATCAATTCATTTTACTAATAATAAAAATAAATTTTTTCCAATGTAGGCTTGAACATAAATGGCTTCCCCGTCATTGGCAACAAAAGTTGTATTGACGATGCATTGATTAATGCATGCGGCTCTAGGGGACAAAACCAAAGTAGCGCCATCCTTGACAACATACGAGATGAGTGTCAAAAGAATAACCACCTGAGCGAGGTCTCTATTGCTCGAGGTTACCTATGGTACTTGATGGGTCGACACTGTTTCCTGATAAAACGCGTGATTCTGTCCTCAAGTATTATCTAGAGGTGTTGGGTGATCTCGATGATGAAGTCCCTAACTATGCATGGGGAGCCGCCACATTGGCGTATTTATATCACCAGCTAGGGGCAGCATCCAGACGTAACACGACAGGGATTTTGGGTTGCTTGACATTACTTGAGGTCAAAATTACATTTCAATAATATTTTCAATGATATTCAATACACTGTTATCAATATATTGTTACATATAATAACTTAAACTCATTACAATTTTTCAGTGCTGGATATACGTGTTGGGGAATAAGTTGCACGGATCTATTCGGGATAAATATTTAAATACAAATTTAATTCTGATAATTATTACTAGCATGAATTAATCATATATTAATTCAAATAATAATTCAACAACAAATCATGCATATAATCAATTCACGTAAATCCTACGATGCGCGAATTTCTCTGAGAGTTCACGTGAACGTACCTCTTAGAATGGTAATGGCCTCGTTGATTAAACACACCAAAAGAATCTTCCCAAGTATTCCCTTAATCCTTCCTCGACAATCCGGTGGTAGGATGCTTGCAAACAATTAACAAAAGAAAAATAAACTTTGTTGCATCACCTTTGTGGATTTACTAATTTTTCCAGCACATGGAATTGTACTTGGGAATGAAAGAATCATCCCCTATATATAGATGAGTGGTGGTCGAATTTTTAGGGGAAAAACAATGTGGGAAAATCTTTTCTTGATCTCCAAGAAATCTTGAATCTATCTCATATATTCTTTTTCCCATAATTATAATATTCCACAAAAATCCCACCTCATCTTTGTTATGGAATATTTTCGAAAAATATAGGGAACAAGAATCCAAGATTTGGATCTTCTTGAATTTATAAGATATTCTTGTATTTTAAGAAATACATATCTTTTCAAGAAAATCAAGAAAATCTTTCTTGCCCTTTATATTTCAAGATTTTCGAAAATTGCTATATGGATAACCAAGTGGGAGATTTCTTGAATTTAATGAGATAATCTTGTATTCCAAGAATACATATCTTCATTCCATAAATTCAAAGAAAATCTTTCTCCCCTTTTAATCCATAATTTTTGAATTTATGAGGAAAAATAAGGCAACAATATTTATTTTATTTTAAACACATTTTTCAGTTATTGGACTTTATGTTGAGCTACTTAGGGGGCCTTTAGGAGAATTAAGATTGGACCTTCCAATGAATCTTGAATTATCAATATTGAGCCACAATATTATTCAAGCCCATAAATATTAATTAATCCCACTACATAATTAATATTGCACTATCCATCTTAACCCATATTACAGTCAATATTGTTGGGGAATAAGTTGCACAGATCTATTCGGGGTGAACATTTAAATACAAATTTAATTTTTTAATTATTACTAGCATGAATTAATCCTATATTAATTCAAATAATAATCCAACAACATATCATGCATATAATAATTCACGTAAAACCTCGCGATGCGAATTCTACGAGTTTACGTGAACGCATTCTCTTGGGATGGCGTTGATCCGCCGATTAGACTAACCAAAAGAACTTCTCAAGTATTCCCTTAATCCTTGCTTTCGACAATCCGGTGGAAGGATACTGCATGAACAATTAACAAAAGGAAAAAATAAACTTTGTTGCACCACCTTTGTGGATTTACTAATTTTTCCAAAGACATGGAATTGTACTTGGGAATGAAAAAAATCATCCCTATTTATAGAGACTAGGGTGAACGAAAATTTGTGATTAAAATAATGTGGAAAAATCTTTTTCTTGATCTCCAAGAAATCTTGAATATATCTCTTATATTCTTTTTCCCATAATTATAATATTCCACAAAAATCCCACCTTATCTATATGCTATGGAATTCGAAAATATTGGGTCCAAGATTCCAAGATTTGGATCTCCTTGAAATTATGAGATATTCTTGTATTTCAAGAAATACATATCTTCCATAATATCTTTTCAAGAAAATCAAGAAAATCTTTCTTGCCCACTATATTTCATATTTTTCGAAAATATCACTATGAATAACCAAGTGGGAGATTTCTTGAATTTAATGAGATAATCTTGTATTCCAAGAATACATATCTTCATTCCATAACAAAATTCAAAGAAAATCTTTCTCCCAACTTCATCCATAATTTTCGAAATATTAGGAAAAATTAAGCAACAATATTTATTTTATTTTAATCACCTTTTCAGTTATTGGACTATATGTTGGGCTACTCAGGGGGCCTTTAGGAGAATTAAGATTGGACCTTCTAATGGACCTTGAATATCTAATATTGAGCAACAATATAATTCAAGCCCATAAATATTAATTAATCCCACTACATAATTAATATTGCACTATCCATCTTAACCCCATATTACGATCAATATGGCTCCCCATCATTATTTCCTGTGTTTAAGATTATCTAGCCCATTAATTAATTCAAGCCACTTTGAAATAGCTTTTTAATTAATTAATATCTTTTATCCTTGGTCAAGGAACGGTTCAACATTATTATCCATACCGAAAACTAATTCCACTTGCAAGATTTGGTATGATAAAGCTTATGAACCTCCCCCAACCAAATCGAACAAGCGTGCTTGCACACGATTCTTCGTATTAAATCTTAGCAATCACAAGTGACCAATAATATTGCCCAAGATAAAAAGTATTGAATCTCATTGATTCGCTACCCATGATAAGTCAAAGCAATAGTTACCAATCCCACGTGATCCTATTTAAGGGATTTAAGGTTAAGAAATAACGAACCACCGAGGTCTAATTCTTCCTTGTTCGATTCTCAAGAATTTATCCTCCCAGAGGGTCCTATTCGATTACATCGACCATGCACTAGTGTAATCTCTTGGTCAAGACAAGCCAATCCCGAGCCTTACACTTCAACCTTTCACGATGGGTTGTTCATTTCCATCTATGTCGTGAATAACGTACTTTTTTCGTTATAAGGGGATTTGTTAATTTAATCTTCGTGATCCGGTATCACTAAATTAACTACAATGTAACACGCATTTACTTATTGAACAGTTATGCAGTAAATATATGTAACATTCAATAATATTTAAAGCATTAGTGATAAACAATTTATTTCAGTAAATAAGTCTGAAAATTCAGTTTCGATTATACAAAGTAAAAAGCATACTTTCCAGTATAATCCCAACAATCTCCCACTTATACTCAAAGTCTGCTTTTAAGTATACTACAACACGTCTCGCGTAGTCCGTGACATCTAATGTCACCTACACGAACCTAATAATTTATCCCACTTATACTCAAAGCAGATTGACAACGGTCTTGACACCCATTCCTTCCACATGTCTCTCGAATGTATTTAGAGGCAGACCCTTTGTGAATGAATCTACTAGGTTGTCCTTAGACGCTACCTTTGCCACATCTATATCTCCTCTCTTAACGATTTCTCGTAGAAGATGTCTTTCCTTTAGTGTGCTTGTTTGACTCGTGGACTCTTGGTTCCCTTGAATTTGCAACTGCCCCTAGCAAATATTGCTAGACAAATTCGGAACTCCATCCAAGTCCACTAAGAAGGTCTAGAGCCAAATCAGTTCTTTCACTGCTTCACAAGCAGCTACTTACCCGATTTCCATGGTTGAGTCAGTGATGCATTTCTGCTTCACACTCGTCCATTTGATGGCTACACTTCCCAAATGAAACACACTAACTGAGGCGATATAGTTTACGAATCTAAGTCCGATTGGAAATCCGAGTCCGTAGTGGCCGATGGGGATTGAGTATCGATGATAAATCAACATTCTATCCCGAGTTCTTTTCAGATACTTGTAATGTTTTTAACTGTAGTCCAATGCGCTTTCCCTGGGTTACTTTGATATCTTGCTACCATGCCTACGGCAAAGCAGATATCCGGTCTCGTCTGACATTACATTGCATACATAAGGTTTCCGAAGCGGTAGAAGCACAAGGAATGCCTTTCATGTCATCTATCTCCTTTTGCGTCTTAGGGGACATTTTCTTGGATAGATGGATTCCAAGTCTGAAAGGTACGAATCCTTTCTTGGAATCTTGCATGCTGAAGTGTTTCAAGACAGTGTCTATGTATGAAGCTTGCGATAGGCCTATCATCCTTTTCTTGCGATCTCGAGTGATCTTGATCCCAAGGATGTGTCCGGCTTCCCCTAAGTCCTTCATATCAAACTGTTTTGAAAGCCATGCCCTTACGTCTGATAACACCTTCACATCGTTCCCGATGATCAGAATGTCGTCTACGTATAGTACTAAGAATACCAATGCGATTCCGAAACACGCTTTTATATACCTGACTTTCAAACTCGTTTTGATCAAACCCATAAGACTTTATAACATGATCAAAACATTGGTTCCAAGCTCTGGATGCTTGTTTGAGTCCGTAGATGGACTTCTTGAGCTTACAAACAAGATGTTCTTGGCATGTTTCAATGAAACCTCGGGGTTGTTGCAAATAGATCTCTTCATCAAGACTTCCGTTAAGGAAAGCTGTCTTGACATCCATTTGCCAGATTTCAAAGTCGAAATGCTTGAGAATCGATAAAGAGAATACGGATGGACTTAAGCATGGCTACGGGCAAAAAAGTTTCCTCATGATCGATCCCTTCTTTCTGAGTATAACCTTTCGCCACTAGTCTTGCTTTAAAGGTTTCAACCTTCCCGTCCGGTCCTCTTTTCCTCTTATATACCCACTTGCATCCAATGGTTTTGACCCCATTAAGTGGTTCGACTAGCTCCCACACTTTTATTATGAAACATAGAACCCATTTAGAACTTTCATTCTTTGTTTTGCCAAGAAATCATCCTTATCTTGGAATGCCTCATCATATGTCCATGGGTCTCGATTAAATCTTGTCCGGGAATCAAGTCCGAGGACTCTCCTATTCCCATGAATCTCTCGGGCGTCTAACAACCCTCCCACTCTGACGAGGCTCGGTTTGAAAACGTATCGTTTGGTATATCATCTAAGATGATTGCACCGAGGTTTTCCCTCTAAGCTCATTTAAGGTAATCTCACTTCTGGGTTTTCTTTGGTTCATATAGTCTTCTTCCAAAAATCTAAAATGGGTGCTGATGACCACCTTTTGATCTTCGGGACTATAGAACATACACCCTTTTGTTCACTCGGGGTATCCTACAAAACAACCTTAATTTTGATCGAGGATCCAATTTACCAGCTTCCTTGTTCAACACGTGGGCGGACACCCCCCAAATTCTCATGTGTATCATACTAGGCTTGCTTGGGTCCCACAATTCTTTGGGAGTTTTGGGAACCGATTTGGATAGCACCAAGTTCAGAATAAGTCGTTGTTTCCAAGGCATGACCCCAGAACGACTCGGGAAGATCCGCATAACTCATCATTGATCTAACCATTTCCAAAAGAATTATGTTTCTTCACTCTGCAACCCCGTTTTGTTGAGGGGTTCCGTGCTTGATGGTAGGATACAATCCTTCATCGATAAGTAGTTCAAAAACTCATCGCCGAGGTATTCCCTCCACGATCGGATCGTAGAGACTTGATCGTTTTTTTCCCTATGATTCTCTGTTTGAGCCTTAAATTCTTTGAATTTCTCAAAGGTCTCAGTTTATGCTTCATAAGGAAAATGTAAAAAGCGTACCTGAGTAATCATCAATAAAAATACTCATAACCTCCTCTTGCTTTGGTTGACATTGGACCACATACATCCGTGTGAACGATCTCTAACACTTCTTTGGCTCTATTCCCCTTGGCTCCAGTTGCCCTCTTGGTCATTTTACCCTCCAAACATGATTCGCAGGTTGGAATTTGTTCAACTTGGAGACGCTCCAGTGAACCATCTTTCACCAACCTTTAGATCCTCTTTGGATTTATATGACCTAATCTTAGATTCCAAAGAAGTGTTTCGTTCACGCTTTCTTTTGTTGGAAATAGTTGATGTGTTATAGGATGCATTTCGTGAGTGGTGTGCATGATTAAATTGTTTAGAGATTTTCCATCAATGTCCCGTGCAGATACACTCATCATTTCAAAAATGATGTCATTCTTATTAGAAGAAACTTAGTGTCCTTTAATCGAATTTTAGAAACTAAAAGTGAATTCTTTCTAAAACTGGGAACATAAAGATAATCTCAAAAAAACTTTATCTTCAAAAGATAGGTGCACTTCTCCCACTGCTTTAACTACTACTCATGTAGTATTGCAATGTCTGCTACTTGCGTAGTATTGCAATAATCGTTACTATCGTAGCATTGAAATATCTGCCACTTACGTAGCATTACAATGACTTCTACTTTCGTAACGTCACCCAGTGTGATGAAGATCTCACTCCCACTAAGTTGCCGGATCATTTTGAACCCATGAAGCCAACATGATTAGTGGATCTCGTATCAACCACCCACTTAATGAGAAGTATCGCCCGCTAAACAAGTTTCAACAACTAGTGCGTGAGAATTACCTTTCTTTCCGTCCCTTTTGGGGTTGGAACTGGCAAAATCTCCATTGTCCTCTCTCACCGCAGCTTAAGCACTTCCTCTTTGGATTTTCCTTGACACAACAAGCATTCCTCATCTTACCATTGCCCTTGGCAACAATTGAGTTTTATTACTTATGGCCTTTGGTCCTCTTCTTTATCTTGCCTACCCTTGGCCTAGAAGATGAAGACGGACCACTTGCCGGTCAAAAAAACTTGAGTTTGGTGCCTTATCATCATTTCTCGCCGAGACCAAAAGCTTGCAACAAATTAGCTAGCGAGGCCAAAATGCTCAAAAACTTTTTTTTTAGGCGAGTGAAGTACCAAATTCATCCGAGTCTCCGGATCATAATCTGCGCTTAGAATCTCAAGTTTGTTCAGATGGGCCATCTATTTTGAGGACGTAATCCCTTACGGGTTTGCCCTCCACCATTTTCAAACGACATCTCTCATGAAGGTGATCCCGGACGAGTCCCGCGTGTTTTGACTCGTCGGTTGGCTTATCGATTTTGGTGTGTCAAGAATCCACTTGTGCTTTTGTGCGATTAGGACAATTATAATTTATCGTTTCAATATAGTTTCCATACATATTGTATTGACTTTAAGTATAATAACAAAGGACTAAAAAAGTAACGACATCTTTGAATCAAATAAACAACTATATGCAATAACACAAGTATATCACAAGGTTCGATCACATGCTTCATATTAAAATCTCAAAAAAAATATGAACATGCATCAGCCAACATCTCAAAACAGTTTAAATATGCCACGTTGGGTGGGTCATTATTTAAACACATTCAAACAGGTTACAAATAAGAACAGTTACAAACCTTTAATATCCAGATTAATAGTTGGCTCCCTCTTGACCAATATAAAATTGACAGGGACTTCGGAGAAGTATATGCATATCAATTTTATACCTAAGTAATAACCATGATTAAATACAGGATTATTATTTCTCTTTGAACGAGCCTCGTTGGGAGGGTCATCGTCGCCACTAGTAATAAACCACAATCATCCGTTTGGAATTCATTCATGTGAAAGCTATCTTTTGACCGTCCCGTTGGGGAAATTTCTCCAAAAGAATTCACAAATAAATAAATCATGGAGGTCAAAATTAATTTAATTTTATTATCCGGAAAAAAATTGTCAATTAATTATTTAAACATATTTAGTAATTTTGAAGGTGAGATTTTTCATTTGGCAACTCTCATGTAAACACATTTAAACAAATTAAATAAAGCATAAGATAGCACAAATAAATCAAGCAAAACAGAAAAATAAACATATTGGGCACAAATTATCCAATTGTCATGGTTTGATTTTTCTTGGCTTGATCTTGAAGAAATACGTCTCGAATTTCTCCCACTTGATCGTCTCGAAAAGAACTCCGTCTCGAAACGCCACGCCAAGTAGCTCGCAACTGGATGCAACTCCCGTCCGGCCCGTAACAAACAACAGCGTCCGTGCGCCTTAACGCAGTAGCGCGCCATCACCAGCGCCCGTGTCGCCCGCCCAGCGCCCGATGTCCCATGCGCCCGTGTACTTCCCGTCGTCGTCGCCGTAGCGTTCCGCGCAATTCCGCCTCTGGCGCCGAAGTCGCCCCGCCGATCCGCTCGCGTATGGTGCCCGCGTCGCCTAAGCGCCCCCGCCGTCCGTCTTCGGCCCCTCGGCCTATTTCGCCACGTCCGCGTCGCGCGTGCCTCACGCAACGTTCGCGCGGCTTACCCGCTATGCGGTTACGGATTTACGTTCTTTAATTCTTAAATCTTCGTCCTCGTTTTTCGATCCGGTTATAATTTATTTACAAAAATAAATAAACCTGATCCTAGACTAGTCTATTACATTGATCAAATCAAACAAATTCTAATCTACTCGTGGATTTTCTCTCGAGGCCAAAGCAATCCGAATCGAATCGAATTAAAAATCACGGTTTATATGCATGCATAAACAAACACATTAAATTCCATGACAATTGGATACCGCAAAATAGATCTAGCAATTCTACTATCCAATTTCAAATTTAATGTCGTGAATTAAATTACAATTTAAAATTGAGAGTCAAAACCGTGGCTCTCGTACAAGTTGTTGGGGAATAAGTTGCATGATCTATTAAGGTGAATATTTAAATACAAATTTAATTCTTTAATTATTACTAGCATGAATTAATCCTATATTAATCAAATAATAATCCAACAACATATCATGCATATAATAATTCACGTAAAACCTCGATCATGAATTCTCTGAGTTTACGTGAACGTACCTCTTGGGATGACAGTGATCTGGCTGATTAGACTAACCAAAAGAACTTCCCAAGTATTCCCTTAATCCTTGCTCGACAATCCGGTGGAAGGATACTCGCGAACAATTAACAAAAGGAAAAAATAAACTTTGTTGCACCACCTTTGTGGATTTACTAATTTTTCCAGCACATGGAATTGTACTTGGGAATGAAAGAATCATCCCCTATTTATAGAGACTAGGGTGAACGAAAATTTGTGATTAAAATAATGTGGAAAAATCTTTTTCTTGATCTCCAAGAAATCTTGAATATATCTCTTATATTCTTTTTCCCATAATTATAATATTCCACAAAAATCCCACCTTATCTATATGCTATGGAATTCGAAAATATTGGGTCCAAGATTCCAAGATTTGGATCTCCTTGAATTTATGAGATATTTTTGTATTTCAAGAAATACATATCTTCCATAATATCTTTTCAAGAAAATCAAGAAAATCTTTCTTGCCCACTATATTTCATATTTTTCGAAAATATCACTATGAATAACCAAGTGGGAGATTTCTTGAATTTAATGAGATAATCTTGTATTCCAAGAATACATATCTTCATTCCATAACAAAATTCAAAGAAAATCTTTCTCCCAACTCCATCCATAATTTTCGAAATATTAGGAAAAATTAAGCAACAATATTTATTTTATTTTAATCACCTTTTCAGTTATTGGACTATATGTTGGGCTACTTAGGGGGCCTTTAGGAGAATTAAGATTGGACCTTCTAATGGACCTTGAATATCTAATATTGGGCCACAATATAATTCAAGCCCATAAATATTAGTTAATCCCACTATATAATTAATATTGCACTATCCATCTTAACCCATATTACAGTCAATATGGCTCCCGATCATTATTTCCCGTGTTTAAGATTATCTAGCCCATTAATTAATTCAAGCCACTGAAATAGCTTTCTAATTAATTAATATTTTTTATCCTTGGTCAAGGAACGGTTCAACATTATTATCCATACCTAAAACTAATTCCACTTGCAAGATTTGGTATGATAAAGCTTATGAACCTCCCAAGGGCAAAAATCGAACAAAGCGTGCTTGCACGATTCTTCGTATTAAATCTTAGCAATCACATGTGACCAATAATATTGCCCAAGATAAAAAGTATTGAATCTCATTGATTATTTACCCATGATAAGTCAAAGCAATAGTTACCAATCCCACGTGATCCTATTTAAGGGGCGAAGGTTAAGAAATAACGAACCACCGAGGTCTAATTCTTCCTCGTTCGATTAAAGAATTTATCCTCCCGTAGGTCCTATTCAATTACATCGATCATGCAATAGTGTAATCTCTTGGTCAAGACAAGCCAATCCCGAGCTTTACACTTCAACCTTTCACGATGGGTTGTTCATTTCCATCTAGGTCGTGAATAACGTGCTTTTTTTTAGTTACAAGGATCGTTAATTTAATCTTTTGTGATCTAGTATCACTAAATTAACTACAATGTAACACGTTTACTTATTGAATGATTATGCGAAGAAAATATATGTAACATTCAATAATATTTAAAGCATCGGTGATAAACAATTTATTTCAAGAATAAGTCTCGAAAATTCGGTTTTAGATTATACAAAGTAAAAAGCATACTTTCCAGTATAATCCCAACAAATATGGCTCCCGGTTATTATTTCCCATGTTTAAGATTATCTAGCCCATTAATTAATTCAAGCCACTGAAATAACTTTCCATTAATTAATATATTTTGTCCTTGGTTAAGGAAAGGTTCAACATTATTATCCATACCTAAAACTAGTTCCACTTGCAAGATTTGGTATGATAAAGCTTATGAACCTCCCAAGGGCCGTCGAACAAGCGTGCTTGCACCACGATTCTCCGTATTAAATCTTAGCAATCGCATGTGACCAATAATATTGCCCAAGATAAAAAGTATTGAATCTCGTTGATTCTCTACCCATGATAAGTCAAAGCAACAGTTACCAACCACACGTGATCCTATTTAAGGAACGAAGATTAAGAAATAACGAACCACGAGGTCTAATTCTTCCTTGTTCGATTCAAAGAATTTGTCCTCCTGTAGGTCCTATTCGATTACATCGGTCATGCACTAGTGTAATCTCTTGGTCAAGACAAGCCAATCCCGAGCCTTACACTTCAACCTTTCACGATGGATTGTTCATTTCCATCTAGTTAAATGAATGGTGTACTTTTTTTGTTACAAAGGAATTGTTAATTTAATCTTCGTGATTTGTTATCACTAAATTAACTACAATGTAACACGTCTTATTTATTGAAATGCAGTTATCAAGAAATATATGTAACATTCGATGATATTTAAAGCATCAGTGGTAAACAATTTATTTCAATAAATAAGTCTGAAATTCAGTTTTGATTATACAAAGTAAAAGCATATTTTCCAGTATAATCCCAACAATCTCCCACTTATACTCAAAGTCTGCTTTTAAGTATACTACAAAGATGTCTCGTTTAGTTCTAATCGTGACATCTAATGTCACCTACACGAACTTAATAATTTCTCCCACTTATACTCAAAGCAAATTGGCAACGGTCTTGACACCCATTCCTTCCACATGTCTCTCGAATGTATTCAGGGGCAAACCCTTTGTGAATGGATCTGCTAGGTTGTCTTCTGACGCTATTTTTTGCCACCTCTATATCTCCTCTCTTAACGATATCTCGTATAAGATGGTATTTCCTTTCAATGTGTTTGCTGGCCTTGTGGGCTCTTGGTTCCCTTGAATTTGCAACTGCACCGGCATTGTCACAATAAATAGTGATTCTGCTAGGCAAATTCGAACTACATTCAAGTCCACTAGGAAGTTCTTGAGCCAAATCGCTTTTTTCATTTGCCTGCAAGCATTTACATATTAAACTTACATGGTAGAATCTGCGCGACATTTACGCTGACGCTTCTCCATGTCATGGCTCCTCCCCCATGCAAAACACACTACCACGGTAGATTTTCCGAATCTATGTCGATTGGAAATCCGAGTCCATGTGGCCGATGGGGATTAGACTATCGACTAATAAATTAACATTCTATCCCGAGTTCTTTTCGGATACTTGAGATGTTTTTAAATCGTAAATCGATGTTCTTTCCCGGGTTACTTTGATATCTTGCCACCATGCCAAACCAAGAAAGCGGATATCCGGTCTCATTACTGTGACATTGCATACATAAGGCTTTTCGACGGTGAAGCATATGGAATGCCTCTCATGTCATCTATCTCCTTTTTTGTGTCTTAGGGCACATTTTCTTGGATAGATAGATTCCATGTCCGAAAGGTGAAGCCTTTCTTGGAATCCTCGTGATCTTTGAATCGTTTCAAGACAGTGTCTATGTATGAAGCTTGCGATAAGCCTATCATTCTTTTCTTGCGATCTCGAGTGATCTTGATCCCAAGGATGTGTGCGGCTTCCCCTAAGTCCTTCATATCAAACTATTTTGAAAGCCATGCCCTTACGTCTGATAACACCTTTACATCATTCCCGATGATCAGAATGTCATCTACGTATAGTACTAAGAATACCAATGCAGTTCCGACACGCTTTTTGTACACACAACTTTCGAACTCGTTTTGATCAAACCCATAAGACTTTATAACATGATCAAAACATTGGTTCCAAGCTCTGGATGCCTGTTTGAGTCCGTATATGAACTTCATGAGCTTACAAACTAGGTGTTCTTGGCCTTTTTCAATGAAGCCTTGGGTTTGTTGCATATAGATCTCTTCATCAAGACTTCCGTTAAGGAAAGTTGTCTTGACATCCATTTGCCAGATTTCAAAGTCAAGATGCGCAGCAATCGATAAGAGAATTCGGATGGACTTGAGCATGGCTACGGGCGAAAAAGTTTCCTCATAATCGATCCTTTCTTTCTGAGTATAACCTTTCGCCACGAGTCTTGCCTTGAAGGTTTCCCTTCTTCCCGTCCGTCCTCTTTTTTTTTTTATACACCCACTTGCAACCAATGGGTTTAACCCCATTTAAGTGGTTCGACTAGCTCCACACTCTGTTATGATACATAGAACCCATTTTAAGCTTTCATTCTTTGTTTGCCAAGAAACCATCCTCCTGTCTTGGATTGCCTCGTCATATGTCCATGGGTCTGGATTAAGTCTTGATCGGGAATCAAGTCCGGGGACTCTCCTATTCCCATGAATCTCTCGGTCTGTTTCACAACTCTCCCACTTCTGACGAGGTTCCTGTTGTGTAAGTGTGTCATTTGGTATGTCATCTTATGCATATTGGCATTGAGGTTAGCCCTTTAGCTCATTTAAGGTAATCTCATACATGCAGGTCTTCTTTCGTTCATATAGTCTTCATCCAAAAATCTAAAGTGGGTGCTTATTACCACCTTTTGATCTTCGGGACCATAGAACATACACCCTTTTGTTCCCTCGGGGTATCCCACAAACAACCTTAATTACGATCGAGGATCTAATTTAAAAGGCTTCCTTGTCCAACCGTGGGCGGACACCCCCAAATCTTCATGTGTCTCGGATCGGGCTTGCGCCCGTCCCACAATTCTTTGGGAGTTTTGGGAACCGATTTGGATGGCACCAAGTTCGTAATGTAGGCTGTTGTTTTTCCAAGGCATGACCCCGAATCGACTTGGGAAGATCCGCATAACTCATCATAGATCTAACCATTTCCAAAAGAGTTACATTTCTTAACGCTCTGCAACCCCGCTTTTGTTGAGGGTTCCGGTGCGATTAAATTTGGGATGCAATCCCTTCATCAAACAAGTAGTTCAAAAACTCATCGCTGAGGTATTCGCCTCCACGATCGGATCGTAGAGACTTGATACGTTTTTCCCTATGATTCTCTGCTTGAGCCTTAAATTCTTTGAATTTCTCAAAGGTCTCAGATTTATGCTTCATAAGGAAAATATAATCGTACCTTGAGTAATCATCAACAAAAGTGACGAAATACTCATAACCTCCTCTTGCTTTGGTTGATATTGGACCACATACATCTGTGTGAATGATTTCTAACACTTCTTTGGCTCTATTCCCCTTGGCTCCAAATGCCCTCTTGGTCATTTTACCCTCCAAACATGATTCGCAGGTTGGAATTGGTTCAACTTGGAGAAACTCCAGTGAACCATCTTTCACCAACCTTTGGATCCTCTTTGGATTTATATGTCCCAATCTTAGATGCCATAGAAGTGTCTCGTTCACGTCTGATGAACGTTTTCTTTTCTCGGAAATAGTTGATGTGTTATAGGATGCATTTCGTTAGTGGTGTGCACAGTTAATTGTATAGAGATTATTCGACAACGTTCCATGACAGATAAATTTATCAAAAAGAGAAATGGTAACAACTTTATTAAAAGTAACCGAATATCCATCAAGAAAAAGTTTAGAAACTGAAATTAAATTCTTTCTAAAAATCGGAACGTAAAGAACATCTCTTAAAATTAAAACTTTGTCTTCAAAAGACAAGTTTTACTTCTCCCATCGCTTTTTGCCACTCGTAGCATTGCCCGGTGTGATGAGGATCTCACTCTCACTAAGTTGCGGGTCCGCTTGAACCCCAAAAGTGAAATAAACATGATCAGTGGACCCCGTATCCACTACCCATAAATGGGAGGCATACGCCGCTAAGCAAGTTTCAACAACTAGTGCGTGAGAATTACCTTTCTTTCCATTCCTTTTGGGTTTGGAACAGGCTGACCTCGAGTGTCCTACTCTCCCGCTTTCCAAAACTTTCCTCATGCTTGATTCCATGCTCTTATTTGATGTTAAGTCTGCTTGGTTCAACTTTCTTCTCTTTTCATCATCCTTATCACCACTTGACCTAGGATGAAAAGAAGATTTCTGTTTCCCAAGTTCTTTTCCTCGCTCCCTTTCCCTTTCAACCAAAGTGAGAGCATTTACAAGATCATCCAACAGTAAAATCTAGATCTTCCAATAGATACTCAAGATAGTGGTGATTATAGCTCTTTAGGTAAGGATTGGAGAATGAAATCAATCTTAGTCTTGAAATCACATTTTTTTCGAGGATCTCAAGCTCCTCAAATAGCACCATAACCCTAAGGGCGTCTTTGTCTTTGCGATCGTCCCTTTTTCCATTTTTAATTCAGCAATTTCTTGCTTCACACTTTGGATTGCCACATGGGTCTGATGTGCGAACATCACTTCGAGATTCTGTAAGATGTCTGCAGCTGACTCATATTCTTGATGAAGGTGTTTCAACGCATCTGACAGATGTGCCAGAATTGTATCCTTCATCAATTCATTTGCCTGCTCCCATTCACCATATATCATCTCATCCCATATTCCGGCGTCCTTAGTTTGGTTTTTTTTTTTAATTGTATCAAGTACCCATTTCGAAGGTGATGCGGTTAGGACAGGTTTTAGTTTGTATATCCAATCAAAATAGTTTTCACCAGTAAGCAAATTGTCTTTAAGTATATTGAACGGTGGATTAGAAGGTTGCGACATGATGAACTGAAATAAACAATAATATGCATAAGCACAAAATATATCACAAAATTCGATCACATGTATCATATTAAAATCTCAAAAAAATATGAACATGCATCAGCCAACATCTCAAAACAGTTTAAATAAGCCACGTGGGGTGGGTCATTATTTAAACACATTCAACGAGTTACAAACAAAACGGTTATTAAACCTTTAATATCCAGTTAATAGTTGGCTCCCACTTGACCAATATAAAATTGACAGGACTTGAGGGAAGTATATGCATATCAATTTTATACCTAAGTAATAACCATGATTAAATCTGAGAATCATTATTTAAGCTTTTTTCTTAGCCTCGTGGGGAGGGTCATCGTAAATGCACTAGTAATAATCCACAATCATCCATTTGGAATTCATTCATGTGAAAGCTAACATTTGACCGTCCCCGTGGAAATTTCTCCAAAAGAATTCACAAATAAATAAATCATGGAGGTCAAAATTAATGAAATTTTATTTTCCTAATAAAATTGTCAATTAATTATTTAAACATACTTAGTAATTTTTGAAGGTGAGATTTTTTTATTAGGCAACTCTCATGCAAACACATTTAAACAAATTAAATAAAACACAAGAAAACACAATAATAAATCAAGCAAAAGCGGAAAAATAAACATATTGGGCACAAATTATCCAATTGTCATGGTTTGATTTTCTTGGCTTGATTTTGAAAATCGTCTTGAATTTCTCCCTTCGATCGTCTCGAAAAGTACTCCGTCTCGAAATGCCACAAAGTAGCTCCACGGTAGGATCTGCGCCAGCATCCGTAGCCCTCATCCCGAATCTCGGCATACCTCGGCGAACTCACTTGCTTGTGTACCTCGGCACGCCTCGGTAGGGTTTCCAAAGGTTCTGTGACGGCTGTGATTACCTCGCCATCAGACCTCGGCCAACCGCCTCCGGAACACCCCTAGCGCCGCCCTCCTCGTAGCTGCCATACGTTATGCCCCATTCGGCGCCCGGTCGCGTCGCCCGATCAGCATGTAGCGTCGAGCGATCCCGCCCGACTCCCTAAGCGTCGCGCCCGTTAGATGGTATATCGACATCCGCGTCAGCGCCTCCTCGCACATTTAAGCGCGATGCATCGTCGTCCCGCGTCATTTCCCGAATCTATCCTTTAATTCTTCGTCTCCGCCTCCGCTTCCGATCCGGTTACAATTTATTTACAAAAAATAAATAAACCTAGATCTAGACTAGTCTATTACATTGATCAAATCAAACAAATCCTAATCTACTCGTGGATTTTCTCACGAGGCAAAATGAATTCGAACGAATCGAATTAAAAACCACAATTTATATGCATGCATAAATAAACACATTAAATTTCATGACAATTGGATACCTGCAAAATAGATATAGCAATTCTACTATCCAATTTCAAATTTAATGAAAATGAATTAAATTACAATTTAAAAAATTCAGAGCCCGAAACCGAGGCTCTGATACCAGTTGTTGGGGAATAAGTTGCACGGATCTATTCGGGATAAATATTTAAATACAAATTTAATTTTGATAATTATTACTAGCATGAATTAATCATATATTAATTCAAATAATAATTCAACAACAAATCATGCATATAATCAATTCAAGTAAATCCTACGCATGCGGAATTTCTACGAGTTCACGTGAACGTACCTCTTGGAATGGTAATGGCCTCGTTGATTAAACACACCAAAAGAACCTTCCCAAGTATTCCCTTAATCCTTGCTCGACAATCCGGTGGTAGGATGCTTGCGAACAATTAACAAAAGGAAAATAAACTTTGTTGCACCACCTTTGTGGATTTACTAATTTTTCCAGCACATGGAATTGTACTTGGGAATGAAAGAATCATCCCCTATTTATAGATGAGTGGTGGTCGAATTTTTAGGGGGGAAATAATGTGGGAAAATCTTTTCTTGATCTCCAAGAAATCTTGAATATATCTCCTATATTCTTTTTCCCATAATTATAATATTCCACAAAAATCCCACCTCATCTTTGTTATGGAATATTTTCGAAAAATATAGGGAACAAGAATCCAAGATTTGGATCTTCTTGAATTTATGAGATATTCTTGTATTTCAAGAAATACATATCTTTTCAAGAAAATCTTTCTTGCCCATTATATTTCAAGATTTTCGAAAATTGCTATATGGATAACCAAGTGGGAGATTTCTTGAATTTAATGAGATAATCTTGTATTCCAAGAATACATATCTTCATTCCATAACAAAATTCAAAGAAAATCTTTCTCCCCTTTTAATCCATAATTTTCGAATTTATGAGGAAAAATAAGGCAACAATATTTATTTTATTTTAAACACCTTTTTCAGTTATTGGACTTTATGTTGGGCTACTTAGGGGGCCTTTAGGAGAATTAAGATTGGACCTTCCAATGGATCTTGAATTATCAATATTGAGCCACAATATTATTCAAGCCCATAAATATTAATTAATCTCACTACATAATTAATATTGCACTATCCATCTTAACCCATATTACAGTCAATATGGCTCCCGGTAATTATTTCCCGTGTTTAAGATTATCTAACCCATTAATTAATTCAAGCCACTTAAATAGCTTTTCATTAATTAATATCTTTTGTCCTTGGTTAAGGAACGGTTCAACATTATTATCCATACCGGAAACTAGTTCCACTTGCAAGATTTGGTATGATAAAGCTTATGAACCTCCCAAGGGGGCAAATCGAACAAGCGTACTTGCACTACTTGCACACGATTCTCCGTATTAAATCTTAGCAATCGCATGTGACCAATAATATTGCCCAAGATAAAAAGTATTGAATCTCGTTGATTCTCTACCCATGATAAGTCAAAGCAATAGTTACCAACCACACGTGATCCTATTTAAGGAACGAAGATTAAGAAATAACGAACCGCTGAGGTCTAATTCTTCCTTGTTCAGTTCTGAAGAATTTGTCCTCCTGTAGGTCCTATTCAGTGCATCAGTCACGCACTAGTGTAATCTCTTGGTCAAGACAAGCCAATCTGAGCCTTACACTTCAACCTTTCACGATGGATTGTTCATTTCCATCTAGGTCGTGAATGGTGTACTTTTGATTACAAGGGACTGTTAATTTAATCTTCTGTGATCTGGTATCACTAAATTAACTACAATGTAACACGTACTATTTATTGAACAGTTATGCAGTAAGTATATGTAACATTCGATGATATTTAAAGCATCAGTGATAAACAATTTATTTCAGTAAATAAGTCCGAAATTCAGTTTTGATTATACAAAGTAAAAGCATACTTTCCAGTATAATCCCAACAATACGAGTACTTCACTGAGTTGCGCAAACGCGCCGAAGCTACTTATTATGTCCCTGGTACCCCACTAGCATTGCTATGAAACGCCTCCCAAAGATTCAATCGGAAGAAAGAGGATCTTGTACATTATCGCAAGCTATTGATAATTACCCATCAAGTCATGTATGTTTCTCATTCTCAAGTGACATCTTAATACAAATACGTCATTTATAATTTAAGTAATAAAAGGTCTTATAAAAATATTTTTCATACATTATAGGTCAATTGGACTTCGTTCGGCCTTCCTGCATCAATCTCTGCCCCATCGTTATTCCACGGTTGCATTCAATTTCTAGACTACGCCGAAGGGTATATGCTAAAAGGGTTGCACGACAATTTGGGAGAGTTCAGGGCATACCCCCATCACCGATCGACTTCGACCATACTCGTTCAAATTTGGGTATCGTGGCAAAGGGCTACAAGAAGGTGTATGGGCCTACGGTCTCATATTGGAACGAGATGGGCAATCACAGTTACCCACTCGGGTACCTGGGTCCGAAGCTCTAGTTCTGGATTGTACTACGCCGGATTATGCTGCATGGTATGCAAGAATAACACATCTAAGAGTGCACAACCCTGAACACGATGAAAACAATGTGCACGTCAATCCCATGCATGGTTCAACGCAAAATAGGTTGCGACACATAATGCAAAACACGAATTCGTTGTTCCAGCAAGTTAGTCAGGATCCACAGTGTCCAAATTATGTCAATACTAGAATTGACGTAATTGCCCAACATGCTGGTACCGCAATGCTGCCCAATCCTGGATTTTGGGGACCAGAACAAGCATATCCTCCTGAACAATTCATCCAACCAATACAGCCTGGTTGGTGGAACGGCTACCCATATCCATACTATCACCAAACCAGCCCAACAACCCAGATGACGACAATAACAATTAATAGTACATTTATTTAGATTTTTTTATTTAAATGTTTGATGGAATATTTATTTGTACTAAATTGCTCTAGATATTTAATTAGTATTGAAATTTTTTATCTCTTATTAAATATTTTACTGTTGACGTATTTTAATCTCTGTTAATTTTGTTAAAATTTTAAAAATCAGTGTTTTTTTAAACAAATTTATTGCTCAAAATCAATAATATAGAACTTATTTACCTAAATATATAAAAACTAATTTATTTGTATATCTTATTAAAAGATGAGTGCAAAAAAAATAACATCAGGAAATGACAACAGAGTCGATAACCAGGAAAGACCCCCACCATTGCTGTGGTTGGACAAAGATGAGAGGTAATTTAATTTTTTAAAATAATATCACATATGATTTTTTTTTTAAATATATCATTCTTAATATGGACAAACTACTTGGACAACACAGTTTCATCGCACGATTTGGATATTGTGTTAATAATGTGGTACGGGGCATATGTTGCAAGTACCTTGACACAAAATGGACAAACTGGCCCATGGTTCCTTCGGAGTGCCGGGAACGCATGTGGACTATATTTGAAGTAGGTTTAATAATGTTTGTATTTTACACTTATTATTATTATTTTGTAAAAATATATATCTTAATAAAAATCTTTATTATTTTAATTACAGAGTAAATTCAGGATTAATGGAGATCCAGCTGATTTCAGAATAACATTTTTTAAGGTTTGTGCAAAATTCATGCGTCAAGGATGGAGAAACCCTCAATTAGATGTTGAAGGGTCACAGATAAAAAAGAGACCGTGCTTAGATTGGGGAAAATACATTTAAATTTCATGTGTGTTTATTATTAATTAAAACTGAATTAAATTGATGTTTAATATAATTTGAACACATACTTATAGAGTAGTGCTTAATATTATTTGTATCAAATTGATCCTTAATATTAATTAAAATATAAAATAACTACATATTTATACTTAATTAATTAATTATCTTAAATTATTATTATAATAAAAAAAAAAAAAAAATGAAACAAATAAAAAAAGAATCGACATCACTTTTTTTTATAAAACAACATTCATCATCACCAACTCCTTCTTAATCATCACATCAATCATCACACAACCATCACCAAATCAAATCACTAGTCAAAAGTGTGGATTTAGCATTTGTGATGCTGGACCCGCTTATTTACATGCCCTATATCTGCATCCTGCTTTCTCAGCAACCTTAATCGAGTTCGTATCTAAATCCCCACGGATTCCATCCGAATCATTTATCACCCTATTGTCCACCTTAGTAACCCAAACCTTCTCCCTGTTATTGTCGAACCTGGACGGCTGCTCCTCAGCCCCCTTCCATCTAGGCCTACAATTCTCTCAGTCATGCCCAACAATCGCACAATGGTTGCAAAAATCCGGCGCATTTTCAATCCAAACAAACAAAAACGACGATGACTGATTTTATTATAATGTCATAATCTAATTTTAAATAAATTGACCCACGCTATTTTCGTGTTTTATAAATCGTTATTAACTGTGAAAACTTATATCTTTTACTCGATGCGTTACTTTAATTTAAAAACATTTTTTTTTTAATTCAGGTTTTTTATTACTAAGTGACAACTCGAATATAGAGTGTTAAAGCGATAAAGACTTCATTCTGGATTCGGGGCGTTACAACTTATCCACTGCACACTCAATCATTTCCTCATTACATTTTTAATATAAAAATTCAACTATTACATTCTTTTTCAAATGATCATATGCAATTAATATTCTATACCCTCATGCATATACAAAATTCAAATACACATTCTACTATTTTTTTAAAATCAAATTCACCCTATTAAATTTCAAATCCAATCAAAATCATAAACAAACACCTCCAAGTGTGTGCAAGCAAAGTTTTCAAACAATAAAGTGTGAGCAATTCTTTTCGTCTCTGAAATGGTGTCACAAGTTTGTCAACCTGTATTGGGAAAATAGTATTTACAAAGTGGAAAAAAACATTAAAATCAAAGATATCCCTAGCAAAATTTTATTCCAAATTTTTATTTCATCTACTATTTCATTAATCTTCAACTATTTTAGTGATCAGCTTGTCATAATTACTAATCGATCTCTTAAATCTGAAATGTGCCACTTTTCTTCCAAGTCATTTAAAATCAATAATATAATATTGTTGAGAAAATAGATTATAGTAAATTGGACACAAAAGATAACAAAAAGTGAAATATATTATAATCCGCTTCCACATAATCCCAAATCCCATTAATTTGATAAACAAGAATATAAAGGGTGTGTAAAATGTAAATAACAAATATATAATTCTAAACAATAATATAGTAAAAAATGGTTGTTAACATGAGTGGAAGAGCCACCGCCGTAGCCGCCGTGATCATGCTCGTCCTGGCTATAGCAACCACCGCTGCACCACCGTATAGTGGCGGCGGTTTCGGCGGCGAAAAAAATGAGACGGATGAATGTGTTTTGTTGTGCAACAATAACGCTCTGTGTGCTTGCTTTTCCATTCTTAATCCTAGTAAGAGAAATGATTGTTGCCAAAGTTATTGTCAAAAAAAATGTGGGAAAGGTGGTATTGGTGATTGTGGAGAAATTCCAAAGAGGCCAAAGTGTTAGGGTTTTTTTTAATGAAATGGTGAATAAATTTATGTATCTAAATTTATTTATAAGGAGCTAGATCTCTCTAGTTAAATATATACCTTTATAAATTATGAATTTTGTGGTTTGAAATTGAAATCTCGTGTAAGTTTATAGATAAATAATCTCTATTCATTTTGTATATATGTTCTATGAGTGGGTCTTATGTGCATCCGGGTGCACCGTGCATTCATAGTGCATTTTAGAAGCATTTAACTATACCAAACACAAACATGCAACTATTCCAAACAGAAGCATGCAACTATGTTCCCATATTAACAGTTGCACTTTTTTGTATAAATAAGTTGCACTTTTCAGCATAACAAATTGCACACTTCTAAAATGCACTATGAGTTCACGGTGCACCCGGGTGCATACAAGACATAGTCATGTTCTATACTTCAGATCTATATGTACGTTGTTGATTGTTTTTAATTGTAAATGAGTAATGCATCTGGCAAGATAATGAAACACTTAAATGAGATGTAAAAGATGTGTTTGTGATGGGGTAAATAGCATTTTTAGTCACAAGAGTATGGATCAATTATAAAGAGGTAATTTTTTCAATAAATTTGATTCATAAAGATTTTTCATTCATTTTTTATGGGGTGAGTCACACGCATAGTTAATTGCAGATTTTATCTCAAGAGAATGCGTTAAATGTAAAGTGGACCTTTACAATTTTTTTAAAAATAAAGTAGGTTAGTGTTTTAAAAAATAAAATAAATTATTGAATTTGAGATTAATAATGATCGTGAAGGTGATTAATTCAAGAGAAAAATTGCAACCATTGAAGATTTTCCCCCAATCATCCTAAATATAGACCAAAATTTTCCACACTTTTTTAATAGTTTTTTTTAGGGAATTTGATTTTTCCAAACCTAGATCCCACAAACTGATTTTAAATTTGATTTTTTTTTAATTTTAAAATATATTTTATATAAATATTTAATATAATTTACAAAAATAAAACTTGTAGTCTTTCTAATATTAATTTTTTATATTTACATATTCTTTAGGAAGACTTATTAAGGAGTACAAAATTGTAGCCCTAATTTCTAATCACTACAAGTGAATATCTGTCTTACTATTAGCTACAACTAGTATTTCTCCCGTGCGATGTATAGAAATTTAATATTTTTATTATGTATATATACATATTGATCTATATTAACTTTTCTTATTAATATATAAATTTTATGAAATAATATATAATTAAGTATCTTACAATAATAAAATTGAGTATACAAATTTTTATTAAACATTAAACTCATTACAAATACTAAAATTTTAATGATTAAAGTTTAAAAATAATTCAACTCATATAATCAAAACAATTAAAAATATTTTAAAAACATTCATATTTATATTTATATTTTAAATTTGAATTTGAATTTTTTTTTATATGTGCAATATGTATGTCAATTACGGATCGTAAAAAGACGATTAATTTTGATACATTCTTTTCTAGAGAGTGAAGTACGTCATTTTATCACAAAGCAAGTGTATCTACATGTGCTAAAATATGCACTTAAAAGTTTGATAAACTTCTACTTTTATATATTAACTAGTGTAGAACCCGTGTGTTACACGGGATTTTAAATAAATTAAAATTTTTAAGTAATAATATTATATGACAAATTAAATTAAATAAATTAATATTGTATGACAAATTATTATAGACATTTTAATATAAATTTAGTATTATAAGGTAAAATATAAATTAATATAGATGTAATTAGTTTGTACCAGTGTTTTCAGAAGCGAACCGGACAAACCACCGATCAACGATTCAACCGGTCGGAACAGTTCAACCGGCGGTTCAACCGTTTAAATGATCCCTGCCTAATTTTTTAAAATATTTTTTATATTTAGTTTAAAAATAAAATAAGTATACTAAATTTAAATCCCACATCATCACTATGCAAATTTGCCCAATACAAATTTATGAAGCACAACTATGTAAATTAAAATGAAATGGGCCACAAGTCTGTAAAATATAAATGGTCCACTAAGTTGTTTTATTTTTCTTCCGCCTTTTATATCTCCCTTAAGAAAAACCCTATCACTCTTCTCTCTCTCCACACACACTTCTATCTTCTCCAAAAAACACTCCTGTAAATCACCCGGAAAAAAAAAGGCCTCCCACGCGAGCTCCACCACCCCCTACCCAAAACCTATGACCCGCGCGTCCACGTCACCGGCAATATCCCAAAATGCAAAGCATTCGCAGATCTGATTACGACACAGAAAGTTGACGACATCCGTGCTCAGACCTTTGCCCAAGGGTTAATGGTATTCTACCCCACCGATGAATCCCTCAAATCCTTCATGCCTAGGTAATTTCAGATGCAAAATTGTCGATACTCTGTTTTTTTCTCTGTTTTCGCTCTAATTTGTAATTGACGATTTTGGGGTTTTACTCTCTCTGTTTTCACTCTAGAATTTCCAATGGTCGAAAAAAAATTAAGAAATAACCGATTTTTACCTGTTCGACCAATAAAACGATGTTTAGGGGATTTTTGGACCCGTTCCGGGACCGGTTCCTGATTAAACCGGTCGAACTGGTCAGTCTGGTCCAGTTCTAAAAATACTGGTTTGTACAATAATTAACCATTAAATCAACACACATATAATGAAAACATTAATTTTTTATTCACTTAAGATTCTGAAAAACTTCTTTGAAAACAACATTAATCGTAGAGCTAGAGGGCTTTCTTGTTGGGGAACGTTTTGCCCGGATCTATTCGAGGTGCAATTTAAATATAAATTTAAATAAACAATTATTACTAGCATGAATTAATTCTATTAATTCAAATAACAATTATCAACAACATATATGCATACAAATAATTCACATAAAATCCTAACATGCGGAATCAAGGAGTTTACATGAATTCTTACCCTTGAAGAGACAACCGTTGAGACGATAGATCAACTCAAATGTCTTCTCAAGTATATCCCAAGTCCTTGCTCGTTATCCGGTGGAAGATACGCACGAACAATTTAAACAAAGGAAAAATTAAAAAATATATTGCATCATCTTTGTGGATTTCTGATTTTTCCAAGACTGGAATTGTGTTGGGGATGAAAAATGCATCCCCTATTTATAACAAGAGAGGGGGGCGAAAATTTTGCCCTAAAAGGGCTCATGGGAAATTTCATTGTATCTTCCTCAAGATACAATCTTAAATATATATATATATATATATATATATATATATATATATATATATCATATATTCTATTTTTCATAAATATCTTCCCACAATATCTTCCCATGAACAAAAGTTAAAGTCAAAGATTCTTGGATTTATGAGATAATCTTGTATTCCAAGAATACTTATCTTCCATAAAATCTTTCCAAGAAAGTCTCTTTCTTTCTTTTCTTCATATTTTTCGAAAAATACTAAGGAAAATCAGAGCAATAATTATTTCTTTTATTTTAATCACATTTTCATTAATGCACTTATATTTGGGCTACTTGAGGGACATTTAGAAGAATTAAGATTGGACCTCCCAATGAGCTCTGAATTATCAATATTGAGCCACAATATTATTCAGTTCATTAATATTAATTTACTCCACTATAAAATTAATATTGCACTATCCATCTTAACCCATATTACGATAATATAGCTCCTGGTTATTATTTCTCATGTTTATGATTATTTAGTCCATTAATTAAGTAAGCAAGCTCAACATTATTATATTTTCCTTGGAGTAAAGACAGCTCAACATTATTATCCATAACGGAAATAAATTTCACTTGCAAGATTTGGTATGATAAAACTTCTGAGCCCACTAAGGGGACAAATCAAACAAGACTTTCCTTGTATACATTTCTCTGTATTAAATCTTAGCAATTGTCATGTAATTAATAATAGGGAGGTGCTAAATGGGCAGATTCTGCCCAGGGCAGAATCATTAAAAAGTTTTTGCCCTCAATCAAGCACACCCAAGAATCTGCCCTCAATCAAGCCCACCATGCCCATTTAGCCTTTTCTGCCCAGGGCAGAATCTGCCCACCAAGAATTACCCTTAATAATATTGCCAAAAATACAAAGTATAGAATCGCTCTCTGATTCTAAACCCAACATAGATCAAAGCAATAAATATTAATTACACACAATCCTATTTAAGTGACAGAGATTAAGAAATCAACAACCACTGAGGTCTAATTCTTCATCCCATAAGTCAGTTCGGAAGAATTTATCCCCTCTGTAGGTCCGCTTCAGCTCATCACAATGCACTAGTATAATCTCTTGGTCAAGACAAACCAATTTGAGCTTTACACATCAACCTCTACCAATGGAGTGTTCAATTTCATCTAGGTTGTGAAGATGTTCTTATTTACAAGGAACTGTTAATGTGATCTTCTGTGATCGGGTATCACCACATTAAATACAATGCAATATGTACTAATATTGAACTGTTTGCAATAAATAAATATCATTCATTCATATTTAAAGCAACAGTGATAAAAGATTTTTTCTCAGTAAATAAGAGTAAATTAGTCTGTTATACAAAGTAAAAGCATACTTTCACGTATAACCTCAATATTTCCATCATCATCAAGACAAAGTATTTTCAATTCCTTTTGAATCTTCACCCTAGAAATCGCAACATATAGTTGGTCGTGTGTAAATACAAATCTTGGTAGGAATAGACCAGCGTTGGATAGAGTCTGACATTGACTTTTGTTAATAGTCACTACAAAGCACAATAGAACTGAGAACTATCTTCTCTGGAACTTGACCGGTACTGTGGGATCCGAATGACTCAATATCATCTGTGAATATCAGAGTATTGAATGAAAATCATAATGTCATATTTATGAGGCTATATTTCAATTTTGTTAATTTGTAGGAGGATAACATCGCTTATTCATGGATGATGCAAAAAAACATATAATTGCAATACAACCTTCTTAAAATATAATCAATAAATAAATAAAGGTTTGTGAAGTAATCTAGCTAATCTAATAATTTGACAATAAAAATGAATGATAGATCTTTTCACAAATGTAATATTAAACATAATAATAATTATCAAGGTAAAATAAAGTGAATTGAAATTGTTTTAATCGGGTTATATATATGAGAATGTGTCATTTGCTGGATCAAAACACTATCTAAATAGAATTGTATGAAATAATAATTATAAATATAAAATTGCAAATAATTAAACATGATGTTCAGGTTTAATAATTGAAGGTGTCTTCATCTATTTTGTTCAAATGAATGAGAGAATTAGGATAGCAAAAGAGATTAATAGAAGAATTTAAATTCAAACCTCACATGAATGTTCGACGTTGGTTTATCTTTTGTGCTGAAATAAAATAGTCGCCAAAATAATCCACAGTAAGAATCTGCTAAGAAAGCTCCGCAAGAAGTCAACAAAAGAATTTCATCCAAGAAGAAGAATAGATATTGCAAAAAGAAGATAAAAATGTGAGAAGAAAATAAATATGCACTGCTTGTAGTAAATAGTGTCCTTGAACACAAATAAACATAAAAATAAGGAATAAAATATCAATTAAGTGTGTGATGATTTATCAATTAAGTGTGTGATGATTTGATTACACATATAAACTTTTCAATTATTTAGAGACTAGTTTAATGCCCGCGTTTTACTTCAATTAAAAAATACAACATACTCATTAAATAATATATTTAATAATTAAAAATATAAATATATACATATATACATGAAATATGAATTAATAATTGTTTAAAGGGTATATTAACATTTTTGCTTAAATCTTGGAATAAAATTATTATGTCAAATATTAATCATTCCTTTTAATATGAAATTGAAACCTAAAAATTAAAACAACATAAACCGATTAAGAAAAAATAAAAAATAAATGAAATAAAGTTAAAAAAATATTAATATATTAATTAATATGTATTAATAAATAAATAAAAGTGAATGAATTATAATATAAAATATTTTGTTACATAAAATAAATTAAAATATACATAAGAACAATAATAAAATAAAATTAATAATTAAAGAATTAATAATTAAATATAATTCATATTAACATAAAATACATTTAGATTGAATATTTTACTTATATTAAATTAAGTTAAAATAAAAATTAACTAAACAAAAATAAATGAAGCATATAATAAAGTTAAATAAATAAAATATAAAATAATAAATATTAATTACACATTTTATAACATTCATACATACTTTAATTATCTAAATAATTAGAAAATAATTATATTGTGACATGTCATCATTATCTATAGATCAAATTCATTATTTTCTTTTTACATAATTCTCATTTCTTAATTAGGCGACACATCATCGAAATTCACAATAATGTGACACATATGAAGTATAAATTTCATATTAGTTTGTTGAGTGATGTGTTTCAAAATCGATGTATGATAAAATATTAGATATAAAATAAAGGTTAATTCAAAAAAGTTAATGCTCAATAAAATAAATATTCAAGATATTTAAAATTTTATAGATTAACTTAGTTTCTAAGTAACATAAATATAATTTAAGATGTGCATGGTTCAAACTTTAGTAATTGTAATTTTTTTTATTAAACTACATATTAAAATGTCACATGGATGCCACATATTGCTACAAACCAATAAAAAAATAACACATCAATACAATAAAATGTAACCTCTCATCCAAATTAACTTCAAAATTACACATCATCCAAATTAACCACAAGATGACACATCATCAAAAAAAACTCTCTATTAGTATATAGAGGAATTGGTCAACTATTTCTTGTTTAAATCCTAATAATTTAATGATTTCACAATTAATTAAAATAGAGTGATTGGATATCAATAATTAATAATAAATAAATTTATGGCCTACAATTTTTTTATCACTAATTTTTGTCTGATTACTTGTTTTGTTATTTGCAATAATTTTGGGTGGTATTAAAATAATTATTACAATAGAAAAGTTTGACTAATTCAATATATCCCATAAAATTCAGTCATTAATTCCTTATTAAATCCTAATAATTAATTTAATGATTCCAAAGTCTTTAATTAAAATAAATTGATTGGATATCGTAATTAATAATAAACAAATTTATGGTCTACAAATTTGTTTTGTCACTATTTTTTGCCTGATTACTTGTTTTCTTATTTTTAATAATTTTGGGTGCTTAAATAATTATTATAAACGAAATGGTTCACTAATTTAATATATCCCATAAAATTCGGTCTTTAATTCCTTAATAAAATGCATAAAATAGAGTAATTGGATCTCATATTAAAAAAATGAATTTAATATGTATATTATATTTTTTTTAGCAAATAATATAAATCAGAAATCAACTTACAATATACGTCACAAACAATATCAATGTATAAAATCCGAGAGCACATAAAATGGAATCAATATGTCATGCTATAAATGTATATATATCAAAAGAACGATAATAATGACTAAACTTAATGAAACTGAATTCACCTTTTTACGCTAGTGGAGAGACAAACGTCAACGCGGACATTCAAAAAGGAACTTGAAACTCATCCTTCCTTAAGCAAGACAGAGATATGATGCTAGCAATTTTTCAGAATCTGAGAATTAAAAAAATGTAAATATTATTATCGGATAGATTTTACGAAACATGTTGGAAAACGAGGGTTAGAAATTCACTAACCTTTATTCCAGAATTTTCAACGGAAGAAATCAAACTCATTTGAATTATTCCAGAATTTTCAACGGAAGAAATCGAACTCATTTGAATTCTACGTACGACTGGATCTCTTAGTCCGAATCACAACCACGAGAATTGATTCACGTATTGCTTCCAGTATTCACAATTTAAGAGCCCTTTGATTTGTGTATCGTGCGATGCATATGAGAAGAAGAAACTTGTTTTCTCTTTTCTCAGTTTCCTGTTTATCTGTGAAAAAATAGGAGCGGAGAGCAAAAGAGAATTCCCGTAACTTAAATGAGAGAAAAGAATATCTTTTTATAACATTCTTTTCTCTAGGAAGTTAATCAACTTCTCTTCTAAAAAATTTATCCACTCATGTGTGGATTTATATAAATAAATAAATAATATTTATTATTTATTTACTTTCAAAACAAAATTCAAGAAAATAAAGGAGAAAAATAAGAATGGGATTTCAAGCAATGGTAATTCAATGATTCAGTTCATTGAGTTTATTGAGTTCAGTAATTAGCAATATATACATTTATGCAATGCAGTTTTTTAGTCAATTGCTATTGTATACAATAGATGACACCCAAAAAAATCATGGATCACTAGATCAAATAATAACACTAAATCCTTTGAAGAGAGGTATTGATCGACAAATAATTACTTAAAGGTGAAGTGAATGAATCTCAACATAAAAAATACTAAAATAGATAAAAGTTTAAATTAAGCAAACCAATTGAGAAATTGAGACAGCGAATAGCTGCGAGAAAACTAAGAGGCGGGCGGCGGAAGGCAGTGGGAGGAAGGAGGTGGGAAACCAATTGAGAAATTGAGACGGAGAACAGCTGCGAGAGAAGAGAGAGGCGAGTGGCGGAAGGCGACGGGAGGAGGGAGACGGGAAGGACCGCATGGGGCAACATACACAAAAAAAATCTAAATTTTGTATTCTATTCTATATTGAAATAGAAAAGGCTAAACAATGAAATGATACATAGGACGACACATACGAATTTTTTTAATGACATAGGACGACACATATAAATTTTTTTTAATGATATGTATACTGAACTTCTCACATAATTACACATAGGTTAAATTTTTTAAACCTATCTTTGATAAAATTGCTCCTGCCTAATGCACCCACAAATTTTAACTTTCGTTGTCTACTTCATACCTAATAAAGAAAGGACGAAAGAAGAATTCAAATTATTAAATACAATCGCTAGAATAAATAAGGGTTGCATATAAAAAAATTCAAGGCAACCACCAATGATGAAGATATCCCGTTCAAGCTAGATGATAATACTGAAGAAGACGATTGCGAACAAATTCAACCGAGAGATGGGTTCTTCAAGAAGAAGATCACGAACAGTCTACACGGGGGAGCGACAATAATCTTCTCCGCTTCACTTCAACGACTAATTCTTATGTTTCTAGTTTAGGGTTAAAAATGAATTTTATTCAATTTAATATCTAAAGGACAATCTGATGTAATTTCACATAATATGTCTGATGACAAAAATGACATTTTACACCATGAACAAGATATGAGTTTATTAAACTGTCCAATTTGAAGGGTTGAAATAAAAAAAGTTTTTTATGGAGTTAAACCCGGATCATTGGGATTACTCTGATTTTTTTTGGCATTTTTAAATTGAAAAGTAAACAACTCACTAACTTATAGTTGTAAATCTCTAATGCACCGATTCTTCAAAATTGGGCATTATGCAGTATCGGATTCGCTTGGGGTGGGATTCGTCTAGGATTCGCACCCGATACGTCACGTGGCGTATCCCAACTTTTTTATTATTTTTTTAAATTCGGATACGCGTATCCCGTTCCGAGGATACGCGTATCGGATACGTATCGGGTTTTTTTGTAAAATTTATTAAAATTTGGGGTTTTTTTGTAAAATTTTAAAACTTATGACTTGTGTAGGTATGTGATATTTGATTTAATTGTTATTTTGTTGCTTATGGGATGAATTTCTTGATATTAGTACATGTGTTTTAAATACTTTTGGTATTATTACAGGTATTATATATAATTGTTGTAATTTTTTTTATATTAATACAGGTGATATATATAATTAAATAAAAATAAATTGACGTATCATCAACGTATCGTATCCTAAAATTTTGAAAATCTACGAATCCCCGCACCCTCACCCTCACCCGTGCAACATAGTTGTAAACCAACCTAAAGAGCCAACTAAAAGAAATATTATAAATAAATTTAGTTAGTCATCCAGTCCTCAACTTTTCTTTTTCCTTTCTTCCCCAAATGTAACATGTAACAGTTTTTCTCATCTTCACAACTTAGGACATGTTTTAGAACTCAAATGGAAGAGTAAAAGTGCTTATTTTTTAAAAAAATTGGATCACATAACTTAAAAAATAAGCATTTCTACCAAATGGTAGAAGTTGCAAACACCACCTTAATATTGATTCCAATGTTTGATTCTGGCAGATTGCAACTTAAAAGCTGTTGATTTGCCAAAATGTGATTATTCTAGAAGGAATATAAACGAAAATAATAATAAAAATAAAACTATTCACTTCCCCCCTTTTCTTTTCCAGTTATAGAATGAACTCTTGTGTTTCTTATTCGTTATTCTGTTATTACTAAAAAATCTAAAACCCCAAATCATGAATTTCTTAAAACCCAAAGAACCGCGGCCGAAGGCGGCGCCACCGCTGCCGCCGCATCAGCTCCTCCACCAAGCCTTCACTTCACTCCAAAGTAACTTCGCAACCTTCTTCAACGATTTAAAAACCAACCCTCCTCTCAAAAACCCCTTCTTCGCCAAAATTGCAAATGGGAACAACGCGTTCAACACTAAATCCGGTCCCAATAGTAGTAGTAATTTCACTCCCAAGAACCATGCGATGTCAGCCGAGGTAATTGAGGAGAGACTCGCGGGAGTGCCCGTGTATGCCCTAATCAATGGCTCTCAAGAGTTTGTTCTTGTTTCGGGAACGAATACGGGCAAAAATCTTGGGCTGTTCTGTTTCAATGAAGCGGATGCTGTGACGCTCCTTAATCATATGATGAATGTGGACCCATCGATGAGTTCTGGCTCACAAGTCGTTCCTGTTGCTCTTAGCAAGGTATGTAGATTGTAAAAGATAATCATACTCATTGAGGCATTTCGTCGAACATGTTTCAGGCATGGTTACATGTGACTAGAATTTGGTGGTTGTGTGGCTGGTTTTTTCTCTGATTGGACATGTTTCTTGATGCACGGAAAATTGGGTATTAGTAATCTTGTAATTAATGAATTTTGGATTGGCAATTGACAAGATTTTGGTGCAACACTGATGATATCTACCTATTTGGAAAATTACGGGAGATTAGCTTTTATGTCATGAATGATTACTGGTGAATGTTCAATGCCACTGCTTGAATGAACTTGAATGTGTTCTTGGTTTATTTTGTTGTTCTGTGTGCTCTTAATCTTTGGTTAATCAAAACTGCTGCTGAGAGTAATAGAAAAAGGTGGTCGCAGATTTTTCAGCTTAAAGTTGACGGCCTGGCTTTAAGATTGCTACCTGAGGCTTCCCAGATACAGAATGCATTGACGGTGAGTCTTGGTAAATGTTAAGCAATTCCTTATCAAAAGTTATTATATGTTGAGCAATTATATATTTAAACTATAGCAGTGGAAAGCATGATTCTAGAGAAAATCGATGTTACTAATCAGTTATTCTCTTGGTAAGCTACCGTTTTGCATGTGCTTTGCTATTTTATTAAATCTCCGTTCCTTGTAATTCTTCAATTGATCATTTGAGTAAACTTGGTTTCGTTCTACTGAATTTTTTTTATTTCTTTACGCCAGAGGTGGTTTCTTTGCTTTTCTTGATGTTTTGAGATGGTGATCTGCATTTCTGCAGTTCTTTAATTATTCAGCATAAATTGGTTATTGTTTTGAATTTGTGCAGGAGAGGAAAAAGATTGGCATTTCAGATGAAAGCTTCTCTGGAGTTCCAGTTTTTCAGGTCCTTTCCCTTTACCATGCTTTCAAGCTTTTTCGTATTTTTGCAAATTCTATATACATAGATCTAATTATTTGTAGGGTTCGTAAAATGTTCCAGACTAATATAGGTCTAGATTGATGATTATCACCTTCAATGTTGTAGTTTATTGTTAGCAAAACAAATGAATTTTATACTTACTATGGTTGAGAGTGGGCAAGAATGAGAAAGATGTCTTCTAAAAACCTGGAGGTAGGTGGCTTGGAAGACTAACAATATAACTGCATAATAACAGTATGTTCATGATATATATTCACATCTATATGCCATTGAAATGCAGTGTATCTCACATATTCATGTTAATATTTCAGCGACTCGTGTTTTACATAGTCAGAGCACATATGGTCTTTTTGTCTGCAGTTTCGGTCGGTTATTGTCACTATGGTTTTTGGCTTGACCATAGTTATTAAAAAGCGCTGGCGCGCTAAAGCGCCAGCACTACCATCGCGCCTTGCCATAGGCCCAGCGGTTGGGATTTTTCGGGCGCTATCATGATTCAAAAAAAAGCGCCTAAAAGCGTGCATCTAGGGTTTGAAATAAAAAAAACATTTTTTTATTTGTCAAATAACATCAGAATAATAAAAAATACTATCTCTTAAGTCTTAATATTTAAGTGAGTCACATCTAGGGTTTCAAAATTCGCTTTTTATCAAGTACAATCGTGCGTATCTCTTTGAGAGATATAGATGAAAGCAATGAGTGGGTGGTTGGTCTAATGGAAGATGAAGATGAGTTGGTTCACCAAGGTGAAAATTTGACTTGGGGTTTGCTTCATGGTTAGGTTTACTAAGAAATTATCAAGGTCTTATGTTTTTTTCCAGGATGCAAAGCTTTGCTTTACTATTGGCTTTTAATAACTATGGGCTTGACTATTGCTTTACTGGGTTCACTTACATATATGCTCTGTTTAATCTCACTTAAGCCGGATTGAGGCTGAGTTCTTAAGTTGATTATTGAGTAAGTGTGACTTCTTCTAAAGGTCTAATAGTCTAATAATCTTTTTTCACCTACATTTCCCATATAAAATAAACCGAATAAATTCCAAGATTAATGCATCACTAAGATGATATATTGAAGGAATGATGACCAGTTTACCGGCTGTTATACAAAGGGGCCAATTGGCTTGAACCCCCATCGCATAAGAGGGTGTTTGGGGAAAAAAAAAGCTTTTGAGGAAGTGACTTGGTTTAGTGATTGTGAAAATAATTGTTTAATGGTAATATTGATGAGTGTTGTAAAAAGCATGGGTCGAGTGTTTGGTAAAAGACTTGAATGAAGTAAATTATAGTTAGAAGCATACATCTCTCCATTTTTATATTATGATCTAAATGATTAATTTAAGCAGAAGCATTATATTTGAAAGCCCTCAAATCTACTTTTTAAGCAAAAATATTATCTCTTACAAACACCCCCTAAATACCATATGCCATTGCTTGAATAATATCTTATCATAGGCACAAACCTTGGATAGTACTTAGAATTTTTAGCCAAATGGGCTATGGCAGATTAAAAAAATAACAGTCATTCAGAAAAATGGAATATAGCCACTTCTTATTTTATCCTCAATGTTCTTTTGACATGAATAGAGAACCCCAGGACTATTGTCTCTGGACATTTAGTGGGTAGAGCAAGAAACCGGAGGGTTGAGAAACTTGTTTCTTTAACCTCTGAATGTCAAGAAACAAATTAATGATAAGAATAGTATGAAAAGGTAACTATTATTTTATGTTTTCTTACAAAGTGGCTATTTTCAGTTTTCTCTCATTCAAATGACTAGCTTCCAGATATTTGCATTACCTTGGATCCTTTATCATGAATTTCAATGTTTGATGGTGATACAATTAATTTATTGTCATTTTATTATTATTATAGTTAAGGCCTTCTAAATTCCAGTCTTCAATAAACAACTCGTGGACTTTATAGCTTGTGGGATGGGCTAAGTTAGGGTTTAGGTTTTGAGTCTTATTTATATTGCATTATTTTATGTCGCTGGGGCATCCAGAGGGATCATAGAATTCGGGAAAAGGCAATTGTTGCTTGGGCAGGATTTAATCTTGTAAAACCTTTTATATTATTCCCTCTGTCCACCAATTTTATGCTTGATGTGGTGGACGCACATATTAAGAAAAAGGTAGATAAAGTGGATAAAGTAAGGGTATTATAGGGTATTGTGGGGTCCATTTATAAATAAAGTGATTGTTTGTGATTGAAGTACAATGGCATTTGAAGTAATTAAGTGATGGTTGTGGGATAAAGATAAAGTAACTTTTTTCATAAAATGAATGTGCATAAAATTGGTGGACGGACGAATAAGGCAAGTGTGCATAAAATTGGTGGACGGAGGGAGTATATGTTTATTGTTTTCTTGTTTCTTGGCCATTTTACTCCATCAATTTGGTCCAATGTACTGGATCATTTCCATGTGTGCTGGTTAGAAACTCAATTTCTTGTTATTTTAACTGCATTTAGCAATGTATTGCAGTCAAAAAGCTTGATTCTGAGAAGTGAAAACAAGAGATATCGTCCCGTTTTCTTCCGGAAGGTTAGAAAATGAAGATGCCTTGAACTCTTTTAACTTCCAATTTTGGCATTTTGCTTTTAAATTATAATTATTCGTAAAAATACACAGGAGGATCTGGAGAAGTCCCTGTCAAGAGCTTCACATGATCAGAAAAGGATGAATCCTAGGCTGAGGCAAGGAGATATACAGGTTTAGTTTCCATCTGGCCTCGTCCTCTGAATAATATTCCCTCCTTTTCATAATAAGTGTCGTTTTATTGGTTAAATTTTGTTTCTAATTATTGTCACTTTAGCTATTTTTTCCACATTTTGTCTAATCTCTCTTAACTTTTAACTAATGTTATCTTTTAGGATTTGTTTAGGGTTGGCTGAAGATAAACATGTCAAAAAAAATTGTTCCTTAATTTAATACAAATTATTTAAAACGCCACTTATTGAAACATAGGAAGTACACTCCTTTTCTAAAGCAAATACTTCTATGCACCAGTTGCATCGTTCAACTCAAGTGCGTTTTTTAATTGTATTAGGTGTTTTACTAAAAGGTATTAGTTGGTCAATATTAGCTGTTTTCACTTTACAATATTAGTTATGAACCAGTTGCACGGCGCAACTGGTGCAGCCAAGTGTTACTCTTTTTCTCAAAACCAATTAGCTATTATTTGTTCACCTTATTGTGATTGTTTGTGGTAGGTTGCTGTTCTTGAGGATATAATTCAAGGGATGAAGGTACAGAAACACCAGGAAGTTTTCTTTAAACCTATCTAATTACTTTCTCATCATTATCCCAACGTTACAAATCAATTTGAATGCCTTTTTATCGTTAATTTGATTCTATTTTCAATCAGTGCATGGAAAATCAGACCAGAATTATCACCAAAATTTGTTTTTGTTTGCAGGATAGTGCAGAGTCATCATGGGAGGATGTCGTATTCATTCCTCCAGGTTTTGATGTTTCGACAGATCCATCCCGAAAACAGTGAGCAAACCGATTACTGGAGAGTCCATTAGTTCTAGTTAGAGCTTTTATTTTGGGCTCTTGCTTAAATTGTTGCTCTGGTAATGAAGAATTGTGAAGGCTACTTTTAGCTTCTATTTGCATCATTTAAGGCTAAAACGGTAATTTTATATATCTAGCCATTGGTTATGATGCCGAATACCGTCTATTTAGGCTTTCATTTTGGGTTGTTGCTTAATCTGGAAATGAGGAATTGTGAAAGTCATTTTTAGCTTCTATTGCATCATCTAATATAAAATAATTATATTTCTATTTTTTATCATATACTATTAATTAATTATATATTTTTATTTTTTATAATGTAAATCCATGTTTGTTCTCCCAGGCACGGGTTGGGATAGAGGATTAAGAAGGCCTGCTGAAGCCTTAGTTTCGTATTTGTTTTTAGCTTAATAAAAATAAAATCACCGCTTCGCAAAATTGCAATATAATCTGGATTTTTGGAGAATGATAAATAAATCACCACCTTCAAAATTGTTGCAAATTAGGCTTGCAAACAATTCTTTTTGTGTCCGGATATGACATGCTCAATCAATGTAACCATCCCTTAATTCAAACGTCGTTATTTTGCATAAAGAAAAGTTAACTAAGAATACTACATAAGATAAATGGGCACAAAGAGTATTGCCAATAAACCTAATTTGAGATAATATTGAAAAGGGTAATTCTTGGTGGGCAGAAAAGATTATTTTAAACTTGGTGGGCTTGATTGAGGGCAGATTCTTGGGTGAGCTTGACTGAGGGCAAATGTTTTTTAATGATTCTGTCATTGACAGAATTTGCCATTTAGCACATCCCTATTTAAAAATGGTGATTAGACTGCAAGTATTGAAAGATGGTGATTTTATTTGCAATTTTGTATATTCAAATGTTATCAAAGATTACCAAAGACAAGCCCGACACAACAACGGTCGAAATATGTTGTTCACCAAAATACACAATCAGTGTGCCATGTGTACAAAAATATGTCAATCAACAGCTTCCAGCGAAAAAAATGGGCAAATGATCGGCACATGATCGAAACAACGTCGTTTAAGGCATTTTTCAATCATTTGGAACTGAATTGACTAAATTTTAATATATATGGGAAACAAAACAAATAAACAAATGAATATTTATTTCCAAATAATTTGGGTAGGCTAAATATACATGGAACTAAATTAAAAATAGATAATTATTGGTCATTTCAATAAAGGTAAAAAGTTATAAGACATGTGACGAGCATATAACCGAACGAAGTCGTTTAAGGCATTTTTTGGCCATTTGAGACTGAATATTGACAAAATTTGAATATATATGGGATTAAATAAAAAAACACAGATAATTATGAGACCATTTCAATAAAGGTGAAATGTTATGGTACGGAAATAGTTTAAATTCCTCAAAAAGATTACAATTTAAATACTTCCACATTTAATTTGATTTCTTGATTCTGAAAAAAAAAATCAAATTTTATTTTAGGAGTAAGTCTCCAGTAAAATTTATTCATAATATGAAATTTATATCATTACACTTAAAAATTAATATAATTATACTTATCAATTGATTTCACCACACTTATAAACTAATATTATTATTAAATGTTGATTTATAATTATAGTGATATCTATTTATAAATATAATTATATCAATTTTATTTTATGAACAAATTTTATAGGAGAGTTTGTATTAGTTTAGTGGGTAGTATAATTCATCTAAGGGATTTTTGTTCCACCAACCATAGCAAGACTACGTATATATACAAACTATGTCCAGAAGTTAGAATTACTTTTACGTAATAAAAATATGAAAATATGCTTTATGAATCGGCTTGCTCGCATTTTCTAATGACTCTAGCCTCCAACTTTTATGCCTCCTACCACACTAAACCAATCAATTTGCTTCAATCATAATATGAACCCGTGGTATATTATAATAACTAGCTATGTTTTGTTATAACCTACTATAGGGTTCTTATATATATTCCTTTATTTTAATTCCTTTTGGAGTGGTGTGAGGTTGTGACCGGTGGTTGAGAGAAATCTTCTTTGGAAAAATTATTAATATTTACAAATTTTTAATGCAAATTATTAATAATTACAAGTGGGATTGCATATATTGTAAAAATTGCATACGAAAGTGTAAATATACTTATATATATGTGCACTCATTTTATACCTATTAGTAAGTTGTAATTTTAAAATATAACTATCGGTGAGTCTCCCAATTTCTTTTTTGCTTAATTTGTTATCTTTCACTTATAGGATTTCTTTTACCTTTTATTTATATCGATCTAGCTACTTATATTGGGTTTCAATATATTAAATAATAATTATATTATCATGGCAAAAACTAGTATGCAATATTGCATATAAGCATTACCGTGCAATCTGCCCAAATACGTTGTTTGTCTTTTGTGAATCCGCACAGCCCAGCCCCAACCCATTCTAATTATTATCAGCGCAGATCGGAAAAGTGAGAACCAAAGCTCACAGAATGCCGCGAATGCAAAACTTGGCGGTCACGGACGCGGTCAGATTTCTTCTTCTTCCTCTTCTCTTCAGAATGTTGGCGGATCTCACACGCTTTCTTCTTCCTCGTTTGTGCTCTAATTTTCTTTTTCGCTCCGATCATTGAATGAAATCAGATTGTTCAATTTGAATTTTTGGTGTGGATTCTGGGAGAAGAATAGAGAATATGTGTGTGGTGTTTGGATTACCCCTCAACACAAAGTGTGTGATGAAATTCAAATCCTTCTGCACTCTTTTCACGTTGTTTCTGTAAATCTGTAATTTTGGACTGGGGATTTTTTTCACGTTTGTACTGGTTTTTGTTCATGTAGTAACACTTTTTGCTCATATGGTAACACTCTTTTTGTTCATGTAGTAACATGTCAAGTTGTTCTTTAAATTTGTAATTTTGGACTGAGGATTTCTTTTTGCGCTTGTATTGGTTTTGTTCATTTGGTAACACGTTTTTCTTCATAGGGTAACATTTTTTGTTCATGTAGTAACACATGTTTTTTTAGTAATATGTAACATTGTTCACATATCGTCGTAAATTGTAGTAACACACAAAAATTTGACAAAAAAAATAAAAAATTATGTGTTCAGTAGGAATTGAACCTGCGACCAAGTTCATTAACAATGAACCTAAACCACTAGGCTACAACACATATTTGATAAAAATATCCTTCTATAAATACATATGCACCCGCCCAACCTGAAACCCACTGCCCACACCCTGCCCACCGCCCGCGCCTGTGCCCGACCCGCCTGCTCACGCTGACTCGCGAAATTTATACCATTTTTTCCTTATTTATATTGTATTACACATAACACTAGTGTGCAATATTTCACACAAGACATTTTCTATTATCTTTGAGTAGGTTTTTTATGCACCGTACCATTCAAGTGTATATTTTAAATATGCGATTTATTTTATTAAAAAATTGCATATTTCAGTATAGAATAAATTATATGTTTTAAAAATATTTTTGAATGGCACAATGCACCTAATGCATATAAGACTTTGATCATTATTACTAAGGTTATTTGTAGATTACTATGTTTATATATAGTTGTTTTCAATCATTATTGCTCGACACGTAGGTGCACAAGCTGATGCATATATAATAATATTTAATAAAAATAATTAATATTATTCAATAAAAATAATTAATTTTAATCGACTAATACATTTTAATAAAATAATTAATATTATTTAAAATGAATTTGAATTGCATGATGCAATATAAAAGTCTGGTTGTTTTAAGACGGTTGATTAATGTTCAGAAAATGACATTTTCTTTTTTCTCTAGAATTCGAAAATTAAATATTTTAAAATGTATACGAGTATCATTATGTAACATAGAGTTGGATGTCGTGGGTTGCATTTAAGAAATGCTTTTGAGTTTTCATTTTCGAATAGATGAGTGCACAATGCACCTGGGTGAATACAGACTTGGCTAAATAGTAAAAATTGTGTGAAGTCGTAATAAAAAGTGTTTGGTACGATGAAAAAAGTGAGTATTATTATCAATATTCAAAATTATTTCTTTAAAGATTAAAGGTATCACTTAATACGTTTTCCATTAAAAAAAAAAGAAAAAATTGCCATCTCAAAATAATTGATATGGGGGTTGGGGGGGTTTCAACTTATATTATTTTTATCCTTAGTTTAAAATTTAAAGGGTTTCGTATTTAGTAATGTTGGGTGGAGATGTTAATAATTCGACCGTTGTTTAAAATGAGAGTATCAATTTTAGGTAAGGAATTTTTTATTAGAGAAATAAAATACTTTATCCATCCTATATCATTTTCCGAAAAAACATATATGCAATATTGCATAATGTGATTTATGTACAATTAGCCCAAATTAGATATTTTTATTTTTATTTCTTGTGGGTCATTCCAGCCCGTTGCGGATTCGGCAATTCCAAACTTCTTCATCGCGATTTACCAGATATTGCAGCGTCACGGTTCTAGGTTTTCTTCTCTTCTCTTGTTCCTTTTCTTTCTTTCTCTTCTAAGGACGAAGTGTTAGGATTATACTGAAAAGTATGCTTTTACTTTGTATAATCGAAACTGAATTTTCAGACTTATTTACTGAAATAAATTGGTTATCACTGATGCTTTAAATATGATTGAATGTTACATATATTTACTGCATAACTGTTCAATAATTAAATGACGTGTTACATCAGTAGTTAATTTAGTGATACCGGATCACGAAAGATTAAATTAACAAATCCCTTGTAACTAAAAAAGTACGCCATTCACGACCGGATGGAAATGAACAACCATCGCGAAAGGTTGAGGTGTAAGGCTCGATTGGTTTGTCTTGACCAAGAGATTACACTTAGTGCATGACCGATCTTGTTGAATAGGACCTCTACAGTGGATAAATTCTTCGAATCGAACAAGGAAGAATTAGACCTCGATGGTTCGTTGTTTCTTAACCTTCGCCCCTTAAATAGGATTACGTGGGATTGGTAACTATTGCTTTGACTTATCATGGGTAGCTTAATCGGAGAGATTCAATACTTTTTATCTTGGGCAATATTATTGGTCACATGTGATTGCTAAGATTTAATACGGAAGAATCGTGTTGCAAGCACGCTTGCTTGATTTGCCCCTTGGGAGGTTCATAAGTTTTATCATACCAAATCTTGCAAAGTGGAATTAGTTTCCCAGATGGATAATAATGTTGAACAATTCCTCGACCAAGGACAAAAGATATTAATTAACGGAAAGCTATTTCAGTAGCTTGAATTAATTAATGGGCTAGATAATCTTAAACACGGGAAATAATGACCGGGAGCCATATTGACTGTAATATGGGTTAAGATGGATGGTGCAATATTAATTATGTAGTGGGATTAATTAATATTTATGGGCTTGAATTATATTGTGGCTCAATATTAGATATTCAAGATCCATTAGAAGGTCCAATCTTAATTCTCTTAAAGGCCCCCTGAGTAGTCCAACATATAGTCCAATAACTGAAAAATGTGATTAAAATAAAATAAATATTGTTGCTTATATTTCTCTAATTTTTCGAAAATTATGGATAAAAGAGGGAGAAAGATTTTCTTTGAATTTTGTTATGGAATGAAGATATGTATTCTTGGAATACGAGATTATCTCATTAAATTCAAGAAATCTCCCACTTGGTTATCTATATAGTAAATTTCGAAATTTTGAAAATATAGTGGGCAAGAAAGATTTTCTTGATTTTCTTGAAAAGATATTATGGAAGATATGTATTTCTTGAAATACAAGGATATCTCATAAATTCAAGAAGATCCAAATCTTGGATTCTTGTGACACTTAATTTTCGAAAAACATCCATAAAATAGAGGAGGTGGAATTTTGTGGAATATTTTAATTATGGAAAAAAGAATATATGGGATATATTCAAGATTTCTTAGTGACCAAGAAAAGTCTTTTCCCACATTGAAAAATCACTAAAAATTTCGACCAACCTCCTCTTATAAATAGGGGATGATTAGTTAATTCCCAAGTACAATTCCATGTGCTGGAAATATTAGCAAATCCACATAAGTGGTGCAACAAAGTTTATTTTTTCCTTTTGTTAATTGTTCGCGAGTATCCTTCCACCGGATTGTCGAGCAAGGGCTAAGGGAATACTTGGGAAGTCCTTTTGGTTAGTCCGTCCGACCAAAAGCCAACGCCATCCCGAGAGGTACGTTCACGTAAACCCGTAGATTCCGCATGCGTAGGTTTTACGTGGCTTTTTATATGCATGATATGTTGTTGCAATTATTATTTGAATTAATATAGGATTAATTCATGCTAGTAATTATTAATGAATTAAATTTGTATTTAAATATTCACCCGAATAGATCTGTCTGAACTCATTCCCCAACAATCGCATCAAAGCCACTGCTTTGGCTCAATTTTTAAATTGTAATTTAATTAAGTGGACATTAAATTTGAAATTGGATAGTAGAACTGTTAGATCTGCTTTTGCGTATCCAATTGTCATGGATTTTAATATTTTATTTTTGCATGCATATAAAAGCGTGGGTTTTTAATTCGATTCGCTTGGATTTGTTTTCACTCGTGAAAAATCCACGAGTAGACTAGGATTTGTTTGACTTGATCAATGTAATAACTAGTCTAGATCTAGGTTTATTTATTTTTTGTAAATAAATTGTAACTGGATCGAAACGAAAAATACGAAGAATTAAAGGATGAAATCGAAATCCGCGTAATCCGGGCGCTTGTACATGGGCATGGGAGGCGCAGGCCGGCGCCCGAGATGAGGGGCAGCGCCTGGCGCGCTGGCCCAGTCGCTCGAGGACGAGATGATGTCGATCTGCCGAACGATACTGTGGCGCCGCTGAGGTCGCAGGCGGGAGGGATACGGCGAGGCGGCGCCATGCTGATGCGCGGCGCTGCGACGTCACGACTCTCGCCGAGGCGTGCCGAGACCTTTGGCGGACTGGCGGGCGGTCTTAGCGAGGTCGCTTAGGTCCCCCAGCCAAGTGGCCGGCGGATCTTGGCGCAGCATCCCATTGCGGAAATTTGGCGTGGCGGTTCGAGACGGCATTTTTTCGAGACGAACGAGGGGAGAAATTCGAGACGTGTTTCTTCAAGATCAAGCCAAGAAAAATCAAACCATGACAATTGGATAATTTGTGCCCAATATGTTTATTTTTTTTTTTTTTGCTTTTGCTTGATTTATTTCTTTATCTTATGCTTTATTTAATTTGTTTAAATGTGTTTTTGCATGAGGGTTGCCAAATTGAAAAATCTCAACTTCAAAATTACTATGTATGTTTTAAATAATTAATTGACAATTTTATTCCTGGATAATAAAATTGAATTAATTTTGACCTCCTTGATTTATTTATTTGTGAATTCTTTTGGAGAAATTCCCCAACCAGACGGTCAAAAGATAGGTTTCACATGAATGAATTCCAAAACGGATGATTGTGGGTTATTACTAGTGGCGGCGATGATGACCCTCCCAACGAGGCTCGATCAAAGCAAAATAGTAATCATGTATTTAATCATGGTTATTACTTAGGTATAAAATTGATATGCATATATTTTCTCCGTCCCCGTCAATTTTATATTGGTCAAGTGGGAGCCAACTATTAATCTGGATATTAAAGGTTTGTAAATCGTTTTGTTTGTAGCTCGCTTGAATGTGTTTAAATAATGACCCACCCAACGCGGGCTTATTTAAACTGCTTTTGAGATGTTGGGCATGCGTGTTCATATTTTTTTGAGATTTTAATATGATGCATGTGATCAAACCTTGTGATATATTTGTGCTTATGCATATTATTGTTTATTTCAGTACATCATGTCGCAACCTTTTAATCCACTGTTATATACACTCAAAGAACACCAATTATCTGGAGAAAACTATAATGTTTGGAAACGAAATATGATGCATGTCCTACCAAGACAAAAACATTATTGATTCTTGATGTACCCAAGCCACGATGCTACTCGATGAATCAACCGATCGCAAAGACATGAGTATAATATTTGGGAGCGAAAGCAATGAACCCATGAAACGTGTAATTTTGACTTCACTGTCTGATGATTTGAAACACGTCCATGAAGGTGTTGAGTCCGCTGCGGAAATTATGCAAAGTCTTGAAGAAATGTTTTCAACAAAAGACCGCATGATCGATCAGTTTAAAAACGACGACGTGGCTAGGCTGAAGATGGTTGAGGGAACACCTGTAAGGGAGCATGTTCTCAGAGTCAAGAACCATTTTTTGAAACCGGCTTATCTCTTAACTAAGTATTGTGATGACGCCTAAATCGAATTTTTGTTGCTTACTCGCGAGAGCTTCAATGAATTTTACTGTGGTTTTGTGATGAGTGATCACATGTTTACCATGGATGATCTTCAAGAAGCCTTGGAGAAAGTGGAGAAGCATTTAGGAAAGAAAGACGAAGCATTGGTGATCAAAAGCTTTTTCTCGAGATCTAGGCCAGTGGAAGGCAAGTCTCAAGAAAAGGAAAATGGTCGAACCAAAGCAAACTCATCATTAAGAAAAGTGAGAAAAAAAAGACGGTTAGATGGGTTGGGTGTCAAGAAAGAACCAAAAGGAATATGTTTTCAATCATGGGAGAAAGGACATTGAGGTCACTGTTCCAATCCCAAAGGAAAGGAAAGAAAGGTAATCCTCACTCACTAGTTGTTGAAACTTGTTTAGCGGCGTATGCCTCCCATTTATGGGTGGTGGATACGGGATCCACTGATCATGTTTGTTTCACGTTACAGGGGTTCAAAAGGACTCGACAACTAAGTGGAAGTGAGATCCTCATCACACTGGGCGATGTTACGAGAGTGGCAAACAAGCAAATGGGAGAAGTGCACCGCCTTTTGAAAAGACAGAGTTTTAATTTTAAGAGATGTTCTGTACGTTCGAGTTTTAGAAAGAATTTGATTTTAGTTTCTAAACTTTTTCATGATGGATATTCGGTTACTTTTAATAAAGTTGTTACCATTTCTCTTTATGATAAATTTATCTGTCATGGAACGTTGGCGAATAATCTCTATACAATTAACTGTGCACACCACTCAAGAAATGCATCCTATAACACATCAACTATTTCCGAGAAAAGAAAACGTTCATTAGACGTGAACGAGACACTTCTTTGGCATCTAAGATTGGGTCATATAAATCCAAAGAGGATCCAAAGGTTGGTGAAAGACGGTTCACTAGAACTTCTCCAAGTTGAACCGTTTCCAACCTGTGAATCATGTTTGGAGGGTAAAATGACCAAGAGGGCATTTGGAGCCAAGGGAATAGGCCAAAGAAGTGTTAGAGATCGCTTCACACGTATGTATGTGGTCCAATGTCAACCAAAGCAAGATGAGGTTATGAGTATTTTGTCACTTTTATTGATGATTACTCAAGGTACGGTTACATTTTCCTTATGAAGCATAAATCAGAGACCTTTGAGAAATTCAAAGAATTTAAGGCTCAAGCAGAGAATCATATAGAAAAACGTATCAAGTCTCTACGATCTGATCGTGGGGGCGAATACCTCAGCGATGTGTTTTTGAACTACTTATCTGTGAGGTCCCGATTAAAACCGATTTTGCGCGTGAGGAAGCAAAAATTTCATTCAATGCATATAAAGCAGGGGTGAGGGCAGAGTGATTCCAGATTTTTGCTTTTAAGAACGATGTGTGTGTTTTGCTTATAATCAAATGCATATGGCAAGTAAGAACATAAAACAGTAAAGAACACACGATTTTATAGTGGTTCGGAGTCCAACTCCTACATCCACTCTTCCCTATCAACAGGGGCACCTACTTAACCAACTGGACTTAGTTTAACGTGTTAGTCCAACACCCAACAGATGTTTACCGAGTTCACACTCAAACGGGACTTATCACCCTCACGGGATTGCCTACCCTCCCTTTCGGGATTCTTAGATGTTCTACCGAGTTCACACTCACCTACAAACTTAACCGAATCGATTTGGGTAAGGTTTGTTTGGTTTCAACTAGGTTGAGATTTTTCCTTACATTTGTTTAGCCTTCAATGCTAAGGATGGGAAAATCTCTCTAAGCTTAGGATATGGCATTTATGCTTAGATACAATGAAGAACACTCTTGGGTAAATTTGGATATTTAATGCTCGTGTTCTTGAATGGAGTTGCTTGAATATTTGGCTTTAATTTCACTTTTGCGGATCCTCCATTATCATCTTTTGAAGATAGTGCAATGTATTTATAGTGTGGATTTAAATATTACCGCTGGAAAGTAATATTCAAATCCATACTAATAACTTCCAAATTTTTCTTTGTCCTTTTGCACTTTTCCTTATGCCTTTTATGTCACATCAATATGTGTGTTGTCTTCTTATTGGCCACCGCTTTTGTGTGTCCTAACTGATCTCGATTTCAATTAAATCTTTTATTTATTGACTCTTCCGATTCCGGGTCGCTTGATCCTGCATATCACAGTTACTCGTCCGAAATTTGGTCTGTAGAAATCTGGTCCAGATTTAAGTCCGAAAACTGGGTTCTGCAGATTCACGGGTCTCTGATCGATCAAGACAGGATCGGATCGACCTATCAGTCTGGTCCGTTGCATCAGGATCCAAGAGGATGGTCACCAGACTAACAAGAAGATCGGTCGAGATTACATACCGATTTCTTGTCTAGTCAGATGACTTATCGGTCATTACTTTTGGTCGAGAACATCAGTCAATTTGATCTGGTCGGTTGATTCTAGTCAATGACAGACAAAGAATCAGACAAGATCAGATCAATTTGCTTTCATCGGCCTCAGATCAACATTTTTCATCGATCTCGACAAATTTCTATCTGATCTCGATCATCTTTGGCTCGATTTCTTGAGTTTCACTCAATTTGTTCTTTCACTCAACTTGTTATCCGTAGATTAGCTTCAAAAATACAAGTTGATAATGTTTTCGCATAATTTATCAAAACTAAAATATCCCAACAATTTCCCCTTATTGATAATGACACCAAAACATTAAAATATATGCATTTTTACAGTAGATCAGGTTATTGTTTTCAAAGAATATTCGGATGGTCACATTAAAATTGTGATCTTTTGAACTCCCGCTCTGATACCAATCGTGAGGTCCCGATTAAAAACCAATTTTATGCGTGAGGAAGCAAACATTTCATTCAATGCATATAAAACAAAAAAGGGCAGAAAGATTCCAGATTTTTGCTTTTAAGAACGATGTGTGTGTTTTTGCTTATAATCAAATGCATATGGCAAGTAAGAACATAAAGCAAAGAAAGAACACACGATTTTATAGTGGTTGGAGTCCAACTCCTACATCCACTCTTCCCTATCAACAGGGCACCTACTTAACCAACGGACTTAGTTTAACGTGTTAGTCCAACACCCAATGAGATGTTTAACCGAGTTCACACTCAAACGGGACTTATCACCCTCACGGGATTGCCTACCCTCCCTTTCGGATTGCTAGATGTTTACCGAAGTTCACACTCACCTACAAACTTAACCGATCGATTTGGGTAAGGTTTGTTTGGTTTCAAACTAGGTTGAGATTTTTCCTTACATTTGTTTAAATTTCAATGCTAAGGATGGGAAAATCTCTCTAAGCTTAGGATATGGCATTTATGCTTAGATACAATGAAGAACACTCTTGGGTAAATTTGGATATTTAATGCTCGTGGTTCTTGAATGGAGTTGCTTGAATATTTGGCTTTAATTTCACTTTGCAGATCCTCCATTATCTTCTTTTTGAAGATAGTGCAATGTATTTATAGTGTGGATTTAAATATTACCGCTTGGAAAGTAATATTCAAATCCATACTAATAACTTCCAAATTTTTTTTTCGTCCTTTTTTGCACTTTTCCTTGCAGCCTTTATGTCACATCAATACGTGTTGTCTTCTTATTGGCCACCGCTTTTGTGTGTCTAACTGATCCGATTTCACCATCTTATTACTTTTTCGATTCTTCCGATTCGTCGTTTGATCCGGTATCAGATTTCGTCCGTAGAAATCTGGTGAGAAATCTGGGTCCGCAGATTGCAGTCCCAGAAACTGGTCCAGATTTTTTGGTCTCGACAAGACAACAGATCGACGGAAGATCCGTCAATCAGATCCGTCAAGAAGATCGTGTCACCGGACTGGTCAAGAATTATCAGTCAACAGATCTGGGTCGCATCAGATCCGTCAAGAAGATTCAGTCACCGTGACTGGTCAAGAATATCGTTAATGATCTGGTCAAGAAGATCGATCGGCCTCAAGATCGATCACCGGCCGTGATCAAGACGACATCAAGATTTTCATCTGATTCGACAAATTTCATCTCGATCTCGATCATCTTCGTCTAATTTCTTGAGTTCCCCCTCAATTTGTCCTCTCGTTCCCCCCAACTTGTTATCTGTAGATTAGCTTCAAATATACAAGTTGATAATGTTTTGGCATAATTTATCAAAACTAAAATATCCCAACATTATCTGATGAAGGGATTGTATCCCAGCTTACTGCACCCGAAATCCCTCAACAAAACGGGGTTGCAGAGCAAAGAAACAGAACTCTTTTGGAAATGGTTAGATCAATGATGAGTTATGCGGATCTTCCCAAGTCGTTCTGGGGTCATGCCTTGGAAACAACGGCTTACATTCTGAACTTGGTGTCATCCAAATATGTTCCCAAAACTCCCAAAGAATTATGGAGTGGGCGCAAGCCTAACATGAGACACATGAGGATTTGGGGTGTGTCCGGCCTACGTGCTGGACAAGGAAGCCGGTAAATTGGATCCTCGATCGACTAAAAATTTCATTTATAGGATACCCCGAGGAACAAAAAAGGGTGTATGTTCTATGGTCCTGAAGATCAAAAGGTGGTCATAAGCACTCACTTTAGATTTTTAGAAGAAGACTATATGAATCAAAGAAAACCCAGAAGTGAGATTACCTTAAATGAGCTTAGAGGGCAAACCTCATTACCAACTGTACTAGATGATATACTAAACGATACGCTTTCACAACCGGAGCCTCGTCGTATTGGGAGGGTTGTTAGACAGCCCGAGAGATTCATGGGAATAGAAGAGTCCTCGGACTTGATTCCCTGACAAAGACGAATCGACCCATGGACATATGATGAGGCACTCCAAGATAAGGATGCAGATTCTTGGCAAACAACAATGAAAGTTTAAAATGGGTTCTATGTTTCATAATAGAGTGTGGGAGCTAGTCGAACCACTTAATGGGGTCAAACCCATTGGATGCAAGTGGGTATATAAGAGGAAAAGAGGACCGGACGGGAAGGTTGAAACCTTCAAAGCAAGACTAGTGGCGAAAGGTTATACTCGGAAAGAAGGGATCGATTATGAGGAAACTTTTTCGCCAAGAGCCATGCTTAAGTCCATCCGTATTCTCTTATCGATTGTCAAAGATTTTGACTTTGAAATCTAGCAAATGGATGTTAAGATGAAATTTCCTTAACGGAAGTCTTGACGAAGAGATCTATATGCAACAACCCCAAGGTTTCATTGAAACAAAGCCAAGAACATCTTGTTTGTAAGCTCAAGAAGTCCATTTACTGACTCAAACAGCATCCGAGCTTGGAACCAATGTTTTGATCATGTTATAAAGTCTTATGAGTTTGATCAAAATGAGTTTGAAAGTTGTGTGTATAAAAAAGCGTGTCGAATCGCATTGGTATTCTTAGTACTATCGTGATCGACATTCTCGATCATCGGGAACGATGTGAAGGTGTTATCGATCGACGTAAGGCATGGCTTTCAAAAAAAGTTTGATATGAAGGACTTAGGGGAAGCCGGCACGCCCTTGGGATCAAGATCACTCGAGATCGCAAGAAAAGGATGTTAGGCTTATCGCAAGCTTCATACATAGACCTTTGTCTTGAAACGTTTCAAAGATGCAAGATTCCAAGAAAGGATTTGTACCTTTTCGGGCATGGAATCCATCTATCCAAGAAAATGTCCCCTAAGACGAAAGAGGAGATAGATGACATGAAAGGAATTCCTTATGCTCTACCGTTGTCGGAGTCTTATGTATGCAATGTTGTGTACGAGACCGGATATCCGCTTTTGTAGAGGCATGGTGGCAAGATATCAAAGTAACCCCGGAAAGAGCATTGACGGCAGCGAAAAAAACATTCGAAGTATCCGAAAAAGAACTCGATAGAATGTTGGTTTATCGGTCGAAGTCCAATCCCATTGGTTACACGGACTCGGTTTTCAATCGGACATGGACTCCGAAAATCTACCTCCAAAGAGTGTGTTTTGCATGGGGAGGAGCCGACATGGAGAAGCGTCAAGGCAAATGCATCGCAGACTCTACCATGGAAGCCGAATATGTTGTCAAGCAAGCGAGGCAAAAAAAAAAAACGGTTTGGCTCAAGCACTTCCTTGTGGACTTAGATGTGGTTCGAATTTGCCCAATGTAATCATCATTTATTGTGACAATGCCGAGCGATTGCAAATTCAAAGGGAACCAAGAGCCCACAAAAGCCGAAAAAACACATTGAAAGGAAATACCATCTTATACTGAGTCATCGTTAAGAGAGGAGATATAGATGTGGCAAAGATAGCGTCCGAGGACAACCTAACCGATCCATTCACAAAGAGTCCGCCTCCAATACATTCGAGAGACATGTGGAAGGAATGGGTGTCAAGACCGCTCCCAATCTGCTTTTTAGTATAAGTGGGAGAAATTATTAGGTTCGTGTAGGTGACATTAGATGTCACGGACTACTCGAGACGTGTTGTAGTATACTTAAAAGCGGACTTTGAGTATAAGTGGGAGATTGTTGGGATTATAATTGAAAAGTATGCTTTTACTTTGTATAATCGAAAACCAATTTTCGTGACTTATTTATCAAATAAATTGTTTATCACCGATGCTTTAAATATGATTGAATGTTACATATATTTATTGCATAACTGCTCAATAATTCAATGCGTGTTACATCAGAAGTTAATTTAGTGATACCGGATCACGTAAGATTAAATTAATAGTCTCTTGTAACTAAAAGTACGCCATTCACGACCCAGATGGAAATGAACAACCATCGCGAAAAGGTTGAGGTGTAAGGCTCGATTGGTTTGTCTTGACCAAGAGATTACACTAGTGCATGATCGATCTACCGGAATAGGACCTACAGAGGATAAATTCTTGAGCGAACAAGGAAGAATTAGACCTCAGTGGTTCGTTGTTTCTTAACCTTCGCCCCTTAAATAGGATCACGTGGGATTGGTAACTATTGCTTTGACTTATCATGGGTAGCGAATCAGAGAGAGATTCAATACTTTTTATCTTGGGCAATATTATTGGTCACATGTGATTACTAAGATTTAATACGAAGAATCGTGTGCAAGTACGCTTGCTTGATTTGCCCCCTTGGGAGGTTCATAAGTTTTATCATACCAAATCTTGCAAGTGGAATTAGTTTCCGGTATGGATAATAATGTTGAACCGTTCCTCGACCAAGGACAAAAGATATTAATTAACGGAAAGCTATTTCAGTGGCTTGAATTAATTAATGGGCTAGATAATCTTAAACACGAGAAATAATGACCGGGAGCCATATTGACTGTAATATGTGTTAAGATGGATGGTGCAATATTAATTATGTAGTGGGATTAATTAATATTTATGGGCTTGAATTATATTGTGGCTCAATATTAGATATTCAAGATCCGTTAGAAGGTCCAATCTTAATTCTCTTAAAGGCCCCCTGAGTAGTCCAACATATAGTCCAATAACTGAAAAATGTGATTAAAATAAAATAAATATTGTTGCTTATATTTCTCTAATTTTTCGAAAATTATGGATAAAAGAGGGAGAAAGATTTTCTTTGAATTTTGTTATGGAATGAAGATATGTATTCTTGGAATACAAGATTATCTCATTAAATTCAAGAAATCTCCCACTTGGTTATCTATATAGTAAATTTCGAAATTTTGAAAATATAGTGGGCAAGAAAGATTTTCTTGATTTTCTTGAAAAGATATTATGGAAGATATGTATTTCTTGAAATACAAGGATGTCTAATAAATTCAAGAAGATCCAAATCTTGGATTCTTGTGACACTTAATTTTCGAAAATCATCCATAAAATAGAGGAGGTGGAATTTTGTGGAATATTTTAATTATGGGAAAAAAAATATATGGGATATATTCAAGATTTCTTGGTGACCAAGAAAAGTCTTTTCCCACATTGAAAAATCACTAAAAATTTCGACCAACCTCCTCTTATAAATAGGGGATGATTAGTTCATTCCCAAGTACAATTCCATGTCTTTGAAATATTAAAGAAATCCACATAAGTGGTGCAACAAAGTTTATTTTTTCCTTTTGTTAATTGTTCGCGAGTATCCTTCCACCGGATTGTCGAGCAAGAGCTAAGGGAATACTTGGGAAGTCCTTTTGGTTAGTCCGTCCCACCAAAGCCACACCATCCCGAGAGGTGCGCTCACGTAAACCCGTAGATTCCGCATCGTAGGTTTTACGTGGCTTTTTATATGCATGATATGTTGTTGCAATTATTATTTGAATTAATATAGATTAATTCATGCTAGTAATAATTAATGAATTAAATTTGTATTTAAATATTCACCCCGAATAGATCATGCAACTCATTCCCAACAACCGGTATCAAAGCCAATTTTTTTGCCTCAATTTTTTAAATTGTAATTTAATTCGTGGACATTAAATTTGAAATCGATAGTAGAACTGTTAGATCTGTTTTTGCGTATCCAATTGTCATGGATTTTAATGTTTTATTTTTGCATGCATATAAAAACGTGGTTTTTAATTGATTCGCTCGGATTTGTTTTTTCCTCGTGAAAAAAATCCACGATTAGACTAGATTTGTTTGACTTGATCGATGTAATAGAATAGTCTAGATCTAGGTTTATTTATTTTTGTAAATAAATTGTAACCGGATCGAAACGAAAAGGCGAAAAAATTAAAGGACGAAAATCCGAATCCAGCGTGGCGGCGGGCGTCGTTATATGGGTGCGGCGGTGGCTGTGCGGCCGGCGGCCGATATGAGATGATGAAGTCGCCGCCTGACGGTCTTAGCGCTCCAGTCGAGGATTCGGCGGATGTCGCTGTGGCGCGGCCTTATCTGTGGCTATGCCGAGGTCGCGAGCAAAAGCGGAGGCCGAAGCGGCCTTGTGGTCTTGTAGCGTCGCCGCCAACTCTCGCCGAGGCGTGCCGCATCAGCGGCGTGCGTGGGCGGCCGAGGTCTTAGTCAGCCTAAAGTTAGTCGAACGGCATCCGCCGGATCTTGATCGTCGTCCGTGAAATGCCGCGTGGCGGTTCGAGACAAGTATTTTTTTCGAGACGAACGAGTGGGAGAAATTCGAGGCGTGTTTCTTCAAGATCAAGCCAAGAAAAAATCAAACCATGACAATTGGATAATTTGTGCCCAATATGTTTATTTTTTTTTTTTTTTTTGCTTGATTTATTTGTCTTATCTTATGGTTTATTTAATTTGTTTAAATGTGTTTGCATGAGGGTTGCCAAATTGAAAAATCTCAACTTCAAAATTACTAAGTATGTTTTAAATAATTAATTGACAATTTTATTCCTGATAATAAAATTGAATTAATTTTGACCTCCATGATTTATTTATTTGTGAATTCTTTTGGAGAAATTCCAAACGGATTCGGTCAAAAAGATAGGTTTCACATGAATGAATTCCAAAACGGATGATTGTGGGTTATTACTAGTGGCGGCGATGACCCTCCCAACGAGGCTCGATCAAAGCAAAATAGTAATCCCAGATTTAATCATGGTTATTACTTAGGTATAAAATTGATATGCATATATATCTCAAGTCCCCACAATTTTATATTGGTCAGTGGGAGCCAACTATTAATCTGATATTAAAGGTTTGTAAATCGTTTTTTGTAGCTCGCTTGAATGTGTTTAAATAATGACCCACCCAACGCGTGGCTTATTTAAACTGTTTTTGAGATGTTGGTGATGCATGTTCATATTTTTTTGAGATTTTAATATGATGCATGTGATCAAACCTTGTGATATATTTGTGCTTATGCATATTATTGTTTATTTCAGTACATCATGTCGCAACCTTTTAATCCACTGTTATATACACTCAAAGAACACCAATTATCCGAGAAAAACTATAATGTTTGGAAACGAAATATGATGCATGTCCTACCTGCACAAAAACATTATTGGATTCTTGATGTACCCAAGCCACGTATGCCTACTGATGAATCAACTGATGCGGCAAGACATGAGTATAATATTTGGGAGCAGGCCAATGAACCCATGAAACGTGTAATTTTGACTTCACTGTCTGATGATTTGAAACACGTCCATGAAGGTGTTGAGTCCGCTGCGGAAATTATGCAAAGTCTTGAAGAAATGTTTTCAACAAAAGACCGCATGATCGATCAATTTAAAAACGACGACGTGGCTAGGCTGAAGATGGTTGAGGGAACACCCGTAGATTCCGCATGCGTAGGTTTTACGTGGCTTTTTATATGCATGATATGTTGTTGCAATTTTTATTTGAATTAATATAGGATTAATTCATGCTAGTAATAATTAATGAATTAAATTTGTATTTAAATATTCACCCCGAATAGATCTGTGCAACTCATTCCCCAACACGAAGTGCAAACAGGGGTTTTGGTGCTCCAATTTGTTAAAATATTGAACGGATCTGTTGTGATTTGAGATTTCAATGTGAGGAGAATGGATTGATCGGTATTGATATCATCGTAAGTTGCTAAAATCGGTAATTGTGGCTGATGATTTTTTATTTGTGATGGTACTGGTTTTTGTTCATGTAGTAACACTATTTTGTTCATGTAGTAACATATCAAGTTGTTCTTTAAATATGTAATATTAGATTTGAGATTTCTTTTCGCGTTTGCACTAGTTTTGTTCATGTGGTAACATGCTTTTCTTCATAGGGTAACATTTTTTTGTTCATATAGTAACACTTGTTTTTTTAGTAATATGTAACACTGTATACATGTCGTAATACTATGCGAGTACTTATGTGTTACCATATGAAAAACAATGTATTACCTAATGAGTATTTATGTGTTACGTTATGTTTTAATACGTGTTACGTAAGATATGAAGTTATTTCAATATAACAATATATTAACACTTACACATAGATGTAGTTACACAAAAAAAATTGACCAAAAAAAAATTTAAAATTATGTGTTCAATAAGAATTAAACCTGCGACCAAATAACTTAACAACAAGCATGAACCACTAGGCTACAACACAATTTGATAAAAATATCCTTGCATAAATATGCAATAGGTAAATAGCCAAGCGACCCGCCCAACCCGCCCCACCCAACCACCCCGCCATATGACCCGGAGTTTTTTGTTTAATTTACTTTAATTGTGATGCATTGCACATACCACTATTGTGCAATATTTCACAAGAGTCCTACTCTATCATTTTTCACACAATTTGAGCATGAAAACTAAAAAAAAGAAGTTATTTTTTGTTTTATCAAAGACATTTGAATCAATTAATTTTAATTATATGAGTGTGAGTCTATTAGAAAAAGTAATACCATAGAAAATAAATAAGTGTATATTATAGTGGTAAGAGTTATAAATAAAATTTTCTTTTTTGAGTGTGGAAACTGTTGTGGAACAAGCCAAAAATAAAAAGTGTGAAAACTGATTTGGAACGAAAGGGGTATTATATTAGGGCTTTGTTAATTTAACTGTTACAAGCAAAGGAGTATCATTTATCTCCTCAACTCAAATCAGAGCTTCTTTTTCTTTAAAAAAATTTACAACTTCTCCCCAAATGTGTTCATGACGTCGGTTGATGTTGGCGGTTTGTTGTAAAATATCTTGGTTAATATTTCTGATAACATTTGAATTTGTTATTCCTCCTAACATTAACTCCTTTTATATATTGTTTTTAATGCCTTTGAATGCAAAATGAAGACCTAAAATATTCCAGGTCATGCGATGCAGTTTCAAATAGTGGAGTATCAGGTGCATGAAAAGGCTTTCAAGGAAGATGGAGTTAGTGGGGGAAGTGTTTTTAGGTCCTTCCAGATTGACCTAGTGATTGAGATTCAGGTGTGCACGTTGCCTATATATACAAGTTGCAAAGATCAACAAGAACAAGCAAAGTAAACAAGTATCAATCTATTGAGTGTTCTAGTACATGTAAGTTGATAGGATCGTTACTCTCGTGTTTAGATTGTGCAATTATTATCACATTCCAAGCAACGTCCATTGGTTTAGTTCTTAGATTGATTAGGGTCAAATGATATCAATCTTCAGTTACGTAGAATAAATCATTTGGTTGTGTAAAACATTACATTAAATCCTTTCAAGATTTTATAATCATTGTACAAAATTTATGTTTATGTCACTGCTTGTTAAAGTGAATACATTCATCTTCATGCACACATAAACTAATCTAGTCTATGTAAAACTTTGAAACCATTTGCATGTATTTTTAAATCTTTCGTTGTTTACTGTTGTGTCACATGTTACAATATTTTACAAAAAAAATTCTCTGAAAAAACTCTTTTACGCAGGGGCGGACGCAAGATTTTTTTTTTAGAAATGAGGCACAAATCGCCAAAGAGCAAAGTCGATTTATTAAAATAAGATCAGTTACAAAATACCATACTCCGAATAAATGATAGTATAGTATTACATTATTTTCTAATTTAGCAGAAATCTTTAAGATTATAAAAACCATCCAACTTGCTTCACTTTTATAAATTATATCTTCTAAAACAAGTTATATCATTCGAATAATACATAGATCATGAATACCAAAAAGCTTCACACTCTAGGATTTTCCTTCAATAGGGATGAATCGGTTGACCCCCTCTTTTAGTTTCAAAATCAAATTTACTGAAAGATATTTTTTTAAAACCTTGCTTTAAAAAAAAAAATCATTGTTCGCTAGGGACTCACATCAAATAAAAATTATAAAATACATAGCAACATAACTGATGAACATAAATATGAAGATTTGTTTTATTTCAAATACACCAATAAATCATGATAGACACACTTGAAAATATTTTGTCAAATGAAACTCTCCTTATTAAACTTGTTCATAATGTTAAATTGATATCATTACATTTATAAACTAATATCATTACTCTTATAAACTAATACCCATAACATTAGATATTGTGATATTAGTTTATAAATGTAATAATATAAAATAATATGTATTATGATCGATTAGTTTGATTAATTCAATATATAAATGTGTATTATTTTCCCATATTGTATGTCCATATTTTCATTTATTCATATACAGACTAAAAAATATCAACATCTTCCTTTTCAAAGTGTTAAAACGTCATTGTCCAAATTATACTACATCTCACCGTGAAATCGTCTCGCGCAAGCTCATTATTAAATGTATATTTTTGATTGTGTAGTATATAGAATTTTAAATTTATATATATATAATATTATTTTATAATATAATTTTATTTTCTACTCACGTATATTACACGAAATTATTTAAATTAAAATGTTTACATCATTTAATTTCATCACGCTTCCCTTGCGATAAAGCCAAAAATATGTAAAAGCATATAATTATAGTGGGCCATATATATGAATATGCATTAAGGTGACGGCATATAGCTTGACTGCTTTGGTTTAAATGGGCCCTCCATAATTACCAAAAATAATCAATTAATGCCCCACTTTCATACTACATTCGATTTTCGGCTCTAAATTTAGCTTTCCGTGTTGGTAACACATTCTTCCGTTTATTAAAAAGAAAAAGCATATTTTATTTGTATTAAAAAGAAAATGCATATTCCATTGTTTTGGAATATATAAGATTCTTCGTTCCAATTTTTTTCTTTTTTTTTTACATTTTTAATTTTATTTTTTATTTTAACGTATAAAAATGTATAAAATAATTTTTTTTTTTATTAAGATTTAAAATATTAAAATAATTTTTCAGAAAACACGATATATAATAAGATTTGACGAAGATATAATATTTTATGTGAAACTAAATAATATAATATCCCTCCTTAAAACTCACTTTATCATTTTAAATATTAATAAACAACAAATATACAACTTGTTTATCCTTTACTAAAAAACTATTAATATGAAAAAAAAGTTGCATGGTTCAATGTAAATAAGAGTTTTTGGACTTAAATTAAATATAATATTTTATGAAAACTAAATAATATAGATTAAATTGGTTTTGGAATCAATAAAATATTATTTAATTGTAATTAAAGATATTTATGATCTCAAAATCGGGCATTTTAATTTTATAAAAATTAAAAGTGATAAATTAAATCACGTAGTTCAAAATCGATTTTTCGGTGAGTGATAAATTAAATCCAACACACTTTTTTTTTATGAATTAAATAGTGTTGGGAAATGTAGGAGAATTAATTAGGAATTAATACATCTCACATTGAATAATTAGAGTATTTAACAACTCCTTATAAGTAGGAGTTTGTTAGTAGAATTCAATTATAGTGGCTAATAGTGGTTCATAGCCTGGCGTCTTGTGCACCCTTTATCTGGCCCGTCTTGAAAGCTTGAAGTCTCTGGACCTTGGTTTACTCATTGGGTTATGGAGCCTGAGTTGGGAAGGAGTCCAGGGCGCAAGAGACGCTCGATTAGTTTAGGTCGAACACTTTTTGCTCGATCAAGGAGGCGAGGTCGTCTGCCGCCGATTCGAGGAGGACAAAGCGCTCAACCGGGTGAGGTCGTGCACTTCCTGGCCGACCAAGGAAATGAGGTCGTGCGGCGAGTTCGTCTTGCCAGGTCGTGCACTTCCCATGACCAAGGCGAGTGGTACTTCCGCTCGACCAGGAGGCGAGGTCGCGTGCGGTCTGGATTTGCCAAGGATCCGATTATTTGCATATGATAGGAGATTTAGTTTCCCTCAAGAATTGCTTGAGACCAAGTTGTTGCCTTCTAGACTTTTTTTTGTCGAGGATCAAGTCCTTTGCGCTTTTTGTAGACTCTTACTTGGGGGCTAAGTTGTTTGCCTTATTAGTAATCTAGTTTTTTTTGTATAAATAACCCGCGACTCAGGAGACGCTCGTCGATTAAGGTCGAGCACTTTTGCTCGACCAAGGCGAGGTCGCATGCGAGTCGATTCCATGGAGGACAAAGCGCTCAACCCGTTGAGGTCGTTACTTCGGACCAAGGAGGCGAGGTCGTCGATTCCTTTGGCCAAGGATCGATTGGATCCGATTATTTGCATATGATAGGAGATTTAGTTTCCTTCTAGGAATTGCTTGAGACCAAGTTGTTGCCTTCCTTTTGGCGAGGACGAAGTCACCGAGGGGGCTAAGTTGTTTGCTTTTGAATCCTAGGATCACTATCTTGTATGGTCATACTGAAAAACTAATAGATCTCTTTTAGAGTGCTCCCCAGATGTAGTCGATTACTTGGGTAACTAAAGTTGTTCTTTAATGTCTTATTTCTCCATAATTGTTTAATTCCTAGAACTTTTTTTTTGTTGGGCTAGAGGCCCATATTTTTTTGGAGCTTGGCCCAACTAAAATAATATGAACCCAACATCTGAGCCAATCCAGATTGGGTTGGCCCAAGTGAATTTTAGCACATGTCTGCAGAAATTCGAATTTGAATTCAGACGAACCTGGACGTCGGGATGTCAAGGTTCATGGATGTTTCTCTTGAAAATTTGTAACGATTCAGTTACAATCTGACCATCAATTCCATAACTCCTTAAATTCAATTACATAACTCAAAAATTGAATTGGGAGGCCCATTATCGATTGAAACATGCTCTATAAATAGGGGCCCATGCATGATTTTTCAACACACTGAAAATACTGCAAATTTGAGCTCACAAAAATCATGCATTCTGCACACCCGATTTTTCCTGCATTTTAGAGTGCAGCCTTCTCCTTGTGCCAATTTAGTTCGTTGGAGCTTTACACGTTGCGGTGTTGCATGTGTAAAGATGAAAGTCATTTTACCTTGGGAAATGATACGTCAAATCGAGAGCACTACCGAGTCGTATTTTGTTTTGCGGGAAAAGGTTCCACCTTGACTCAACTTTGGTGAGTTCTTCTTGTTTTTGTTTATTTTATTTTTCCTTGTGCGGTTGCAGTTGTTTGTGTGTAGTTTGAGTATTCCAGAAATCTGCTAGTGCGTGCGATGTTCAAGTTATATTCCAAAATTGCTATGTGCTAAGATAGAATTGTTGAAAAGTAATACTTATTTTACTGAAAAGTACTAGTTCTTTTATTGTAAAGTACTATTTTATTTTTTCGCATTTCAAAAAACGTGATTTTAAATTAGCTATACTTTGCGTAAAAACCGAAATCAGATATGCCTATTATAAAAGCTGTCGTCGTCATGGATCCGCCGGATAATGGGATAGTATTAGCGGTGTCATTAATTTTGGTAGACTTTAGCGAAAAAAACGAAGAGATCGGTTTTTTCCGCGTCATCGGAAATTTTGGTAATTTAGCGACGGTTTTTGAAATATAAATACACGCCCAAATACACGCCCATTTATTTATTTCATCAATCAAATCGAAAAGCAATACAAACAAGCCTCGTTCATCTATTCTTTGATATTCACGATACTACTTTAATTATTTTTTTCAGTATATTTATTTATATTTTAATTTTATTTTATATAATATAATTAATATATAAATTTCATATTTTATTTAGATGGCTGCTGAAAGTGGCGACGTTCCTGCTTCATCCAGAAGGCCTACTACTGGTTTGTTTATCAATATTGTTAATGGAGCATAAGTGTTGTTGTTTTATACGATAATAATTATATAATTAATTAATTTAATATAATAATTATTAATTACAGATTTATTTTTAATGTGTTATAGTATTGTACACGGTCACGAGGCTTTCTCAGATAGCCAAAGAACGCCATTATCTTGGTGGGAATTGTTGTCAACGCTTATCGTTGGAAAAATGTGTCAACTGATCAGCGTCAATTGTATTTTGAGGAGTTTAAGGTATAAAATTTACTTAAAATATTTTATTTTAATATATATTGTTAAAATTAATTTAATTAATTATTGTATTATTTTTGAAATATAGAAACAAACTACGTGGAGTCCCGAGCTCGAGACCGATGTAGTTTATAATGCATTTTGTAAACTTGCTCAATCGCTTTACCATGACATGATGTACAAGTGGCGTACACAGTGGAGGGAACATGGGGTGGATTTATCAGAAGAACTTGGGCACGAAGTTTGAAAGTCGATTGTAGTTGTTTGGAGGGCAGATCCCTTCTAGGATCATTGTTATTTTAATTATGTTATGAACAATTTTTAATTTTATGTTTTTGTTTTTAATTTTTAATTAGTATTGAACAATTTTAATTTATGTTTTTTTTTAAATCGTGTATTTAGCGACGGACTTAGCGACGGTTATTTAAAATTCTGTCGCTAAACCGTCGCTATTAACGACGGAAATATCCGTCGCTAGACCGTCGTCGCTAAATCCGTCGCTAAAATTTAATAAAAACCAGGCACCTCAGCCTGCAGAAAAGTCGAAAATAAACAAAAACTTTCGAAAATCAAATTTTGTGTAGATAGAGGCGAAAATTATTTTTTGAAGTGCATATTGTGTAGAGGAAAAATATTTACTCCTCAAGGACGATTTTACGGTACGTTTTCACATTTCTACCATTTAAAAATATATATAGTGTAATGTTATAAGTTTGGTATTGACATATATTTTATTGATAGTTTATGTTAAATGAATGTTGTGATCATAGCTAGATGAATATTGGGTAGATAGTTTATGTTAAATGAATGTATTTGATGTTATTTGATAGAAGAATATATTTGGATATTTACATATACAGACGAAACTCTGTCAAATTTTTTGTAGAATTAACATATTGATAATGATTTGAAACAGATGGAATATCCGAATTGTCAGTGGATGTATTCGACTCCTCGACTTATCAAAGGAAGTATAAATATGGAGTTCTTGAATGAAGTTAATAACTTCATTCAGTTTGCAATTAATCATGGTGCAGCAAATTCAGAAGGTCGTATAAGATGTCTGTGTAGTGCAAAAAAATGTCAAAACAAGTCATACAGAGAGACTGTGGATGTTCAGACACAGAGAGACTGTGGATGTTCAGACACATATCATCATGAATGGTTTTGTTCCATATTACTATAATTGGACACGTCATGGTGAAGAGCGGTGGAATGTTGATTTCAATGACCTTGAAGTGTATTATAATACTCTTGAATACAATGAGACACACGATGATCATGGATTCGATGATCCTGGAGTACAGTTCGAGCCACCTGCAGTGGATACACCAGATATGTATCATACGATGATCAGGGAAGCTGGTGTGATTCAAGATGAGGCTATGGAGGAGGAACCAAATGAGGAAGCAGCTAATTTTTAGAGAATACTCAAAGCAGCTGACGAAGATCTGTATGATGGATGTCAAACTCACTCTCTGTTGTCATTCAATGCTCGACTCATGGCTATCAAGGCTGAGAACAAACTTTCTCAAAGAGACTATAACCAGATTAGTAAGTTGATCAATGAGGTCTGTCCTCCCGGTAATAAGGTGCCTACTACAGAATATCAAGCCAAGAATTTGTTGAAGAGTATGGGTCTACCAGTAGAGAGTATTGATTGTTGTATCAATAACTGCATGTTATTCTGGGGTAATGAAGAAGGCGTTAATCTTGATAAGTACAAATTTTGTGGGCACTCTCTTTGTAAAAGTACCATGCCGGAATCGGAGTGACTACGAGTCGGAAGCGAAATAAGAAGAAGAAAGTGGCAAATAAAATGATGTATTACCTCCCTATCATTCCTCGGCCCGAGAGATTGTATCAATCTAGTGCCACGCCCAAAGATATGACATGGCATCATCGTAGACCGATCCTCATACCTTAGAGATGAGACACCTACGACTCGATGGCACGGAAACATCTTGGCGAGGTATTTTCTATTTTTTTTACGATTTAACCTAGGAATATTCGGTTAGGTCTCAAAGATCGATGGTTTTTGTCCATTTGGAATGCACGCGATGGCGATATTCGTTATGGCGGTTATATTGACTCAGATAATCTACCTCCGTGGATGTGCATGAAGCCCCAAACGATGTTTCTCACGGTATTGGTACCTGGTCCAAAGAATCCAAAGGACAAACTAGATGTTTTCCTTCAGCCCCTGATAAGAGACTTAATACATCTGTGGGATAATGGAGTGCTGACATACGATGTATCGAGAAAGTAGAACTTCACGATGAGGGTTGCCCTGCTCTGGATGATCAACGACTATCCTGCGTACTCCATGTTGTCCGGATGGGGGACGGCTGGGAAACAAGCATGTCCTTACTGCATGGAGGATTCTGACGCTTTCAGTCTCCCGCTTAGCAGAAAAGTTTCATAGTTTGATAACCATCGAAAGTTTTTACCAGAAGATCATCCTTTTCGAAAAAATAAAAATGACTTTATCAAGAACACAGTCGTTATAAAAAGGGTTTGAAAAAGAGATCAGGTATTTTTATATTTGTTGTTTTAAATTAATTAATATATTTCTATCTACATATGATAAATTAATTAACTTATAACTATTTGCATTCATGCAGGTAAAAGGTTGTTAAATCAAAATAATCAGAAGGGATTGAGAAAAATAACAGAAAAACATGCGGAGGAGCATAATAAAATGGTACCGGGTGGTTGGAAGAAGAAGAGCATTTTCTGGGACTTGCCCTACTGGAGCTCACTTTTGATTCGACACAACTTAGATGTGATGCACATCGAAAAGAATGTGTTCGATAACTTGTTCCACACAATCATGAACACAGAGGGCAAGACAAAAGACACTGCAAAGTCGCGTGATGAGCTGAACGAGATATGCAAACGTTATCACTTGATCTTATAATTATTTTTTTATTATATATCTATAGGTATCTACATAACTTGAAGCTCAATGCTAAACAAAAGGTAAAAGTTGAAGCATCAATTGTTAATGCCTACTTGTGTGAGGAGGTTACAACATTTTGTTCTTACTATTTCGAGGATCATGTTAGAACAAGGTTGAGAAACGAGCCTCGTAATTACGACGGTAGAGGCACAGACAATGTTGTTGATGATATTGAGGGTATGTTGTCTGTGTTTAAGTTTCCAGGCCGATGTTTGGGTAAGACAAATGAACGGCGATTGTTGAACCGACAAGAGATTGAAGCTGCACATAAATATGTGTTATTCAATTGTGAGGAAGTCCAACCGTACATTGAGTAAGTATTTCATATACGTATCATTTACATAATTATTAGAATATTAATTAATTTATTATATAATAGTTGATTAATATAATATATTGCTTTCAATTAGGATCTTTACTGAAGAGCTACACCATATAGATCCAAACATCTCAGATGCACAAGTAGGTGAATATATTACTCGTGGTTTTGCAGAGTGGTTCCAAAACTATGTGAGTGGCTCTAAACTGTTGTTTATTAATAAATTCATATTAAATGTTTACAATTATATATTTAACCTCAAATCGTAGCGTCACAAGGCTATAATGGTGGAATTGTGAACCCATTCATGCGGGATCTCAGTAGAGGACCACTACGTGTGGTCAACATGTACCAAGGATACTATGTAAATGGTTACAAATTTCATACAGTGGATTATGCATCGACCAAATCTCCATCGTGAAATAAAGGGTGTTTGCATTAACAAGTCAATGTTCGATGGAGAAAGCCGTGACTACTTCGGACACCTGCAAGAATTTGTTGAAGTAGGATATTTGGGGTTCCCTGAGAAGATTGTTGTGTTGTTCAAGTGTGATTGGTATGGTCCATCTGCTTCAGGAATAAGGATTCATCCCGAATACAAACTGGTCGATGTTCATAGAAGAAGAAGATATCGGGGGTATGATCCATTTGTGTTTGCTGCTCAGGTATCCCAAGTATACTACTGCACGTATCCAGGTTCGAAAGCAAATAATGAATGGATGGATGTTTGCAAAGTAAAGGCGAGATCACTGGTGCAAGTTCCTAAACCGGATTCAACTGCCGTAGTTGACGACGCTCCATTCCAAACGGAAACAGTTGCCACTCAAACTGAAGTGCATACAAGAGATTTCAATCTTTTTCAGAGACTTAATAAACCAAATCCAGTTTGATAGAGATTGACAAAAGAGAAGGGAATGAAGATGGTGAGAAAGAGGAGAATGAAGACGGTGATGAGGAAGTGGAGGACGAGGAGGAGGATGAGGAGGACGAGGAGGAGGATGAGGATGGGGGCAACGATGAGGATGACGAATAATAATTATATTGTATTTCATTTGTAATATTTCACGTTGACAACGCTCTATTATGATATTACAAGTTATTTAATTTTGTTCTAAACATAATTTATTTTTTGGTAATTATCCAATATAAATTTAAAAAACTATAATCATTGTAAATATAAAAATAACTAAATTATTATATTAAAATGTAATTGAATCATTAATTAATTAAGATAATTGAAAAAAAAAAATTGTAAATTAATATAGAATTAATTTTATTAAAAATAAGTTTAAAAAAATACGATTTTAATTTAATTAATTTAATTATAAATTATAAATTATAAATATAAATTATTATATTAAAATGTAATTGAATTATTAAATAAGATAATTGAAATAAAAAATTTTAAAAAAATTAATTGTAAATTAATATAGAATTAATTTTATTAAAAATAAGTTAAAAAATACGATTTTAATTTAATTATAAGTTATAAATTAAAAATATAAATTATTATATTAAAATATAATTTAATTATTAAATAAGATAATTGAAATAAAAAATTTAAAAAAAAATAATTGTAAATTAATATAGAATTAATTTTATTAAAAATAAGTTTAAAAAAATATGATTTAAATTTAATTAATTTAATTATAAGTTATAAATAAAAAATATAAATTATTATATTAAAATGTAATTGAATTATTAAATAAGATAATTGAAATAAAGAATTTTAAAAAAAATGAAAAAAAATGAATTTTAGGACATATACAATTAAATTCATTAAGTAAACGCAAAGAAACAAGTGCCCGAGCCGAATTGATCCCCGCTCGGGCGTTCAAGGTCCCATGTTCGGTCCCCCACGGGAGCGAATAAATGCATCATTTAATTGGGAGGCTTGGTGACTTATATATGAGATGCTTGGTGGTTAGGTTTGAGATGGTCCGTGGCTCGGGTAGTTCGGTGCCCAACCAGATGCCCCCGGGCCCGGGTTCGAACCACCATAAGCCTTTTTTTTTTCGAAAATTCCCGATTTAGCGACGATTTTAGAGACGGAAACTGTCGTCGCTAAGACCGACGGAGTATTACCGTCGCAAATGTCGACGGTATATTTCGTCGTTAATAACGACGGATTTTCGTCGTTGTTTGCGGCGGTATTATGACGTCATCACCGTCGATAAAATATCGACGGTTTAGCGACGGTTTTAGCGACGCTTATTCCGCCCGTGAACAGGACCCACTTTTCCGTCGACAAAACCGTCGCTATATTGCGACAGTAAAAAACCGTCGATAAGTAGAGACGGATTTACTGCCGTCGTTAGTAGCGATGGTCTTGGAAAACACCGTCGCTATATTTTAGCGACCCTCGTTTCTCCGACGGTCAGAAAACCGTCGCTACAAACTGTAGCAACGGTTTTTACCGTCGCTAAAACCGTCGTAAATCACCATTTTTTTTGCAGTGTTTTTTAATTATTTCTCTCATATTGTAAGTCATCGTTGGGTGCTCTATAAACCCAACACTTAATAATATATGTTCAATTCAAAATTAATTAAATTATTATAAAAATATAAATATTTATATACACTAATTGCACCATATGAGTCAACCTTTTTTGAAAGGGTATTATTGTTTTACTAAAATGTATTAATTGATGTATGTTAGTCGTTTTTTTCTAAATGATAAAACAATATTACTTGTGTTCACGCATATGAAAAAAATATCAGATTGAGTTAATGTCAATTCATTTGATATTGCACTGTTTCATATATAAATTTGTTAATATTTATATTATAATATGAATATTGAGTTATAACTGTAAATAAAAAAAGTACTAAGGTTTTAAAAATAACAAAATTCACCACACCAATAAATTGTAGACAAAACGCTTGTATACAAATTTGTTTGAATTTAGATTTATGTTAACCGCGCAAATTAAAGTGGATTTTCCTCAAATTAGTATATATATTATTTCCATTCTCTCTTGTGTCAATATTACATTAAAAGTAATGTCGCATTTATAATGAAGAATTTTGATAATTTTGCAATATTATATTAGACTAGGTCTCATGTGCACCCAGGTGCACCTTGCACTCATAATGCATTTTAAAAGCATGCAGTTATACAAAATAAAAACGTGCAACTATTCCAAACAGAAACATGCAACTATGTTCCCATATTAGCAGTTGCACTTTTCTGTGTAAATAAGTCACACTTTTCAGCATAACAAGTTGCACGCTTCTAAAAAGCACTATGAGTGCACGGTGCACCCTGATGCATACAAGACCTAGCCATTATATTATTGTTGTTTATTTAGTATTCAATATAAACTTCACCCTCAATACATCTAAATATTACATATCATGTAATTATTTTTTTTCACGCTAAAGTCAATTTTATTTCCTTTTATTTACACCATATATCATTATTTTACCGTTTAACAACTTATACTAATAAACAACTCTCACATTAAATTATGTGTAAACAATAAATGTTCAAACGATTTCGGGACGAATGGAGAACACTATATACTAATGAACAAAAATATAAAAGAATTTGTACATTACGAATGAATCATCTATTTCACAATTGATATTTCAATCTGTGTTCTATAATATAAATAGATGATATATGTGAAATAATAAAAAGAATTGAATGAACCATTATATTGTGTTAAAGATGCAGTAAGATACTTCATTCGTCCATTAAAACTGTGTTCAATTCTTTGGACACAAATTTTAAGAAAAAATAGATAAAATAAAAAAAGTAAAGGATATTATAGGGTATTGTGGGGTTCATTTATGAATAAAGTGAATTTTATGGATAAAGTACAATTACGATATGTGTAATTAGGTGATGGTTGAAGAATGGAGATAAAATGAATGTGTTCATGAAATGAATGAATACACTTTTGGTAGACGGATAAATTAAGAAAATGAGCACACTTTTAATAAATGGAGAGAATATAATATTTCATCTGTCCCATAATAACATGCATAATTTCTTTTTTTTTTTGTCCCAAGATAATATGCATATTTTTTAAAATGACAAAACACTCAAAACTTACACACTCACAATATCATTATAATTGATTTAAATAATATCAATAAAATAAATTTTCTTAGTTTTCATGCCCAAAAAAATGTGCACGTTATCCTGGGAAGGGAGAGTATTAAATGAAATACAAAAAAAAGTGAAAAAGAGGTCGGTAATTGTGTTTATCAATGTAAGATCAAAATTTGATTGGTTGTAGTGATGGGCAAAAGGGTTGCCTCCACACAAGAATTTATCCAAGTACTTGAGGATGGAGAATGTCAACTTCAAGACAGCTATGGATACGACAAAAGTTACTACTTACCATAATTTAATTTTTTAGGGTATGTTAGTTTTGAGACTATTCTGGACAGATTTTGGACTTTATAATTCTACATACCTATTTAATACAATATTAAAATCAGGATTTCAAAATTCAATTTAAAACCTAATCTAAACCCTACTTCTGCACTTATTCTCATTAATAATAATATTATCACTTTTACATAATTTCCAACACAATACTTAATCATTCAATCATTACTATAATAATATAATAATACAAATCAATAAACTTTTTTATAATCCTATATAATCATACCCTATAAAACCTCAAAACAAACATACAATTTTACTATTTATTAAGATTTTAAAATCTTAGATTTCAAAGTCCAGAATTCTTCCCGCCCACTGTAGCCCAAAACAAGCCCTTATATTCTTGAAGATAAATATTTAATAATATTGGTGTTAGTTCACTGAATTTGAAGCTTGCTACTTCTTCTTATCTGCCCTTTAATTGAGGATATACATTACACTTTTTGAAGTACGGTTACAATATGGCAAGCAGTTCTTCTATTTATCCACCAGTTGCCTTTTTTGTTGGCATTCTATAATTTGGACAAACTTATTTTGGATGTTTATTCATTTTCATCCTTCTACACGGCCAAACTTTTGTATGGAACCATCACCTATATAAATACGACGCTGCGGAGTAATTTACAGTGTTCACTCCTAGGGATGAATCACCTTAAATACCATTATCCTATAAAATATGTATTCATCCATATGCTACTTTATTTGAATCGTTTTCTTCAAACAGAATAATGTCTACGTGCTAAAATGTATTCCCAAGTCTTAATTTAAATTGATCATTAATTGTACGCACAAGTTTTAAGAAAATTATTATTTATTAGTATTAAATAGTGTAAAGTGAGTTTGACGGAGGGGTATGTATGTCAATTCAACATTAAGAAAAGTGTTGTTTATTACCCCCTCTGTCATGTTTTAGATTGCTCATTCATTGTTTGGCTCGTGTTTTAGCAAGCGAGTTGTTTATTAGTATATGAAATGATAAAGTGACTTTTAAGGAGGTGTGAGATAGATGAGGGGTATGACTATCATACTCCATATTAAAAATCTCTTTATCATTTCAAATACTAATAAACAGCTCGTTCGCTAAAACACGAGTCATATAATGAATGAACAATCTAAAACAGGACGACGGGAGTAGTATTAAATGGTGTAAAGCGGATTTAATGTGTGTAGTATAGTGGTATGTGGTGTAAATAAGTGTTGTTGGTAGGGGATATTGTTTTGTAAAGAAAGTTGTTTTATTTCCTAATAAGGAAATGATCAATCTAAATTAGGACGTTTATTTAAGGAATATGACAAATCTAAATTAGGACGGAGGGAGTAATTAATAGGAGTGTTCACGATACGAATCAAAATGGATATTTGAAAATATTTGTGTCTGTAACGAAATTCGATTATTTTAAAATTTGAATGTACGTGTCCATATCAAAATTTTTGTATGGATCGGTAAGGATTTATTATTTTTGGTACAGTTCGGAACGAGTTTTCTATTATAACGGAATCAGATCAGAACATAATGGATTGGAACGGAAAAACGAATGTTTTACCCTTGTTTCTATTAATCAATCTTTTTCACTGAATAATATTAGTTGTTTTCGTTTAAAAGTATTAGATGTTTCCATTGAATAATATTAGTTATTTTAATTGAACTGTATAAGTTAAAATTATGTTAATACAACTAATTCATGTTTATGATTAAACAATATCATTGTCTAAAATTAAATTTTGTGGTTCTCTAGTTAAGGTGTTTAAATTTATAATGATTATTAATTTATTATTAATAAATTGATTTTTTTCTAAAATCGATAAATCATATTATCATATAATTATACTTGAATTAAATAACATTATAACACAATTTGACATATTTAATTCGTATATACTGTTCGGTGCGGTTCAGTACGGTTCGGTGCGGTTTCTTTTTATTTTTCGGTACGATTAATTCGGTAATATCCATACCAAAAAATTCAATTCGGTTCAGTTCGAAAAATATCAAAAAGGTCAATGTTTATTTTCGCTTCGGTTCTTTTTCAGTCCGGTTTTTTATTCGGATTCAATAATTTCCGAATTTCATAAACAACCCTAGTAATTATATCTCACACAATATAATTTTTTTTTATCTTTAATCATAAAAATTATGTCGATATAATTTCTCTAGCTAAAAGTCTTTAGTGACACTATATATTATTTAAGGAGAAGATCCTGCACTATCGTTTCCTGTCATAAATTTTTTTTAATTAGAGAAGTTGTAGTGACAAGATTGTTATAATTCAAAGTTATTTTTTTATAGTATATCCATAATAACCGAAAAGATTATTACATAAACTGGGTCATCATTTAATAGCGAGCTCTAAGGACAACTCATAAAGAAAACCAAATACGTTAAAAGGATGGAATGCATGGTGGCATGCAGACGTGGAGGTGGTCCCCAAATGCTTGGAAAATCCTCAGCACGTGACAATAGTGCATAGGAGCAGATGCACTGGTCCAATCTCAAATGATAAACTGAGAACAATATAAATTAGCTAGAGTTCCTAGTTTAGGGAATGTTCTTGTTTGATTCCTATGAGTTGTCAATAGTATTATGCTAGCAAATTGTAGCCATTAGATAGGTGTAGTGGATCGAGATTTCAGATCCCTCTTTAGCCCTATATATTAGCTTTGTAGCCATTCACATTGGGTGATGAAAAATACAGCATATGGAGTAAACCGTAGTTCACCTTTCATGAGTTCAGTTTTGTGTTTTATCATGTTTGTGTCTAGTTCTTTTCATGGTATCAGTGCACTAGGTTGATCCCCAGTGTCTGTGCCATTTCCCTTTATTTATTTTGTGTTGTCACTTTCACCTTTTGAATGACTACTCCTTTTAATATCTTGGGCAGTGAGGGTTTAACAAATTCTTCCTCACATGTTCATTTACCATTTCACCAGAGTGTTACATAAAACTCAATGAGAATAACTATCTCATGTGGAAATAGCAGGTCCTGGCGGCCGTTCGAGGTTTTAGTTTGGAGAAGTACATAACCGGAGAAAATGTGTGCCCACCAAAAACCATCGTCAAAGAAGGAGAGGAGACCACTACTGCTAATCCAGAATATGTGAGTTGGATGAAGCAAGACCAAGTCTTGATGAGCTTGTTGTTGTGCTCACTCACTTAAAGTTTGTTGATTAGAACCGTTGGCCTTAATACATCCAAAGAGGTGTGGGACAGCCTTGAAGCAGGCTTTGCAAGCCAATCTCGTGCCAAAATTATGCAGTATGAGGCTCAGCTGCAAGGGATAAGAAAAAGGTCTACGAGCATGAGAGAGTATCTGAATAAGATCAAAGGATGTTGTGATATTCTAAATGGTTCAGGGCATACAATCACTAATGAGGATCATATGTTATATATCCTCTCTGGTCTTGGAGCTAAGTATAATCCAGTCATGGGTCTGTTTCCTCAGAGATTGAGCCCATTTTTGTGGCAGATTTGAGCTCATTGCTCTTAAGTTTTGAGGCAGGCTTAAGAGCTCCAATCAGATTTTCAGTACTGATGGATTTGGACCTGTTGCTAATATGGCTACTCAAGGAAATGGAAAGAATCAGTTTGGCAAAGGCAAGCAGCCCACCAACAACAACAGTAACATGGCTTCAGGAAATAGAAGAGGAAGAGGCCAGTTTAGAGGTGGTGGACGAGGCCATGGGGGTCGAACCAATGGCCCAAAGTGTCAAATTTGCTATAGAAATAATCACACAACTGAGAAGTTTTTCTATAGGCAAGATCTGAACTACACTCCACCATCTTACAACAATCAAAATGGGAACATAAATTTCACTCCAATAGCCAATGTTGCCAATTTTGATGGTTCTAAAAGCATGAGTAAGAACACCTGGTATCCTGATTCTGGAGCCAAAAATCATGTGACTTTTGATTTGAACAACCTGCAGATGGGAAGTGAATATCATTGATCTGAAAGAATGCACATGGGAAATGGCACAGGTTTGAACATTTTACATTATGGCAATTCTACATTAATTGATCCCTATGTTCATAAATCCCATTCTTTCCTCTTAAAAATCTTCTTCATGTTCCTAACATCAAGAAAAATCTCATAAGTGTCTCACAATTTGCTTCTGATAATGTCTATTTTGAATTTCATTCTGATCATTGTGTTGTGAAGGACAAGGCCACCAACAGGACTCTTCTTCAAGGAACACTTGAGCATGGTTTGTACAAGTTCAGTTTGACTTGTAATTCAGACTAGGACATGCTTCTTTGATTATCACAAAGAAAGCTTTAGATTCTAGTCAAGTTCCTTATGTAAATGACATTACTGCAAGTGTTTGGTTTTCTTGTATGAAGGCCAAGAGCCACAAACTTCCTTTCTCTGAGTCTGATTCTGTTTATCTTACTCCACTTGAGCTTATTCATTCTGATCTTTGGGGTCCCTCACCCATCAAATCTTCTAATGGCCATCTGTACTATGTCAGCTTCATTAATGCAGCAACAAATACACTTAGTTATATCTCTTAAAACATAAATCTGATGTGAAAGAGGCTTTTATTCACTTCAAAAATCTTGATGAAAACTAGTGTAACACCAAAATAAAAGCATTCTAGAGTGATGGAGGCACAGAATTCAAACCTTTAACTCCAATCTTTTCTGAATTTGGCATTCATCATAAAATTTCATGTCCTTACACTCCTGAACAAAATGGCACTACAGAGAGGAAACATAGACTTATAGTTGAACAATCTATTGCTCTACTATCTCATTCACATGTCTCACTCAGGTTCTGGGATGATGCTTTTCTCGACAGTGTCTTTCTTCATCATCAATAGAACACCATCTGCCTCTCTTAACTATAAATCTCCCATTGAACTCTTAACTGGAAAGAAACATGATTACCACTTCTTCAAGTCATTTGGATGTAGAGGTTATCCACATCTTAGGCCTTATAACAAACATAAACTCCAACTAAGATCTGATAATGGGATTTTCCTTGGTTACAACAACACTTACAAAGGGTATAAGGTTCTTCTTCCTGGAAATAAAGTCACAATCTCAAGGCATGTTGTCTTTGATGACACTGTCATGCCTTTCTCCAAAATCCCAGATTCTGACCTTACCTTCTCACTCTCCCCACAACCTGATATCTTTCGCATATCTCCATTACTCACACATTCTCTTCCATCACATATGCCTCCACCCTCTTCACCCCCACACACACCTTCATCTCCATCATCATCTAATCATAGCTCACTTGTTTCTCATAACTCCTCTCATCATTCTTCATCTCATAGTTCTCCTTCTACTCCCTCATCTTCCAGCTTAGGGGATCAATTTAATGATGAATTGCCTGTTGTAAATAGTGATAACTCTGTCACCTCTTCTTCTGTTCATTTTGACAGGTTATATACTCAAGCTGATCCTCCACCATTGGTGAAGTGTCATCCGATGGTGACACGATTCAATGATGGCATTTGCAAGCCAAAATCCTTCTCTGCATCTCTTTCTCATGTTGAGCCTTCATCTTATCTTAAAGCCTTGAAGGATCCTAACTGGAAAGCTTCCATGGAGACAGAATACTCAGCCTTATTGAGAAATGGTACGTGGGAGTTATGTACACCACCTCCAAATCAGTCCATAATTGGTTGCAAATGGGTCTTCAGGCTTAAAACCAATGTTGATGGATCCATCTCATGGAATAAGGCTAGACTCATAGCTAAGGGCTACACTCAAGTTCCTGGTTTTGATACACCGACACTTTTAGTCCCGTAGTAAACCGGTTATAGTTCGAATTATTCTCACCATTGTTTTGTCTCTCAACTGGCCCCTCCATCAATTGGACATTGACAATACTTTCCTAAATTGAGAGGTTGACAAAGATCTCTATATGGTCCAACCACCAGGTTTTGAGCTAGTATGGGGAAATAATGTTGTTTGCAAGTTACGAAGATCTCTCTATGGTTTAAAACAAGCTTCAAGAGCTTGGACTTCAAAATTTTCTTTTGTTCTCAAGATACTTAGGTTTTATCCTTCAACAACTGACAACTCTCTGTATTTGAGACAAAAAGAAGGCTAAAAAATCTTGATACTAACTTATGTGGATGATATTATCATCACTGCATCGCATCAAGCTCACATTAAAAGAGTGATTTCTGATCTTCACAAATTATTTTTATTAAAGGATATGGGGGAATTGAATTTCTTCCTTGGAATTCAGATTACTAGAAAGTAGAAACCCTAAAGGGATATTCTTTAGTCAATAAAAATACATCACTGAATTACTTCATAGAGCACGGATGGATGAAGCCAAAGGTTTATGGACTCCCATGATCTTTGGGAATCACTTATCAATACATGAAGGATATCCTGTAGGTGATCCTCATCTTTACAGAAGTATAGTTGGTGCTCTACAATATGCAACTGTTACCAGACCCGACATTGCCTTTTCTGTCAACAAAGTGAGTCAAATACATGCAAACACCCCTTGATAATCACTGGAAGGCAGTGAAAAGAGTCTTGAGGTATCTCTCTCATACTATTGATCATGGCCTTCATTATAATATTCCAAAGTCACTTGATGTGGTTGCATTCGCTGATGCGAACTGGGCTTAGGATATTTATGATAGAAGGTCCACTTCTGGTTATTGTATCTTTCTTGGACAACAAATTCCAACTATCTGGGTGGATAATCAAAGGGCTATATCTCTTTCAGCTAATCCAGTTTACCATGCAAGGACAAAACACTTGGAGTTAGATCTGCATTTCATACGAGAAAGGAAATTCAAGTGTTGCAGGTTCCCAACATAGATCAGATAGCAGATGCTTTAACGAAGCCACTCTCGGGACAATTCTTCAATCGCCTCAAGAAAAAACTGAAAGTTTTTCCAAGAGACACTCTCGAATTGAGAGTGGATAAAAGGATGGAATGCATGGCGGCATGCAGACGTGGAGGTGGTCCCCAAATGCTTGGAGAATCCTCAGCACGTGACAATGGTGCACAGAAGCAGATGCACCGGATTGGATCTCAAGTGATATACTGAGAACAATATAAATTAGCTAGAGTTCCTAGGGTTAGGGAATATTCTTGTTTGATTCCCTATGAGTTGTCAATAGTACTATGCTAGCAAATTGTAGCCGTTAGATGGGTGTAGTGGATCGAGATTTCAAATCCCTCTGCAGCCCTATATATTAGCTTTGGGTAATGAAAAATATAGCATATGGAGTAAACCCTAATTCACCTTTCATGAGTTCAGTTTTGTGTTTTATCATGTTTGTGTCTAGTTCTTTTCAGGTATTATCCATTAATAACCCCTAATACACGAAACCAAACGAGATCTGGTATGAGGCATACAATATTGCAATATTAGGACATGTTTGATTTAGGATTATAGCAAAAGGCGCAATTCGTGGAAATTCAAATTGTGAAATTTTAAGATTTTAAAATTCTGATATAAACATTAATAATATATGTTTATTTTGAGATTTTGAGTAAGAGATTAAATGTAATATTATATTGAATCAAGTGTGTTAAAGTAGATGATGTTATATTATTTTACTATTGTTGGAGAAATTTTATGTCAAATCAAGTGTATGAGTAGAAAAGTGATATTATTACATTATTGTTGAATAATTTTATATTAAATCAATTTGAGTGAGAGTAAGTAAAAATTCTTAAGGGTGGATGTGGACATGAGATTATATTTTGAAATACAAATTTTAAATGTCAAATTAGAATAAAAACGGGAACACAACATTCCACGTCCGGTCGACATAATCTCAAAACAAATTACCCTCAGTATTTATTAACAAGGTCATTTATGATTATTTTTCACTACCATGATTCTGAAAAGACAAAAAATCGTATAAGACCAGGGGCGGATCTTCAGCTGGCCTGGGCTGGGCTTCAGCCCAGTGCAGATCCAACACAATTCTATACATATATGTGTTGTATATTTTATATTGTAAGTATTAGCTCAGCCCAAAAAATGCTACTTCCTTTTTAATTTTAATTGTACACTGCCCACCAAAATTCAAAACCCACACCTAATTAATTAGCCCATCTCGCCCCAAGTTAAAATGTACTAGAATTGATAGTTGGAACTTGGAACAGTACTAAAATCCATCTCTCTCAACAAGTCCTTTTGTAATATTTATCTACAAATGGGAGTTGGCCTCCTCTTTTATTTAACCACCAAAGAATAATGTATTGAGATTAAAGAAATATATATATATATATATATATATATATATATATATATTATACAAGAGCAACGTTCTTAAAATTTTGAATGTGTATTAAAAATCTTACATTTAACATTCATAGTTAGTATAATATTTCTAACTTATAACCTAATTAACAATGTTTCTTTTCTAATTGTTGACATATATACACATACTTAATCTATTGATTATTGGATGCAGACTTCACGAAGTAGTCAGATAATAAAAACAAGAGTAGGTCTAGTGTGAAAATTTTCAAGTATGAAAATCTATAAAATTGTCCTAAATCAATCATGTACACCCTAAACACTAAATAATTAACCCTAAATTATGACCTATTTGGACAGGGTGAACCATGAATCACTTGGGCCGAGTGAACCATGAACCACTCAATTTTTTCTTACTTCACCAGTTACAGAATTTTGTTGTAAATTAAAGTTTTTTCATGTATGAAAAATTTTATTCTAGACTTTGTCTAAAAACAATTAAAACCTTAGGGATTAGATATTGGGGGGTCACAGATTAAATAATTTAAAAAAAAAACTGTTATTATATATTTAAAGAGTCACATTTGTGTGACAAAATATAATTTGGATTTGAAATAGGTAGGTGTTGAATTGTGTATTTGTGCTAGTTTGAACCACGTCAATATGAATTTTTGTGATAATTAAATCATAAATGACAACACTGCTTGAGTATAATTAGTGTTGCTTTAATTTAAACATGTGAAAACAACATGTCGTAATAAGACGGATGATTTATTTGTAGATTGTCTAACCATTTTTACTGAGAGAGATGTTGTTAAAGATGTAGGCATAAGCTCTGATGAATTTGCGTTTTAAAAATCTCATATAACACTAACTTAAGTGAACTTCAAAATATATTTATGTATTAATTTAAATGTTTGAAGCGTTTACTTTTCAGCCCACCTCAATATTAAGTCCTGGATCCGCCCCTGTATGAGACGGTTTCATACATGAGGCAGGTAAAATTTAGCACAAATCAACATACATTCCTTTCACATTGTTAAAGTTTCATGTTCAAATTATATCTCGTCTCACCATGAGACCGTCTCATATAAGTGTACTTCTGAAAATTGTGTCTTCAATTGTCTATCATCTTAAACTATCAACGTTATTTTATATTCATATTTGAATTGAAAAAAATATATTCTTAAATTGGTGATGCAAATAAGTCAATTTTATTACGAGAGATGATGAAGATATAAGAAAAAATAGTGCATTGCCTAGAAAAATTTTCAATATTTTTCCAACATGTCTACGAAATTTTCAACGAAAATAATTTCGTCCTTAAATAATAAGGTCTGCCTTCGACTTCCTACAAAATTTTCTAATTATATAGGCTATTTTTAAACTATAAATATAATTACCTACAGAAATGTAAATTGCCTAGTAAATTATTTGTGCGGGTAAGTTTGCCCACGAAAATTACAAATGTGTAGGTAGATTATTCGTGAGTAATTTGTTTGTTTGGGGAATTATTTGTGCAGATTTTTTTCAAAGATTACTCTAAAAATTGGTAGACAAATTATAGACAATCCTCACTTTTTAATGATCAAATTATTTTTTAGAAAAATTTCATAACCTTTTGAAATTTTTTAAATTCTTCATTTTCGTGTAGCAATCAGAGGTCGATTATAATTGTGACCATGAGCAGAGAGATTGAAATTTTAATCATGTTTATGGTTAATGGGGTGGGTCTGCAGATCAGGGAGATTATAGGAGAGAGAGGATTACAAAAGAAATATACATTGAAAATATTTTTTAAGAATATATATATATATATATATATATATATATATATATATAACTGATCAAGTTTTTATATGGTTAATTGCACAAAAAATCCTCGAACTTTGAAAATATTTCTTGAAATCTCCTCGTAATTTGAAAATTGCACGAAATCTTCCCGTGATTTATTAAATCAAGTGAAATATTCATTTTTTTTTAAAACGAGTTAATAATTTTATTTATTTTTTCTACTTCTCGTGTTATGTCTTTTATATATAGTCTCAAAACTTCAATATTTAAAAAAAAAATACAAAAAATAGAGAAAATAGACCTAATTATAACTCATTTTGATAAAAGAAGATAATTTACTTGATTTAATAAATCATAGGGAAGTTTCATGCAATTCTCAAATTACGAGAGTCGAGAGGATTTCGCATAATATTTTCAAACAAGTGGTTTTTGGCTCAATTAACCCTTTTTTTTAAAGGTTAAATGATTACTTGAGCTACTTCATTTTTCTACCTCGCATCGAGTTAGGGATTTGAATCATGTATTGTACAGCACTGTGCTGTGCAATAGACCGTCGCAGGTCTATAATGTATTTTAATTTAGTATAAATACAATAAAAAATTGTAATATTCAATTAAAAGTAGGAGACCTAGGTTTGATTCCCTGGGCACTGGGCTCCTCAATTGAGTATGAGACTTATGTTCGATTCTCTTTGGGAACGAATTGGAGTATGAGAGTTATAAGATGGTTTGGTGAATTTGTGGAGTATTTGAGTGTTTGGTGTAATAACTATTAACATCTAACAACTAACTTTGTCCGATAAAAAAAAATTAATTAAAAGTCCACTATAAACCTGACAGATTTACTGTAGAGTACAGTATTGTACAATACATGATCCAAAATCACTAGCTTTGGATTTGAGCGTATGGATTTCAAAAGAGTGTACGTATAGGAAATAGAGAAATCATGAATGTTATAGATTTTAGAAGGCGTGCAACGGTACGAATGATAATTATTGGAGTAGATGAACTCCCAATATTGCACTTAAATATGTACCTCTTTCTTGCTGGCTTCCACTCAGAAGAAAATCAATGTTCTTTTTTAATATATGAAATTTAATACGTAGGTGAAGTTTATCCTTTCGATGGTGTTTCTAATTTAACAAAGTATTTTATACATTTCTTGCGCCTCGTGATAAAAATGGCATGTTGGAGGAAAGATTGTACCAATAATAATTAGTTTGGTCTTGTATGTATTAGGTGCACTGTACATTTCATAGTATATGTTAGAAATTTGTAACTTGTTATATTGAAATTTGCAATTTGTTACATTGAAATATACAATTATGTTTTACGATCACAGGTCGCATGTTTTAATATAACAAGTCGCAAGTTTCGGTGCAACAAGTTGCAAGTTTTTAAAATAAAATATGGAGTACATGATGCACAGAAAACCCGCTCATATGAAGTGCACAGTGGTTAAAATTTGAGAAATAGAGGTGAATAAAGTTTTATGTCAAATCATAACAGATTGTTATATTATTTTATTATTGTTAATTAGTGAGATAATGATTAGGTGAAGGGGAAATGGATTCGTGTCAGAAAAGTATGAGAGATAATGATTATGTGTAAGAAAAGTAGTAATATGATAATTCTAGAGGTGTAGATATATAATATGAGATATTTGGATCGGATGTGCAAATCTAAAGTTGACTGGAATGAGATGGATCATCCACATCCAAGATGTGACCTAAAATAAGCCCCAAACTGAAATTGAATCCAAATATAACACCCCCGGCCCACCTGCCAGTTAATGGGTTCATGCCGTCAAGGTTCAAGACATTCCAACATAAATATATAGTTTAAAATTTTTAAAAGGCATAATGCATTAAAATGTCTTTTAATTGTAAGCTTTTATTTCAAAAAGCTCCAAAATTATATTTTATTTCAAAAAACTCTTGAACTATAAGTTTTTATTTCATGAGGCCCCTGGTAACGAAAATTCATAGATTTTGCTAAGCCAGATTAATATTATTTGTCAAAATATCACATAGCAACTTAATTTCAATGTTATTATATTCATATCAAAATTCAATAAAAAAATAAATGTCTCTAACGAACTGTCAAAAAATAATCTTATGAAACATGAATTATATAGTTTAAGAATTTTTTTAAATAAAAATATAGTTTAAGGTCTTATGAAATAAAATTATATAGTATAAGAGTTTTTTTTTTAAAAAAAATAGTTCAAGGATCTTTGAAATAAAAATTGATAGTTTAGATAGATGTCTTATAATGCATTATGACAATTTAAAAAAAAAAAAAAAAGAAGAAGAAAAAAGGACGTTGTTATTTGATCAAATTCATTATGGCCGGGGTGATAAAAGTATTTCCATCATTTCGTATGATATATTGACTATTTTACCGTTAATGAATTTTTTTATGAATTAATGAAAACAAATCTCATTAAAAATAAAATATAAAAAATACACATTCATCACGGGGTGAATCACCGCCGTTGAGCATTTGATACTCCATATTTAGCTGGCACCAGCTAGATAGTTTAGTTACCCAGTCACAAGTATTGTACTAGTCCCATTATGGCCCCCCACCGCTCCTTTCTCTATAAATACATTCTTGTTTCAAATTCCAAATCATAATCACACATTCTAATTAATAACTCATGGCTACTGCTTCTTCGTATTTGCTGTTACTAGTGTTGATTGTGGGTGTGATCACCAGTTGCAAAGGTGCAGGTAATTTCTACCAGGATTTTGAGCTGACATGGGGGGCAAATCGGGCAAAGATTTATGGGAAAGGGCAGATGCTGTCTTTGTCACTTGATAAAGTATCAGGCTCTGGGTTTCAATCAAAGAGGGAGTATCTGTTTGGTAGGATTGATATGCAGCTTAAACTTGTTTCTGGCAACTCTGCTGGCACTGTTACTGCTTACTACGTACGTCTTTCTTTCTTTCTTTTTAATTAAGTACGTTTTACTTGACTAAATAACATTTGAGTTTCATATAAAAGCATATAATACAATGTTTTGATGTTTTATAGTCAATTTTATTACATGTATGTACAAAAGTAGACATTTCTATGCACTAGTTGTATCGTGCAGCTCGTTGGATATTGCCCTTTGTCTATGATTTATGTAAAAATATAGAAAAATAATTTGGTTGAAATTTTGAGTTAAAATTTTATTACAGTGCAACTAGTAGTGTTAATCATGTATAAAAAAAAATAAGCATGCAATTTTTATTTTTTTGGTCGTGTAAAAAATTTAAAGAGATTAGCATGGAATGTATCATGTTTTGATATATTCTTTTGAAAAGAGACCATATAAAATAAATTGATCAATGGTCAAGAACATCAATTTCAATTTATCATTTAAAAATTGGTTTGAATTGTTTTTAAATTTTTATAACTCAGTTTAGTGCTTGTTTCCAGAGAATTAGATTTTTGAGTCGTTCATATGCTCTTATGATAGAATATTGGTTGATATGTTGCATAGATGCAATTGGGGCCTCTTGTGTGAGACTGTGCTCCACAAGTATTTGAGGTCACAATTCTCTTTAAATTATAGTAATTGAATTGAAACTCCATAAATTAATTCACTGGTCACATGATATATGTAAATAGGATTTGTTTTATATATGATACCGTCTTATATAAATTTTTGTCTTTGCAGTTGTCTTCGCAAGGACCCACGCACGATGAAATCGACTTCGAATTCTTGGGAAACTTGACGGGCGAACCATATATTCTGCACACGAATGTGTTCGCACAAGGCAGAGGAAACAGGGAGCAACAGTTTTATCTGTGGTTTGATCCCACCAAGAACTTCCACACCTATTCAATCATATGGAACCTCCAACACATTGTGTAAGCCCCACACATATCTTTTAGAATTAGTATCAAACTTATCATGAAAGTACACTTTTAATTTCCTCCCAGTTACCATTAATTGACCATCCGTTAAATACGAGAGTAAAAGTGTTAAAGTGTACTCTCATGACCACATTTTATAGCAAGGAAAACAGGGACCAAAAACACTTTAGGGGCCATGACAATGTTTTCCCTTTCTTTTATCTTACTATTATTTATCAGTATCATTCGTATGTGATGTTCCACTTTATGTTCTACTTATTTTTAACACATGCTTCCATGGTTGCTATTAGTCATTCACATGATACATGTCAATAATCTTAGATTGTGAAACACATAATAGAATACAAAAAATAACACAAGTGATATCATTCCATTATTTATTCCAGAAAGAAAACTAATAAATAAACAAGACAATTAAAACATTAATTAACATCCAACCCTTTTCAAATTCCAGATTCTTGGTGGACAACACTCCCATAAGGGTGTTCAACAATGCAGAAAGATTGGGTGTTCCATACCCAAAAAAGCAACCAATGAGAATATACTCTAGCCTTTGGAACGCCGACGAATGGGCGACGAGAGGGGGGCTAGTCAAAGCCGATTGGTCGAAAGCCCCCTTCACCGCCTACTACCGTAACTTCAATGCACAAACATGCAATGCTGCTTCTTGCAATTCAAGATTCACAAATGGAGAAAGGAACCAAGAACTCGACGCTTATAGCAGACGAAGGCTCAGATGGGTTCAGAAGAATTTCATGATTTACAATTATTGCACAGATCATAAGAGGTTTCCTCAAGGCTTTCCACCTGAGTGTAGGCAGTGAACTTGCTTCTCTGTTACAAACCAAGCCTATCTATGATGTCTGTTCCTTTGTAAGAGTTTCACTTTTTCTTGCATATGATGTTAATAAATTTGAAATATTTTGTTTGTTTCCCTTAAGAGCAAATAATAGATGCCCCAGGATAATGTCGTAACTTCAAATTTCGACGACTTTGAGACCAGAGTCGGACCTTTAAAAAATTTATTTTCTGTGGACCCTACGCAGAAAAAATAAAAGTTATAGGACCAAATTGGAGTTTAACTTGAAAATTTATGATATGAGAGCTATTCACATTCGGATGTTTGCTCAATACACTCACACGTATAATACATTTTAGCACCATGTACCATCACATATCCGTAAAGTGCGTGCATTGAGCAAATACTCCAGTAATCCAAATGGTAATTGAAATCCTAACTAATACACATAACAAACTTCATTTTTATGCATTAACTAGAAACAGTTAAGAATAATCAAACATATGAAACAGTAGAGATAAAGGAGCAAAGTTCTAATTGGGATATTCAAATACATATCTTCCTATAAAAGATACAAACATATAAATATAATTCTGAGTTCCTGTAGAATCCTAACACTCCTAAGAAGCCAGTTCCTCAACTGAGTACACACATCAATCATCACTAATATGCATCAAAGGCAAATTACCATATACACTTTCAGGAAATGAATAACTCAGCAAATAGGCTAAGCTTGATGATCTCTCTGAATTACAAGCCATCTTTACATTTTTAACTGGTTGAAGGATCCATCCCAGGAGTAGCTCTTTCTTGAATGTTATTAGCAAACGTGACCTTTGGCTGCACCAAAGCCTGAAGATTATACGAGCAAAAAACTTAAGAACGCAAATTGATACATAAAAAGATATAGTGATCGAAATATAATAGCATTTGAATTCTACAACTATCATAGAATAGTAGTACATACTGGGATTCTACAGTGAACACCAAGATCATAGTTCAATTCAATGAGGCGCTCTTTTGCCATTTTTTCTGCTTCCAGTGCTTTGCCACATGCTTGTTTAACAAGATTCTGCATAGAAACATTAGTATGAAGATGGGAGTTATGAGAAGTCTTGATGATTAAAGAGTAAAAATGTGAATAAATTCTATAAATAGCAGGTATAAGATACCAGAAATAGGCCAATGTTGATATGTTCACTAAAATGAAAGAATTTTGGTGAGAAATAATTCATGATCAAGGACCGATTCAGGAGAAAATAACAGTTGTATAAAAATCAATTTCACGGGCTGATCTCAATTTGTCAGACAAACAAAACAAACAACCGAGCCTTTAATTCAAAATAATTGGGGTAGGCTACATGAATCAATCTATCAAACAAGAAACCTACATCAATGATCAAATGTACACAAGTCCTCACCAATAAGAAACCTAACTCATCCGAGCTCAAGAATTATATCCAAGAAAATATGATGTTTGCTTTGAGTTTTCAGGTTTGGATTTACAATCAAAATATGGTTCTTCTCCGGGATTTTGAAATCCGATTTATAAAACCACCACTACAATACCTATAAACATACTATCACACTTTCCAATACAACCAATTCTCACTCCTTAAAGTTTATTATGTTTATACATATCCCACATCATCCAATCATTACAACCACACCCAACAACAATATAATAATATAACATCATTCACTCTTACACACTGCTTTGCCATACAGTTAAATCTCACACTACCCAAAATCCCAAACACACACATATATTACTATTTATCAGGATTTCAAAATCCCCTATATTAAAAAATCAGCTTTTAAAAACCCATTAAAAAACCCAAACAAACATTGCAAGAGTTATATCCAAGAAAAAATGTTCACAAGAATATACTGCAATATTTGAAAGACTAACTTACCGGGTTGAGTTGGATGCAAACAGAATCGTTCTTTGTGATGGATTTCACCAATAAAATTCGAAGGTTTGCTAATTCTTCCATCAGCTCTGATGCAACTTCTTCAGCATTGTGCATCTGGTTCCTAGAAAACTCGAATGCTCTATCAGCATGAAGACGAAAGGAAGCACAATTCAGACAATTACATAACCCTCTGCATCCTAGTGGATTTTTCTTTAGTATCCCTTTACCAAGCCTGTTGTTAGGACAAGCAGAAACATCTGATGATGCTTCGACTTCGAACAAGTTTCGATTCAAACCAACTTTTTCAATTGACTCAGCATTGATATTATGAAGTTCTAATCCCATATCCAAACACATGTTTTGTTTTCCAACTGACTCGGGTTCTTCAGAAGCACATTGTTTTGTCAGAACATCACTGTTGATAATGGAAGATGGTTCTGGTTGCAATATTTCTTCAGGGAGTGTGTCAGATGTGTTTGACTCAAGATTTGATGAACAATTGGGGGAAGATGAATCTGGCACTGATGACAGCAGAATATCATTAGGATCTAAAGACGAATTATCTGAAGGAGGCAGAGGGTTCATAGAAGAGGTCAAATCCTGAGTATTTTGTTTCTCAGAAGAATTCTCTGCTTTACTTTTGTTCACATTATTATCTCTATCCAAAACCGACTTTTGCAGAATTGGATTTTGAGTATTCATTGTGGCACCTGTATAGATATATTAACACAAATAAGTCAACTTATAAGTTTATAATCTGAGATCAAGTGAACTTTCTGATGTAATTTATAGAAGTTATGTTTGAACAAAGAAACAACTTACATGAGTTATCTTTAGATATATCCATCAGAAATGGAAGCAGTCTTCTGTAACTGAGAGACCTTGAATTATTGAACAGCCTCAGACGAGAACAAGGATTAAGAACCTAAATGATTAAAAAGTATTTCACAGCTTCGGTTATAGGAAGGTGAATTGTTATAAATGCAAAACACTCACTAAATAAAAAGAGAATTTACCAATTTGTTCATTGAATTATTGTTGCATTTGGTATTTGGACTCTTCAACCCCATAAAAGTTTGGTTCTCAGAGAAAAATTTGTTAGACTCCAAAGATTCTGCACCATGATCAAACGTTGTTTTGGCAAACGTACCAGGATCAGGAGGCGTTGTTTGGAGTTGTTCTTCCATCAAAGCATCAACATCATTAGTATGATTCTCACGATCCTTTTGTATATGAACCATTTGAATATATTGATTCTCCGATGGCTTAAAATCATCAACCCCAATTTTGACTTCAGATTTCACACCATCTACTATTTTAATCTTGGAAACACCTACATTATTATAATGTGAAATCTATTTATTCTAATCCATTCAGCTCTAAATATTATCTTAAAATTGACTCAGTTTGCATACTCTGTATATATATGAAACGCCATTTACATGGAAAAGCAAGACGATATCTACTTACATGAGGCATCATTCGCCATGTCCATCAGATACGGAAGCATTCTTCTATAGCTGAAAGAGCTTGCAGCCTTGAAAACTTTCCTCGAATTACACCTACTAAGAGCCTAAACTTTGGATGACAATTTAACCATTAGGAAATGCAGGAAAACCCAAGGAAACATGAAAATTAACAGAAATTCAGAATAAATTTCTCGTCAAGTAAAATTATAGTTCATCAAGAGCGATTCATTACCATTTTGCTTCCATTTCCAGAATTCATGCCATTTGCTACAACATTTCGTTCGTCCTCTACTCCAGATTTCAATAACCCTAACTTTTCAAGCTCATTCACTTTCACCTTATCTGCATCCGGATCCACAACCCGGCCCGAATCCGAAACCTTCAGCTTCTTCCGCTCTTCATTTTCCCCCTCCGTTTCTTCATCGGCAACTGAATTAACCTCCGATGTGAAAATCCTTTTCATCCTTAGATCTTTAATTGACGAAACCCTTGAAGCATCGCTGCAACTCAAGCTCACGAAAGCATCCACAGATTCAGCATCAGTAACGGGTTTACTTGAAACTGGATCGGATCTGAAAACCGCGGAAGCATTCTGGTGGAAAGACGTCCGGGTCGTGGAGTGGGTCGAAATGCCCACTAACAAAGGGCCGGTTTTCTTTCCCCTGGGCTGGATCTTGACGGATGATAATGATTCTCCCATGGCCGATAACTTTGAGCCGCTGTCTTTTCAATTTTCTTTTGGGGAGTTGAGGTGTTTTCTGAAAGGAGAGAGCTCAGCAACAATGGGGATAGGGTTTAAAGGGGGGAATTGTTTTGGAGGGAAGGGTAGCTTTGTGATGGCGGGAGATTAAGCGTGGGGTGTGTTGTGTGTGATTTTCCCGCTTCTTTCTCGCTCTCCTTTTCTCTTCCTTTAAATTTAGAGGTGGTCGCTACATAATCTATTATAGTAGAATACATATTGTTACACTGAAACATACTCCCTCCGTCTCGGTGTATTTATCCCACTTCTTTTGGTTAAATTATTTAAGAAATAATATTAAAATAATAGATAAAGGGCTTTTATAGTATTTAATAGATAAAAAGTGAAGGTATTTTGGGTAGTTGAGACTTGAGATAAAAAGTGGGGGGAATAATATTAAAATAATAGTTAATAGAATGTTATTTTTTTCTTTTATTGATTGAGAAAATTATAGTGGGACATTCATAAAAAAAAAAGTGAGACAAATACAATGGGACAGAGGGAGTATAATTTTATTTCATAAACGCAAATTACACGTTTTAAATTTAATAAGTTTAATTTTTCAATGCAATAATTTATATTTCCTCCGTCCCACTATAATTATCTTGCTTTCCTTTTATGTACGTCTCACTATAACTTTTTCATTCTATAAGAGGAAAAAGTAACTCCACTACCCATAATTTTTATCCTCACTTTTAACACAATGTTACAAAAAATGTCATTCACTACTCTACTCATTACTCCACATACTTTTTTTCTCTCTCCCAATACCCAAAACTACCCTTCATTTTTATTATTTTATTATTATTCCTTAAACAAAATAACAAAAAGAAAAAGTATTTTTATCCTCATTATAATTTTTTCATTCCATAAAAGAAAAAAGTAACTTCACCACCCATATTTTTTATCATCACTTTAAAATATATTATATAATACACGGTGCACATACATAATTCATAGAATACCACTTTTAATTTTATTTTGGGTCCAGACTGAGTTCATGCTCATTTGGAGAGTGTTTTTTTTCCCCCAAAGTTATTTGTACCCGATTCGGATCCTCTATTCCATTTCTCTATTTCATCCTTAATTTCACATTTTAAGTTAATGATAAATGTACATCTCACAATATCAACCAATATAAGAATAACACTTTAATATAACTTGATAATCTATTTAGGAAATTATATTTATTTAAACAAAATTAATTAATTCCTACCAAATCTCATTCCAAAAAATCTTATAAATATATTTATAATTAATGGGACACACTTGCGTGAGACTGTCTTACGGTGAGATTGAGTGTAACCTGGGCATTGTCGCTTTAACGCTTTGGAAGGGGTGGGTGTTGATTGTGCTAAATTGTACCCCGTCTCATGCATGAGATCGTCTCATACGAGTTTTTGTCACAATTAATTAATCTAAAATAAATATACACTAATCAATAATTAAGTTTGTTAATTATTAATTGGAGTTCATATATTATAATCTTAATCTATCATATAAAATTTGAAATTCAATAAAAAAATATGAAAATTTATTAAAGAAAAAAAACACAATTTTTTTTTTACGTGTTTATAATCAAATTTCACATTTCTACATTGGTATATCTTAATATATTAATATATATATATATATATCAATGAGACATGTATATGATTTCATGTTCTAACATTGTATTAATTATATACAAAATTTATATTAGTTACGCCAAGTTTAATTATAAGTACGTATGAATTTTATATGTATTTATATTTAATTATAAATACATACAAATGTATATGTATTTATATTTAATTATAAATATATACAATTTTTATATGTATTTATCGAGTTTACACTATATTAATTATATACAAAATTTATATTAGTTACGTCAAGTTTAATTATAAGTACGTCTGAATTTTATATGTATTTATATTTAATCATAAATACATACAAATTTTATATGTATTTATATTTAATTATAAATACATACAAATTTTATATGTATTTATCGAGTTTACTTGTTTATAAATACATTCTCCTGGTCTCTCAGAGAATGTGGCCTTTGCTTGGATTAAAAAAAACAAGGGCAAAAACTTGTATACAATATTGCATACAAGTGATATGTGAAATTGTAGTTTAATTGAGCTTTTTCTCTCGCGGGTCAGACAGCTGAGTAGCAGTGTGAATCCGGATTCTTCTTCCTCGCGTAGGGTTTTCTACCTCGCAGCGCTTCCAAATTCTTCTTCCTACCAGATTTTATAGCGGTGAGTTTTCTAGGTTTTTCCTTCTCTTTTCTTGTTCTTCTTTTTCTCTTTTTCTCATCTTGTAAATCTACAGGTCCTTCCATTATTTTTCCTCACAATTTTGTGATGCAATTTTTCAGATCCTTCTGCACTATTTTCACGCTGTTCTTTTATCTTTAATTTTGGAGTGATGATTTTTTTTTTGCGCTTGTATTAGTTTTTGTTCATGTAGTAACACTCTTTTGTTCATAGGGTAACACTCTTTTGGTCATGTAGTAACACATCAAGTTGTTCTTTAAATCTGTAATTTTGGACTCGGGCTTTCTTTTCACGCTTGTACTGATTTTGTTCATGTGGTAACACGTTTTTCTTCATAGGGTAACACTTTTTGTTCATGTAGTAACACATGTTTTTTTAGTAATATGTAACACTGTACACATATCGTCGTGATACTAAATGAATATTCATGTATTATCATATGAACAACAATGTGTTACCATATGATAATGTATTTTTTTTAAATGATAATGTAATTTTTATTTCACATAGTAACACATTTCGTTTCTATAAGTATCACATTTATTTCATGTAGTAACACATAAAAAAATATTTTAAAAATTATGTGTTCAATAGGAATCGAACCTGCGACCACATACATTAACAACAGACCTAAACCACTGGGTTACAACACATATTTGATATAGATATCCTTCTATAAATACATATGTGTTGGTCCCGTTTGAAAAACCCATGAAACGCGGAAAAAAATCATGTAATTCATATAAAACAGGGGTGAGGGAATAGTGGTTCCAAATTTTTGTTTTAAATCGATGTGGTTTGCTTATAATCGAATGCATATGGCAAGTAAGAACATAAAGCAGTAAAGAACACACGATTTTATAGTGGTTCGGAGTCCAACTCCTACATCCACTCTTCCCTATCACAAGGGGCACCAACTTAACCAACTGGACTTAGTTTAACGTGTTAGTCCATCACAACTCACGGGACTTATCTCCCTCACGAGATTGCCTACCCTCCCTTGCGGGATTGCTTAGATTTTTAACGAGTTCTCACTCACACCCAGAAAGTAAGCTAGTCCAACTAACTTACAATCATTGCTTAACAAAACTTAACCTAACACTCGGTTTGGGTAAAGATTGTTTGGTGTCCAACTAGGGTGAGATTTTTCCTTACATTTGTTTAGCCTCAATGCTAAGGATGGGAAAATCTCTCTAAGCTTAGGATATTACATTTGTGCTTAGATATAGGGTAGAACACTCTTGAATATATGATTGTATTTCTTTCTCAGTGTTCTATGGTGAAAATGCTAGATGATTTGGCTCTGTAGCTTCAGTGGTGTTTTCACGCATTTCACCACTCTTAATTTGATGGAAGAACTTGTATTTATAGTGTGGATTTGAATGTTACCATTGGATGGAGTCACATTCAAATCCATACTATTCTCTGTAACTTTTTTGTTGTCTTCCTCTCATTGTTCGTCCACGCCAAATTTGAATCTAACGACTATAATCTTGAGGATCATTATGAGTCTTGAGGATTATCGATCCTCGTCTTCTTAACTCGAAGCTTCCGGACTCGTGGATTCTTGACTCAGCCACTTCTCTTGATGGACCTTATTCGATCAGTATCTTCGACACTCGGACTAACTCGAGTTCATCGACTTCGACAATCGACCCTCGCGTCACTAGCACTTAGGCTATCTGATCATCAGTAGCGTTCTGATTCTCAGTGAACATGACTTCAGATGACTTGTCTTCTTATGACTTCTCTCCTGATTTATTCTACTTTGTTGCATCGATCGGTCGAGCTATATCAATCGTCAACATATCAGTTTATCTACATCAGACTAGTATATCAGGTTAGCATATCAGGTTAGTTGCATCAGGTTATCTTATCTGATCTCGATCACGTCTGATCTAAATCAGTCTCATCTGCTCCTCTTCTGATCAACAACCTCCTCTTCTGATCTGGTCATCTGATCAGCTTATCTTTTCTGGTCATCTGATCAGGTCTTCTGGTCATCTGATCTCAGGTCCATCTGATCAGGTAACTTCTGATTCTTCTGATCAGCGGCTTAGCTTTTCTTCTCTTCTGATTTTGCTCAGCTCATCAGTTAACTCGGAACTCATCTTACTCATCTGATCTCGATCAACCTCGTCTGATCTTGATCATCTTCATCTGATTTCATGAGTTCCCCCTTAACTTGTTCTCTCGTTCCCCCTCAACTTGTTATCTGTAGATTAACTTCAATAACACAAGTTGATAATGTTTTGGCATAATTCATCAAAACTCAAATATCCCAACAATATGCGTCCTCCCAAACTGAAGCCCACAACCCACAACCCATGCCCGCCCGTCCGCGCCCGCGCCTGACCCGCGAATTTTGGTCAATATTTTACCTTATTTATGTTGTATTGCACATAACACTAGTGTGCAATATTTCACAAGAGTGTTTCTCAAAAACAAGTTGAAGATTAAGCAAGATGGAAGAAAAACATAAGGATCATAAGGGTGCTTTCTTAAATTTACATGAATTATAAAATTGCATGGATTTATTAACTTGATAGATGCTATTGGATAATGGATGAAGCTTCTCCTTGAAGTTGGAAGTGAAAAAATCGGTTGCTCCCATGGAAAGAGGAGAAGTCGAAGCTTTTAAGAAGAAGAAGAGAAAAGATGAACTCATCTTTCATGAAGATATTGTGTAGATGATCTTTGTATTGGATGTTTGGGGGAGTAAATTGGCAGCGTTTCGACTCTTTATGTTTGTGTGAAATGCTTGAATTGACGATGGAGTGTGTATGTTGGGATATTTATAGTTTTGATTAATTATGCTAAAACACCTTGTAATAGAACAAACTAAATTGTATAGAAAGCTTGTGTTTCTAGACTTAGTCTTATGTTTATAGGTAACAAGTTGAGGGGGAACTTATCTTTAAGACGAGGCTGGTGGATAAGAAGAAGCTAATGAAGAAACCAACTGATATGTGAAGAAAGCGTTTGATTTGATGTCATCTGAAGACAACTCTATTGAAGATAAATCCATTGAAGAGAAGAAGTCGTCTGATCTGATGAAGCCTGAAGACAAGGTCCCTGATCAGACAGGTCCGCTGAAAACAAGGTCCCTGAGGACAAACCACCTAAAGGCAAGAAGTCTGAGGACAAGGAGCCTGAAGAGAGTCGATAAAATCAGCTGTTATGGACCAATCAAAGGAAGACAACAAGCCTAACAAAAGTTGTAGAAATCCAAGAATATTATGAATTTGAATGTGACTCTCTCCAACGGTAACATTAAAATTCACACTATAAATACAATAGCTTCCTTCATTATAATGTGTGGAAAAATGCTATCAAGCCGAAGAGCCAAATCTTCAAGCATTTCCACCGAAGGACACATAACATGAGATATAAAAATGCATCCACCAGTTATCTAGTTTGTATCTAAGCAAATATTGATATATTCTAAGCTTCAAGTAATCTTTCTCAACCTTAGCATAAAGGCTAAACCATTGTAAGGGTAGTTGGAAGCAAAATCAAACCCAGACCCAAACCCATACTTGAGAGTTAGTGATTAAGTGAGTTAGTTGAGAGACAATCCAAATTGAGGGAGATAAGTCCTGATTTAGAGGCGATCCCGTGGAGGGAGATAAGTCTAATTGAGTACTAGGACTCATGTTTCCCAATGGTGCAGAAATCTAAAGTCGCTAGGTGGGCCAATATTAACAAGTGGGTAACAACTAATAAGAATAAAATACTACTCATGTCATATAAAAAATAATTGCAGAGTTTAAAATGTTAAAAAAAACCAAAATTATATTGGTAGAAATTAGAAAGTCACATGTCAATCACTTCACCATTTCCCCCTTTCATCATCTACCTCACTTTCTCTCTCTCTAGTCTCTACACACCTCATCACTCACCCAATAACTCTCCTCCGTAGTAGAGTATCCTCTCAGCCACTATTTTGCCCTCATACAGACATTTCGTCAAACACTTAGGCATGCTTCGACCGCCACTGAACCACCTATCTCTAGTAAAATGCCGCCTGCCGCCGCCCACCCATCTCCCTTACTAATCTGTTAAATTTGAAATCACACCTCCCAAAATATGTATCAAAGATAGCACTGTTTTCGATGTCGAATACAAATTCGGCCCTAGTTGAACCGTGGTGCGACAACGTTGCCAAGCCCCACCGACTTGGCCGCCTAGAAAGGCACTTGGCGCGGGGAACGACTTTTAAGCCCGATTTCAGAAAATCGGGGCGGTCGGGGGCCGCCTAGCCTGATTTCTGCGTCCTTGATGTTTCCCAAGGATCAAATTACTTTAGAGGCGTTAATTTAATCAGTGCACCTTGACATTATAAATCAAGGAATTACAGTGTGAAGGAATTCCACTATTGAAATCAGAGAGAGTGGATGTAAAAGTTGATATTCGAACCACTATCGAAATTTTCATGAATAGATACGTTAGCTCCATTTCTCAGTCATTCCCCATGTCCATAACGTTTACATTGTGAATTTGACATGTAAATTTTGTATGCTACTTGATTCAAGAGAATACAAAAATGTTCTCACACAAACACTAGTAGGAGCGTGCAAAATTTAGTTAAAACCAGAACAATCGATTGCACTAAAATTCGAAATTCAATTAAGTTATTTATAATTATAATATAATATAATCAACTCTATATTTGCTAATATATATATATATATATATATATATATATATATATATATATATATATTAGCATGTGGAAATTTTCAACAAGACCTCAAGTCATAGATAATACTTGGAAAAAAATAACTAACTAAAAAGAGCTAAAATGGTTGATAATTTAAATACAATGATGAGCTTGTATCCAATGAGAAATATACAAAATAAAATTGCGTTAGTTATACTCCCGCATCCTTATTATTTGAAAAGGCCAGTCTCAAAATTTAGCTGAATGTTTTTATAAATAATAATATATATTTTTATAAATAATAATATATATATTTTTATATATTCCCCAAACATCTCAATATTATACTCTATGTCATTATTTTTTTCACACTAAAATTAATTTGATCTCATTTAATCTACACACATGTCATTATTTAATTTATTTCACAATTTAACCAAAAAAACAACTTTATCCCTTTTAATAATAATAAACAACTCTTATATTAAAACCCATGCATATAGTATATGTTCAAATAAAAGAGGAACGGAGAGAGTAATAGTGATTAAAATAGGGTTAATTACAAATTGCAACATATACATTTTTTTTTTTACAAATTGCAACATGTACTATTTTTCTTAACAAATTGATCGATTAAAAAATGATCGATTACAACCCGAGACTTCTTTTTTGTGAAACTTTCCTGCTAAATATAGCTATAAATGGTATGTTTTATATACCACAATGCAAAAAAATATTGTAGCAGACATCAAATTGAAGAAATTCAATAGAAAAGTTTCAAAAAACATGAGTCGAGGTTGCATTTTGTTAAAAAAATATAATACATGTTGCAATTTGTTAAGAAAAGTAGTACATGTTGCAATTTATAAAAAGAATAATAGTACATATTGTAATTTGTTATTAACCCATTAAAATAAGAGTGATGTGAAGTATTTTAGAAACTTACAACTTGTTGAATTTGAATTTACTGACTTGTTACAGTGAAACGTGCAATTATGCCTAAAAAAAAATGCCTTTTATCTGTTTCCTATATTTTTTGTTTCCAAATTTGATTTCTCCAAGTCAATTTCTAAATTTCCGTTAAGATCCCCACTTACCATAAAAATAAATAAATAGTGGTGCCCCCAAGGGCATAGCCAAGTTGGTAAAGTTTGTGGTGATGTGGGGAGAAATCCTCCTACAACGCAGGTTCGAACTTGGGACAAATTATCTATTGAAATATTATGGGGGTTTGTCCTGGGGATTGAATCCTGTTGGCTTTCTCCCATAAGTGTCTGTCACTTGGGCACATTCTTCGATTTACAACCCTCCCGGCTGCGCTCTCTCTCTCCCATAAGTGTCTGCCACTTGGGCACATTCTTCGATTTACAACCCTCCCGGCTGCGCCCTCTCCCATAAGTGTCTGCCACTAGGGCACATTCTTCGATTCTGTTGGGGGGGGGAGTTTTCTCGTCTGTTGGCTCTCTTTTTCATAAGTGTGCACGCTACTTTGGGCACATTTTTTCGATTATAACCCTCCCCGCCTCGGCTCTCTCTATAAAAAAATGCCATTCTTCGATTCAAATAGGAGGAGTTTCTATCATCCGATAACTTTTTCCCATAAGTGTTATTTTTCGATTTACAACCCCCCAAATTCTCCCCCATGTTGCTCCTCATTATTCGTTACAGCCTTAGGGGGAGTTCTTCTTCCTCACAAAATAAATAGTGGCCCTTGATTTCCCCAACGCATCCTGTTCGTTGGATCTTTCTCCAACAATTTCCCTTAATTAAACAGCTCGCTCCGCTCCTTGTTTATAATCCGGCGATACTTGTCACGTCGGACCACCACTCCACGGCGAAATCGCGGCCGTGACCTAAAATCATCTCCGTCGACAGTTAACACCAGATCAGTACTGATACCTTAAATTTTCTAATTTTGGGGGTTCTATCTAGGTATGGCTAACGACACTGAAGAATCGAACTCCACCTTGCTCTCCGTTTCTGGTACGTCTTTTCTCCGAACAACTTGTCAGTTGCAACGTTTTCTCGAATTATTTTTTCTGTTACTGATTTTGGTTTCTTGTTCGTATAGATGGGAATGCCGATAAATTCAACATTGAAGCTGCAGAAATTCTTGCTAATGAGGCACTGGTATTAATTATTCCTTTGATTTTTATCTCCTTTTTTCATTCTTTGGATTTATCTTATGATTCTCTTTGCAAACTTACGAATACGTTTATCACTTGTTTATTCAGCGGATGTCGATTTCAAATTCAATGCCCATATACGAGCAACTTCTGGCTACATTCCCCACTTCGGTAATCCCTTTCATGCGAATAAAAACTTTTAGCATCCTTTGTATTTTTTTTTGTTATCTATAGCAGTTTACATATGTCATGATATTGAAGGCTTGGTTTTTTTTTTTTTTTTTCTAAAGAAACTGTTTACACTTTCGAATGTCATGGAAATATGATGCCTTGAATTTAATTGAATTGCTAACTATGTGATTTTAGGTTTCAGAAGCTGTTCCTCATATTAACATCTCTTATTAGTTGTTGAAATTATACAGCATCACATATTCTATCCCTCCACCTACACCTTATATCATTGATAACTGTTGATGGAGCTGTTAGGAACTATTGACTTTGGCATGATAGTTTGGGGTATGTTTGATTTGGGATTTAGTGGATATTGAAATGTGGATTTCAGAATCTAGTGGATTAAAACATCATGATAAATAGTAATGATGTGTTGTTTTGAGATTTAAATAGTGTAGGATTTAACTGTGTAAAATTGATGTGTGAAAGTGTTTGATGTCGTATTATTATATTATTGTTGATTGTTAATTGTAATTGCAATGATTGATTTGTTTGATTTGGAAGCTGTATAAGTGAGAAAACTTTGTGAAAAATGATAAATAAAAGAAGAGATCACATTTGCATTAAAGGGGGGTGGGTGGGTGGGTTGGTGATGAAGAAAAATAGTATGTGTATGGTTTATATGTATTTGTAGGGTTAGATGCATTGGGGTTTTTTAAAACTAGATTCTAAAATCCAAAAGTAGAAACATATTTAGATTTTGAAATCCCAAAATTTTGCTACACAATTTGGTGTAGCCCAAAAATTTATTTGCTGATTCAATGTCCTTTTGTAGGCAAAATATTGGAAGCAGTATGTTGAGGCACTCATGGCTGTAAACAATGATGAAGCAACAAGACAAGTATTCAGCCGTTGTCTTTTGAATTGCTTGCAAGTTCCTCTTTGGTAAATTTTTAATTATAATTCATATTTCTTTTAGGTAAAGGTTGATTTGAACTTTGGACTTCAGTTTCAATTCGATTGTGCTTCCACATTTAATTGCAGGCGATGCTACATCCGCTTCATAAGGAAAGTTAATGATAGGAAGGGAATAGAGGGTCAGGAAGAGACTAAGAAAGCTTTTGAGTTCATGCTTAGCCATATTGGTGAGCCACAATTTAACCTCCCTCTCTCTCTCACACACTACTTGGACCTTTTGTTTATAATACTAACTACTTATCATGGTAAAATTTGAGGATATGAGCATTTTCAATTAATGTAGTCTTGTAGATGTGATGGGCATTTGGTGTGCCTTAATCTGAATAGTCATTTATGATGTCATAGCTTGTTCACCTTTGTTATTGCTGGGTTCTGATTATCTTAGTTTGTGCAAACATCTAACATAAATAAGTGGAATCTTTACATGAGCTGCAGAACTGTAATCCTTATTCATAATTCTTCGCCTATGTCTTGACTGATTAGAGTTTTAGAGAAACAAAAAGAATCTACAGAGGAAGCCTACGGTGTATTTTTAAATTTGTTTATTCAATTATTCTCTTAACTTGATGAATCTTTGGTAATGATATACTCCCTCCGTCCCAGAAGACTTAGCACACTTTCCTTTTTGGTCTGTCCCATAAGACTTTGCACACCCAAAAATGGACACACTCTTCTCAACTTATAACCTTACAACACACACTTATTACCCCCATACACACTTACTACCCCCCATAAAGCAACTTTTCTTAATCTCTGCGCCGAAAAGTTGGCGCAGAGTCTTCCGGGACGGAGGGAGTAACAAATATGTTTTTCCCATTATGATTTAATAATTCTCTTTTGTGAATTAGAGAAAGATTTACATAATGCGAAAGGGAAGTTAAAGGCTTGTGATTGTGAGAAGGACTTTGGTCCGAGCATATAGAAATTATCAGTTTCCGCTAAATAAAGTCATTGAGTTTAAGTGTTGTTTTCTTGGTATTACGGCCTTCTGTTTTTGATTTATCCAGGAGTTTGTCTTATGTAAAACAGTTTTACCATGCAACCGATGTGCAACTATCACTTTATAGTAAACAACTAATACTTTTAATGGAACAACTAATACCTTTTAGTGAGACATCTAATACTGTTTAAATATACTCATAAAATGCAAACCAGTTGTATTGTAAAACTGGTTTATATAAGACTTTGCCTCTACTCATTTTGTGAGCTTGTCTAAACATGTGTAGTTTCCTTAACACAATAATTTCGTGCTGGCAGGAGCTGATATAGCTTCTGGTCCTTTGTGGATGGAGTACATTGCATATTTAAAATCCTTACCGGTTTGTCTTCTATTTTTCTTTTGTATGCTCAGAATACTCAGTTTGCTTCTTGCTTTTGAAATGTTTAACTAACATTTTTGTTTATGTGCTTCTAAAACAATTGATTAGGCGCAAACAACAGTAGAAGAGTCCCAACGCATGACTACCATACGTAAGACATACCAGAGAGCGATTCTTATGCCTATTCATCATGTTGAACAGCTTTGGAGAGACTATGAGAATTTTGAGAATTCAGTCAGCCGTGCCCTGGTAGATTTTTTTGTTTTTTCCGCTTACTTGTTAAATTTCTGTTTAATCGACGAATTTTTATACTTTTTGAGCCAAAATTACTGCTTTAGATTTCCATTGTGTTTACTGGAAAGTTGATTTACCTTGGATTTCTATTGTGTCCACTTGAAAGATTTCTATTGGATTTTATCTTATAGGAGTTGTAATCTGATTGAAGTATCTTGTAGGCAAAAGGATTGTTGGCTGAATATCAACCGAAGTTTAATAGTGCAAAGGCTGTTTACCGGGAGCGTAAAAAGTATCTTGATGACATTGATTGGAATATGCTTGCTGTTCCTCCTTCCGGTTCTCCCAAGGTATAAGTTCCTCCAAATTTTTATTTCACATAGTAGTCTACTACACATTAGAAAGTTAGCTTTTTTATTTATTCTTTGTTCTCAATCCTGATTGAGTTACATATGAAAAGATTTATGCAATTGCACAAGCATGAAGCACCATTGAGTGTGTGTATATATATATAGGTTGATTTACTTGGTGGTAATGTTCAGATTAAATTTAAACACGTTTTTTGGTTTCTTTTTTGGAATCTAGATATGGACAAATGAATCAAATAAGTTTATGTGTCCTTTAGTTACTTGCTTTAATTGTAAACAATAAGGTTATCTGACTTGCAAATATTTTATAGGAGGACTTGCAATGGACAGCATGGAAGAAATTATTAACCTTTGAGAAGTAGGTATCTTCCATCACTTTATGTTCATCTTTGTTGAGCGAAAAACTGTTAATTTTGAATCTCAGTTGTCAAAAGTTAAATTTTAAGCCCAACTTCTCTTGTCCACGTGCCCAAAGAAGTCATCATTTATCTCCAAATATCATAGTACGGAAAGAATAAGATGTGAAGATCGCATAAAGTAGTGGTGTGAAAAAAATGGAGATAATATAATATCCACTTAATATTCCTACAATATGACAAAATGTAAGGAGAAACATGTACCTATTTACCACTGTCGCTCTTTTGTTGGCAGAATATATTACATAAGACTTGACTTTAAGTAGAAACAGTTTTCTCATTCATCCTTAAGATTCTTTGCTGGCATTATTGATTATGCCCGTTGTATGGCTTCAATTGTTTCTTTTTTTTTTTTTTTTGCATATTCATAATTTTTCTTTTAAAAAAATGTCTTTTGAATCTTTCAGTTTTTGCTAGCTTCCTCTTTATGGTTTATTTGGCTTGTTTTTCTTTCTATCAGATAGGTTTTTGTAATTTATTTGTTTGATATGTTGATTGAAATAGTAACAACTATGCTAACTTCTTTGCAGAGGCAACCCTCAGAGAATCGACAATGCTTTATCAAACAAAAGAATTGCATTTGCTTATGAGCAGGTACTGAAGGCACAACTGTTAAACCCTGGATTCGGTAATTTTACAGTTCAAAAGAAAATAGAAAGGAGAAACTGCTAACATGTTTGTTTCTTTGCTAGTGCCTTATGTACTTGTATCATTACCCTGATATATGGTACGACTATGCCATGTGGCATGCAAAGAGTGGTTCAAGAGATTCTGCAATCAAAGTTTTTCAACGTGCATTGAAGGCTCTACCCGGTAACTATCTGGTAGCTGAAAGGATTTATATTGTCAAAAAGTTTCAATTCCCATAATTCTTGCCTTTTCTTGTTAGTATTTTATTCAAGTTTATGCTCTGATTTCAGATTCAGAAATGCTAAAGTATGCATATGCGGAGTTGGAAGAATCTAATGGAGCAATTCAGGTTTAATTGCAACTTGAGATTATTTTCTTGTGGATATTATGTTATTTATATATTTATTTACCATTGGCACTTCTTTTTTGTTCAGGCTGCGAAAAAAGTATATGAAAGTCTTTTGGGGGATGGTGTGAATGCAACGGCTCTATCACACATCCAGGTACAAAATTTCTTTTGAATGGATTATTTTAACTTATACTATTTTCTTTCCTGATCAATTTTTCCAAAACCTAGTTATAGCTTGTGGGCAGGTGGTATCATTTTTTGCGCTGTTCTCCTGAAAAAAATACGAGTAAAAATCAAGCTGTTTTTTTATATTTTTACTTGATTCATAAAAAAAAGCGGAAAGTATTAATCAAGGTAGTTAAAAGCGCTCGCTTTTTCGCTTAAGCGGCTAAAGCGGAGCGGAACCTATTGATAACGCTTTGATACTATCAAGCGGAGCGATTTTTATGGCTGCCCCACTTTTTTCTCCAAATTTGCTCCATATTTGTTATCTACCCACTTTTTTCTCTGTTTTGTTATATTTTTTAATATTATTTCTCATCCCTATCACTTAATATCACCGCCTCTTATTTAATATTACTAATAACTAAAAGCCCAACAGCCCATTGAATATAATAAGGTAAAGCCCATACTTAAAAGTCCAAGTAAATAAATAAACTAAGAGATAATTATTAGATATATTAGAATCAGAATCTCGCGGGAATTCTAGAAAGGAGCACGCAAACAATCAACCAGAAATCCCAAGCAAGTCTTTCTATACTCTTTCTTCTTTCCTTTATTTTAAGAAAACGATGAACACAACCTACATATTCAATAAAATTCCAGAAATTTAGAAGATGCAATTTTTCCCTTCTTTAATTCTTCTTAGCCACTTCTAATCTGCTGTTAATTTTTTCTATTTTCATGTCACTCACTTTGTCCCTTGTGTTTTACTATATAGAATTACTTAATGTTGTTATTTGTGCATATAATAATGTTGTTATTTGTGCATATGATATTATGCATAATGTTTTTGTAAAGGTGTGCTTAACCTCGGTGAAGCGCGCTTTTATTTTGCGCTTTGCGCTTAAAGCGTTAGGGGGTCTTTGCGCTTTGAGTGCGCTTTTCGCTTTTTACTACCTTGGTATTAATTCATGTTAAGAAAAGTATAGCCCATATGATGAAGAGTATTAGTTGTGTATTGAAAAAGTATAGCACTGTTCAACCTACAGAATAATACTTTTTTTTTTTATATATTTCAGTTTTTTCTGCTAATGAGTCAAGCTTTGGTCAAAATTGAGTAAAAACTACACCATTTTCATGGTACAACTTGTGCGTAGAAGTTTTTGCCGCTTGAACAGATATTTGAAATAAAATATTAAATCGTGAGCAGAATATGTAGAAACTGCAACAGGTTTATTTCTTAAGTTTTCAATGCTGTTCGACTGTGCAGTTCATACGGTTTCTAAGGAGAACTGAAGGAGTTGAAGCAGCTCGCAGATACTTTTTGGACGCACGTAAATCTCCTAACTGCACTTACCATGTTTATGTTGCATATGCAATGATGGCCTTCTGTCTAGATAAGGATACAAAGGTGATTTTTAATCTTTTATTGCTCTATATTCTAAACCCTTGTGTTGAGATAAGTATTTTCTATCCACAGTTATGTAGATCTCTGGTAGGAAAAAAGAAATGTAATGGTCTTTTTTTTTTATAAATGCAAAGAAGATGCCTTTTGCATGATGCAACAGTGGTCTATGATTCCTTTGATCTCTTTTACCTAAAATGGAAATTGGACATTTCTTACAGAGTTACAGTATTAATTGCTTGTGTGGTTTCTTTCTTTCTTTTGACTCACTCTAGACGTAGGAAGCCAGAGGAATTGTGATCAAATCAATAGAAGTGCATATAGACTAGCCTTTTTGTTTATGTTTTCTGTACTTTGCAGCTTGCACACAATATATTTGAAGCAGGTCTGAAACGTTTTATGCATGAGCCCAGCTACATTCTTGAGTAAGTCCCTTGTAAATTTTTTGTGTCTTTACATTATTTTGAACCTGGTATTGGCATTCTTGGTATAATAGTCATAGTTGTGTCATAGTTGTGATGACAATAGTGGTAGAACGCTACTCCCTCTGTTCCAATTTAACTGTTGTTTTTGGGTATATATATAGATTAAGAAAGTCATTTACTACATATAGTTATTTGTTAAAAATGACTAGTATTCTCTTTTACAGATTTTCAATGAATCATTTATGATCACTTATCACAAAAATTAAGAAAAGGGTAAAGTTAGATAAATATATTTAATTTCTCTTGGAAAATAAAAAATGATAGATATTTTGGAACAAATTTTTTCTCTAAAGACATTAAAATTGGAACAAAGGGTCTGACTAGCACAGTAGTGAAACAAAATTACAGTACTTAGAGCTACTGCAGTTTTAGTAATTTCTTCATGTTGGTAATTCTCTCTTCCTCTTTCTAATCTATAATTGCACACTGTTTTTCCACATCTTTTTCATGGTTTTTTTTGTAATATCACTTTGAGTTAATGTGTAGGAAAAAAACTTGTATTACTTCATTTTTTTCTGACCTTACTTTAAATTGCAGATATGCTGATTTCTTGTGCCGCCTGAATGATGATAGAAACATCCGTGCTTTATTTGAGCGTGCATTGAGCTCACTTCCACCTGATGAATCTGTTGAGGTACATCATCATTCTGTTGTCCGCTCTATTGCTTTATTTGATATAATTCTGCTTCATTAATGTAGATCAATTTTTTATTTCAAATACGCTAAAGTAAATTTGCCTTAGTTGCCAATCTTGTGAAAAATGAAAGAGATTTATTGACGCCACTTTAATAAAGATTTGTTTTTATATTTTAAAAAATAGATGCATTTGAATGAAAAGATCTTGATATCATAACCATGATCTATGGTGTAGATCTCCAGTGGAGAAGGTTCACGTGAACACTCTTCTTCAAAGTATCACCTTTAAGCATACGAAGTATCACCATTTAAAATATGCTTGATTTCATGTATTGTTTTTCTCAAAATCACTAAACTGTGACACTTTGTATACTAGACAGTGATACCGAGTTCAAGATAAAACTTCTGTGTACTTCATATCAGTTTGCGGAGTCCATCCACATCTTTAATGTTTTGGTTTCATTTTCTTTAACACCTTTTGCCCACTTTTAGTTGGAAATGCTGAAATTTGGGGCAAAATATAAGGTAGTGATTACATTTACTTGTATTATGATGAGATTTTTATTTACTTTATTGCAGGTTTGGAATAGATTTGCCCAATTTGAGCAGACCTATGGAGATCTTACCAGCATGTTAAAGGTAGCTTCATCAATAGTCATTATTGTGACTGTTTGTATTGTCTGATCTCATGTCAGTAGTTTCTTTAGGTTAGTTTTATGGAGTAATGCAATTTTCATGTTAGAAAATGCTTTGTCTTACCATACAAAACAATTGAAACCAATTCCAACTCTGAGAATTTCTTGCCAATTTTATGGAAGTAAATATTGTATTTTGCAGAGGTGGTATTTAAATTAGGGTTAATTGCATAAAAAATCATGACATTTCACGTTTTCTCGATTACAGCATATGTTTTCAAAACTCGTAATTCAATACATATACTTTTTAAATTTTGCAATTATTATCATACGACTATTTTCTGGAAACTTATGTTGACAACAATCTAAAAGGTCATGTATCGAATTGTGATTTATCAGAACAAGATATGTTTGTTGTGATCCTTACATTCAGTTATACTGTTACTATAGGTTGAGCAAAGAAGAAAAGAAGCTTTATCTCAAATGACTGAGAATGGAGAATCGAGTTTAGAAAACTCTCTGCAAGATGTTATATCACGATATAGTTTCAAGGATCTGTGGCCTTGTTCGACTAAGGACTTGGATCATTTAGCTCGTCAAGAAGTAATTAGTGCTGCCCTCCCTCAATCTCAATAATACAGTAGAACTCATCTTTATGTTCACCTTGGAAAAATTCTAATCATCGTATTGTCCTTCTCTTTTAGTGGCTGACTAAAAATTTAAATAAGAAGATTGAAACTCCTGTTGCTGTCAATGGACCTAGTTCTGCAGGTAAAATAATGATTTATACTCCTGTGGGTTATTTTCTCTACCATTTTTAAAATTTATTTGTATCTTTTTTTGAATGCAGATCGGAGCATTTCAGAATCAAATAATTCAAATATATCTGGCAAGTTTGTTAATCCTGATGTATCAAGAATGGTGATTTATGGTCCAACTCAAAAGCCTGGTATTGTGAATCTTTTTTCTTCTTGTATTTGGTGTAAAATCATTTACTGATACATTATCTTGGTACAATGCTTAGAATCTACAAAGTGATTTTCAGTAAACTGATGGATTCAGTAGTAGTTGATATCCTCTTGACAGTTTAGCAAACACTTTTTCATTCTATTAGCTTGAAAATTGTTGCTCTATCTGCTTATCCTTGAGTTAAACATTGTGGCTAATTTTATGGAAAAATATCTATGGGATGGAAATTTTATTTTAATTATCATATTAGTGTGCGTGCAACAAAAAATAGTGAATAAGCATCTGTGTCTTGATCAATGCATACAGAAATTTGTTTTTGGATATTAGAGCTTTCTGTCTTGTTTTACATTCAAAACATGGTCTCATAAGATATGATTTCCTAGTATAGTTCCGTATTTTTTAGTGCAAGAGTTTATTTGTATAAACTCTTTACATTCTTCTTGTTTTGCAAATATTTAAAAGAAATTGTAGAAATCAGAGGAGTTCAATCTCTTTGGTGGAATCTTGGAATGTGATCATTTGGCTTATTGCTCACCTTTTTTATTCTGTCAAGAACTTATGATAATCTGATCATATAGTGGGTTATTAATTGTATTGTTAATTGTTAATGATACCCCTATCTGGTTAATATATTTTTTAATATGTAAACATCTATCATAATTTAAACCTTGCAGGAACTCTTGCCCCTGTGCTTCCAGTTTCTTCAAGCACATTGCCAGATAGCATCACTAGTCGGGGACCCACTTCAATCAACGATATAGTGAAAACTTTACCTCCATCATTAGCAACCTTCTTGACCAATTTGCCATCTGTTGAAGGTACCATCTAAAATTTTTCTCTCTATATTTCTGCCCCTATTCTGACCTAATCAAAGGTGGAGTTCGGTTCTGCTCGAGTTTAGAGGATAATTTCATTATGTAACTGATATCCATACCAACACATTACACATTAGATCTCTTATTAGATTTGTTATACTGGTTTATGTATTAATATATTTTCTCTGGGTGGTGGTGGAATTTTGGTTTGGGGGGTAAATCTTGGAGCCAAAATCCTGTTCGGTTCTGCTCTCGTGCACTCTGTTTTTTTTTTTTTTCCTGGAGGGGGGTTTGTTTTAATTTAGTTATCTTATGTTAATGGATCGTTATTTTCTTTTAGGTCCATCCCCGAATGTGGATTTTGTGATATCCATATGTTTGCAAAGCAATGTAGTACCAGCACCTAGTGCCAAATCTGGGGCACCTCAACAGCCTGCTCCAAGCACCAGTGATCTATCTGGTTCTACTAAATTTAGACAATCAAGACAACAAGGGAAAAGGAAAAACACAGACAGTACGTTATTCCTATATTACTTTTGAACTAAAACTTCTATGAAATTTTGATCAATTTATGCATGATCCACAAAAAGTATTAGTTTACATAAAAGAAAGTATTACTTCATATGATGAACAGTACTGGTACTTTTCAATGTACACACTTACTTTTCCGCGATTATACTCGTCATTGTTGAGAAATTGGAGGCATGGTTAGTTTTGTGTCACTTGACTTGCATCATTACTGATGTGTATCATGTTAGGGCAAGATGAGGATGAGACATCTACTGTCCAAAACCAACCATTGCCGAGAGATGCGTTCAAGATTCGGCAACTACAGAAAGCAGCTCGTTCTAGCAGTTCACGTACAGGTGGTTCTGCATCATACGGAGGGTCTGCATCTTATGGCAGTGGGCTTTCCGGCGATTTCTCAGGAAGCTCAGGTTGATTCATGGAATTTATATTATATTTCCAGAATAGTGTAGTTTGTATATTATTGTTGGGAAATTGTTGTGAATCGAGATCAGTGTAAATTATCAGTTGAGTTGATTTTTTATGGTTATGCATGTTTTGGGTTTCCGTTGATGGATTTGTGCTTTGGAATCTAAGTCATGTTTTATATTGGATTTAAAATAAAATATCCAAAATTCCAGTTCAATACATCCCGAAAAAACCAGCAACTCATTAATCTTCTGAAATTGTCACATATTTACATTAATCATTATAGATAATTTAATCATTAACATAACTTTAACAATATAACAATAAATTATCATTCAATCTTGCACATTAATCTGATATAAAACAAACTTTTCATCTTGCTAAAGTTTCAAAACAAACATACCGTTAGTGTTAGTTTTAGTGCGGGATCTGGTCAATGCTCTTCCTTCCTCTTACCTTACTTTTTCCTTGTATTGAATCTCCAAGTAAAACATTACAGGGATAGTTCTTTACAATGTTTTGATTGTAATAAAACCAATTGTTTTAAGAAGGGAGATGCGAAGAAATACAAAAACTACACACTACAGCAAGATATAGATAGCATCAACAGAGAAGTATAGAAACAGTGCATTCAGCTATCAACAGAGAGATTCAAAACATTAACAAAAATAAGATGAAAACGATTCTTTTGCTGCAACGGGGACAACACCATTGCTCGTATTACAATTGGGTCTTCCGCTGTTTTTGCTATCTCCTAAATCCGGAAAAATAAAGGCGTCTCAACCACCATTCTTCTCAAGGAAAACCAATTTAACTCCCTGCATATTATTTCTCTAAACATCAAGTTGCAGAAAAAAAATAAAAACAAACAAAACAGCATAAGAACTGCAGAAGAGGCATATTCTGCATCTTACTTCATGGGTACAAACGTTTCATGTTACAAGTCCAAGCAACCAAAGCGTAAATATGTATTAATATGTCTGAAATCACTCTGAATATACAAAATTCCCCTATATGCAATCAGATAACATGTTTATGATGTTACTACCAACAGGTTAACAGATAATGCGAATACACATCTGCAGGAAGTCCGTATAATAGCAGAACAAATTAATACAGTGCTATTCATCATCAATTTAAAGATTCTAGTATAAACCACAACACTTATGATATATTTTCCTGAGTAACAATTGCTCCCTTCGACATTTTAACCTGTTGTTTAAGTATGTTTTAGAATGCCATTAAATAGCAATAAATATACGTTTAACATATTTACCCGTTTGTTTACCTACATGAAGTAATTTTTTTTAGATAATACATACTTCACAAAAAAACAAGTAGACGGCAAAAGTGGAATATGATATTTGATTCTCTTGGTACAAAATGACGATTATTTTGGGTAAAAAATTATTCTCTCGAAAGACAAATAAAATGGATCTGAGGGAGTATTACCTATGCAACGACAACCACTATGAGGTCTTGTCTGTCTCCGTATTGTCAATAACTGAATCAATACCGTTGTTTATGGATGCCTTTTTGGGACTCTGGTACCATAAAAACATGAACCACAAGGTCCTTAATAATGCCCCATTCGCAAAATGTGGAATGAATATGCGCCCCCAGAAAGGGTAATATGGTCCGGGAAGTTTGAGTAGTGCAAAGAATATCATAACAGCAATCAGATGCCAGGGGACTTCTGCATACTGCAATCAAAAGAAACAAAACAAACAAACATTAAAGAATACATATCTGAACATTCTTTTCAGAATAATGCATCAAAAGGTCCCTAAACTATCAACTTTTGTTTAGATAGGTCCATAAACTATTTTTGTTTTAAAATGCCTTTTAAGTATCGAAATTTAATATCACGAGCTCCCTCGAGACGAAAATTGACAAATTTTTTCGATTCACCTTAGTTGTCCAGTTAAATTAAGTACATGTCAGCTTTATTTAATAATAATCTAAACAAAAGTATTTTGCAAGCCATTTTAGGTTCCCATATCACTTGAAGAATTAAGGTTAAATATTAATAAAATTAACGGGACTATTAAGCAAATTCCGGCATCTTGAGTGAGCTCGTGAAATAAAAATTCAATACTTGAAGACTTTTTAAAATAAAGAATAGTTTACCCGTCAAAAAATAAAATAAATAAAAAATAGTTTTAAGACCTATCAAAATAGTTTAGGGATCTGTGAATACATTATGCCTATCAAGAGTTCATCATCCATAAAGATGTCAAAAGTAGTAAAGTAATACGAAGAGGGAATGGCATTGCTGAAGTCTCAACAGAGCACGCTTTGCATATTCTAATTGACAACATAAATCTACTTTTCCACTATCCATGAACGACATCAAACAAAAATTTTAATGTTTAAACTTGAAATTAGGTACATCTAGGCCCCTATAATTTAATTTTTTTTATCAAATAAATATAATTAAAAAAAATAATTATAAAAAAAGAAACATCACATTGAAATAAAAAAAAAAAACTACAGCCATACTTGGTTGACTAGCAACTAAGAAAATTTAACTTTACTTTGGATTAATAGACCACATTTTGTTTAAAGGGATAAAGGGTTTATTTGCAACATTAAAATACATTAAGGGCGTACTTGTTCAATTTGAAAATTTTAAAGGGCTAATTCACACCAAAAGTTACATTAAGGGCTTAATTGAACCTAAGGTGATAGTTGAGGGTTTCTAGATGTACCTTATTCCTTTAAAATTTAATGTAATAAAAACATGAGGGCTTAAAATCACCTTGACATATGAAGCTGATCCCAAATTCAGTGGAAATTTTTCTCCCTACTAAAATTTTAGAAACATCAATGCAAATTTTAATGTAATAATAACATGAGGGGTAAAAACCACCTTGAGATATGATGATGATTCCAGAGCAGCATTTTTCAGCACTCCAGCTACTGCAGCTCCGATCAGAAATGGAAGTGGGATTAGGTATAGCTTCCTCTCGTGCGCACAATAAGACATTTCACTTATCGATGTAATGGCAAATATAGGTATTGATAAGTATTTGATAACTTCTAAGGCAAGATCGAGGATGAGTTGTACAAAATGCTTCGATGTGTTGTTCCAAGGGAAACTCTTGATTGGCTGAGGAGAACTGTCCCACAAACTTCTTGCCTTGTCCATAATAAGACCAATATTCGGCTTCCTGTGATTCTCTGGCTGCTCAGCAGCCGTATTTATACTGCAATTGTATCTTGGTGTTCGTTGACATAATCGATTTGGTTTGAAACTATATATGCAGCTCTGGGTTGTATGGTATAACTGAAGGTTCTGCAGAAGAGAGGGAACAGTTTGGGGGTATACTAAGAAAAAGAGTTGGTCTTATGTAAAACGATATTACCTTGCAACTATTCAGCAACTATTACCAAACCAACTAATAACTTTTGAGGTAACAACTAATACTATCAAACTAATACCTTTTAATGAACCAAGTAATATTATTTTAAAATATATACAAAATGCAAACCAGTTGCACGATAGAATTGGTTCATATAGGACTTTGCCTAAGAAGAAAGATTAAGGGAGCACTTTGGTTAGAAATTCTTTAATGGGAACGGTAATGCCGTAATGAGAGTGAGCATGTCTAAATGTACTGGTTAATGAGAATAAATGATGATCAATTCATCTTCATCATACTTTGTACGAGGTAATTAGACTCAAAATAAGTTAATCATTACCCCATTTCGATGAACCACCTTTCCTCCTATAATCATATGTTCACCTATTATGCTATTAGGCAACCAACAATCATTTTTTGTCCCTAATTGTTCCAAGATTAGAGCAAAACACTAACAATGTAAACATCATTTCATTGTAATTCACTGTACAATTATTCTCATTATTATTTTCATTGAGGAATTTAACAGGCGCCCCAAAAAATTCCTAGAACAACATATTAGAACATACAAGTGAAGAAAGATAGTTCAAGGAGACAACATAACTTGCTAATCGAAGTGAACTTAGTAAAATACAATACAGTCATTGTTTAACTACTCAATTTGATGTTTCAATAGCCCATACACAATTCTGTTAACTGCGATGAAGTTCATCTTCCAATAACTTAAAATTCTAAAAATGCACTGCAAAACAACCACTTAACACTCCAACTCAAGATTAGCAAAATGCATCCAAAATCTTTGATTTAACTCTTTTGAAGCTTAAATAAATGATTATAAATCACAGGCACTGCTCCAGAATCTACGCCAATATCAAATAGCTGATCCTACAAAAATAAATGAAACTAATCCACTACCTAATCTCCCTCTCTGAAGGCCAAAATTAGCTAATAAGCAGCTTGAAACCCACATTTGAACTTCATAGTAAATGAAATTAATAAACAAAACAGCGCACCTACCAATCAATTCCCATAAATTTCGACAAAAAATCTGAGAAATAAGAAACACATTCAAAATTTTGTCATGTTTCCGGTAACCCATATCAGAATAATGTCCCAAAAATAAATTTCAGAAAGAAAGATAGAATGATAACCTGGAGTGAATAAACAGCCGAAGCGTTAAGCTTAAGCGCCATTTTCAGCGAAAAAGTACGTATCACAGAATTATCGGCAAAAAGGACATAAATAAAATTTTCTGAAAAGCGAAAACAGCGATTCTCACTCTATTCTCATTTTTGTTCAGTTTCTCAAAGGGATTTTCTTTTTTTCTTTTTTAAGAAGAGTTCTAACAAGGGTTTTGGAATTTGGATGAGTCCAAATTTTCTATTCCTGCTTAAATTTTATAAACAAATTGCCTACATCAAAACATCACGAACTATTATTTCGGAATATCTTTAAATTATTTTTTATTTTAAAATTTTTTGGGTTAATTCTAAATAAATACACGACCTTTAAATCAAATATCAATTTAATCACAATTTCAAAATTATTGTATAAAAACTCAACCTTTGATGTTGTTGCAAATTAATACATGTTTTTTTCCACCGTCTGTGAATAGATGATGTGGCTCGTCGAAATTATAGTTTTTGTTATGTCAGACTACACGTAGGATTAAATGTCTAAATCTTAAATATAAAAAATATTAAAAAGGTGAATAAAAAAAACAAAATAAAAAAAATGAAATCTAAAAAAATAAAATAAATTATTTAAATCTAAATTCCAAACCTTAAAAACTAATTCCTGCCGTCAATGTTTCAAAATTAAATATGTTCCCATGTTTCAAAATAAAACAAAATTAGATGTAATCCTCCAGTTTCTCTTTCCCATTTCAGTCCACCCATTGTCTATTGTGACTCCCTCAAACTCTCACTTAGTGTTCTCATCGCAATCCACCTCCTCAAACTAAATTTGTGAATTGTTTATTGAGATTCAATCAATTTTGTGAAATGGATATAAATTTTATTTGCAAATTTGAGGTATAATTTTTTTTTCCTGCAAATTAATCTAAACCAAATTCGCGTATGCGATTTTAGGGATAGAGATTTGCTTTGAGAATTCTGTGATTTTGGTGCAAAATTCAATTTTGTGGATTCAAAGAACTCAAATTTGGGGTGGAGTTTGTGGTTTTGCGATTATGAGGGTTTTGAGTTTTGCAGAACCAATTGCCTTTTTGGTGAAGATGAGACGGTGTGAGGGCGAAGATGAAGGGATGATGAAGATGACCTGTTTGATTTTTTATTTTTTATTTATATTTTAATTGTTTTTTTTAAGATTTTAACTTTTTTAATTATTATTTTTTGTTTTAATTTATTTCAAAAGTGTTAATGGTAAAGAATGTGTAATATGATGTATAATAATTAAGAAATATTATTTAATATGTATCATTCTAACTGACAAGTATACTCATGCTCCGGTGAGCCACGTCACCTCTTCACGGCCGGAGGAAAAAAACGTGTATCGATTTGCAACAATATCAAAGGTTGAGCTTTAATACAATAATTTTGAAAATCAAGATTAAATTGATATTTGACCAAAAGGTTGTGTATTTATTTAGAATTAACCCAAAAGTTTTTAAACAATAAATCTTATTTTAAAAAGGTCCTGATTTTTCTAAGCTAGCTTAATGTTTTCCATTAAAATATGACACATCAACTCAATTTCAATGCTATTATATTCAAATCAATCCCCAACAACAATAAAACGTCACCAACAAACTGTAAAAAAAGACCTTATAAAATAAAAAATTATATAGTTTAAGGGCTTTTTAAAATAAAAAATTAGTTTAAGGGTCTTTGAATTCATTATGCCATAAAGAAATTAAGAGATACGCTTGTATGAAATGGTTTCACAATGAGACGAAACATAATTTAGGCATGACATTTAAACCAATAAATTTATCACCTGCAAATAAATATATAGAAGACAAAAAAATAAGGTAAACATATTTTTCTTAAAATTTTGTGGGTAACAACTCTCGTTCATCTCTTAATTCATCTCTCCAAAGATATGATACTGGGGTCTCAACGACGTATTTCTTTCCTACAATTTGGTAGTAGGGGTCTTAGTGACATAAATTGTTATTATTGGGGTCTTAGCGACCCTAGTAGTATCGGAGTCTTAGCAACTTAGCGACTTACTTCGAATTTTTCGTACAATTTGGTAGTAAAGAGGCAATGGGGTTGTTAGTGACTTATTCCATCTGACTTCTGACACACTGAAACTCTATTTTGATTCTCCAATTTATAAGAGATCAACGTCTTAGGAGCAATAAAAAGATATTCTCAAATTTGAGAATAAGGAAAATATAATCCCAAATCTTGGAGAAAATGAAAATATAATCTCAAATTTTAGAGATATTATTATATATTTTTATCTTCAAAATTAGGACTGTAAAAAGATGTACACTTGCAAGAGACCGTCTCACATAAGTTGAACATTGACGCTTTAACACTTTGAGAAAGGTGGGTGTGATTTGTGCTAGGTTGTACCCCGTCTCATACATGAGATCGTCTCATATGAGTTGTTTTTATCTTATAAAAAATATATGACACTATTAAATTTAATAAAATTTAAACGTTTATACGTGTATATTGAATTGTGCTAGTTTGTACCCGTCTCGTATGAGTTTTTGTCATAAATAAAAGGGTTAATCATCTAACATTTGTGCTGTATATTTTTTTCCAAATTAATATCTATTTAAAATAAAAAATCACAAACTTTTATGTGTAATATGATATAGATTTAGGATCTGTACAATTAATGATCCATTACATTAACCCGAAGAAAGAGGAAAGAAATAGGGAAGAGAATCGAAAGAACAAGAGCAAGCAACTGATCGCGAGTCGCAAATCCATCTTCTTCTTTTTAAATCTTTAAATCATGATGCTTCTACTTTCTTCTTCATCTTTTTTTCAACGTTGTTTCTTCTTCCTCAACATTCATGATAGTTTGTCACGACTTTTATCATTATGTTCTTCAAATTTGATTTTTTTTTTAATTTTCTATATATTTCCCTTCTTCTCTTTAATCTGAGTATTTATTTACACTATACAATATCACACTTTTCTCCATAAAGTAACACACTTGTGCTCATATAATAACATATTTTTCAATACTTTATGTGTTATTGATTATTTTGTAGTAACACATTTTTGTCTATATGTATCACACTTTTAGCATATAGTAACACAAAAAAATTGTGAAAAAAAGGAAGAGAAAAAAGCAACATAAATACAAGCAAAATTGATTTTTATTTTGTCGTAATATATTTTTGTCTATTGGTGTCATACTTTTTGTTCATGTATTGCGGAAAAATAAAAACATAAAAAAACCAACAAAAGTGATTTTTGTTTCGTAATAACATATTTTGTGTCTATTTGTATCACACCCCTTTTTTCATGTAGTAACATAAAAATTATGAACAAAAGGAAACTTAAAATATATTCTCTCCGTCCCACAAGACGTTGTACACTTACATTTTTGCTCATGTTTTAGCGACTGTGTTGTTTATTAGTACTTGAAATAAGGGAAAAATTCATTTTTGGTAATTCAAGTTTACCTTTTTCCAGATTTGGTCACCCACTTTTACTCACTTTCAAAATTGGTCATCCAAGTTCATTTTTTCTCTCAAAATTGATCATGCCGTCAGTTGACCCATCTTTGACTGATGGAACCAACGAGATAAAGTGCGAATTCTATCTAAAATATCTATTTAATTATATGACTGCATAATAAACATCCTTCACGAAACATCCTTATTGAAACAACATTTAATAAATAAAAAAATAAACTTCTTTCAATCTACATCTGAACAAAATTCGAGAGTTACAAGACGACAACGAAGAAGAAAAAGAGGGAAACTGGGCAACTAAAGCAATAATAGAAGGTTTACCGTATTAGGGTGCAGACCCAAGTTTTTCCCTTCTCGCCATTAATTTGAACTGAAGATGCAACAATTGGAATCACCCAAAATCTCTTGAAAGACAGAAGCCCAAATCAATAGTACTTATTTGTTTGTGATAGGATCTTTGATTGGAGAGAAATCCAAGAGAAATTGGAGAAATTAGGGTTTGAGAAAAATGGGGGAAAGAGAGAGTCTGAAATTTTGATTTTGGGGGTGCTTTTTTGAGACTGTGGACTGAATCCACTTTTTTGTAGTTGGTTCCGTCAGTTAAAGACTGGTCAACTGACGGAAGGACCAATTTTGAGAGGAAAAATGAACTTGGTTGACCAATTTTGAAAGTGAGTAAAAATGGATGATCAAATTTGGAAAAAGGTAAACTTGAGTGATCAAAAATAATTTTTCCCTTGAAATAATAAAGTGACTTTTAAGGTGGGGTATAATAGCCATACCCCTCCTCTATCGTAGGTTTTTCTTAAAATTACTTTATCATTTCAAATACAAATAAAAAACTCGCTCGCTAAAATACGAACCAAACAGTGCCTATGCAAAGTTTTTCGGGATAGAGGGAGTAATAAATTATGTTACCATTGGAATTGAACCCGTGACCAACTGCTTTAACAAAAGGTTACATCATTAATTCAATAAAGTATTATTTTACAAATATATAACGATTTAGGTGTAGTTATTTTTTTTCCATCATCACGTAGTAACACATACTTGCTCTTATAATAACACGTGTTTGCCCTTACACTATTTGGAATTGACCGGTTGTAGGTTGTAATTTTTTTTGGGGCAAAAAACCTATTGTATGCAAGTACAATTAGGGGTGGCATACCATATCGTACTAAAAATACCAAACCATACCGTACACTGTACCGAAATTTTCGATATCCAAAAACTTATACCGTTACCGTACCAAAAATTTAGGTATAATAAAATTTCATATTGTATACCGTACCAAAAATTTGGTATACCATACCATACCGAGTTTTCCGTAAAATACCGTTTTATACCGAAAATTTTATATACTGTTCCATGCTGAATCTTTTCATACTGAATTTTTTTAAAGTATTACGACAAGATACCAAAATACCGAGATACCACAATATCGAAATACCAATTTTTTTTATATACCGGTATATACCGAAATACCAGATTTTTTTTGGGTATATCGGTATATGCCGAAATACCAAAACTTTTTATTTATCATACCGTTATCATACTGAAACTTTTTGATACGATATCATATCGTACTGAAAATTTTGGTATACCGAAATTCTGATAAATTCAGTATTTTTAGTAAGATAAGTGCGGTATATCGAAATTTTTGGTATTTTGTCCACCCCTAGCTTCAATTGCTAAAGAAAACAAGTGTGTAAGTACCAATTTGATCAAAGGAGTATAATACACGTGACAAAATAATAATAATAACCTTTAGACGAATTTACACTGATCAGTTGTTGGTCATAAAAGAAAGTACAAGTTGGAACTGATCAATTCCTGAATAGTATAGGTTTCAATCGATTTTTTTTTTATATAGATACCAAATTAATTAATAAAAGTGATATACAATATAAACTCAATGCACTCAAGGGCTGAGGTCGAGCGGTTCCGAGGCCTGTACCCGAAGGCCCAGTTTCATCTTCTAGGGTTTCGGCCAGGATGAGCCAAACCTAGATTTCTATTATAAATACCCCTGACTCTCCCATTGTATCTTGCACTATCTTATACGATATAGTAGATCTCTCCTGGCTTGGTAGTGCCCCCAGATGTGGTCAATCTGACGAATAACCAAATTATTTATTCCTCTTAATTCCGTAGTTCCATTATTTTCTCCTATAATTGTTTGCTTAAATTCCTAACACTATATGGGTGGAGATCTGGTCTTGTTTCAACCGGCGTCTGATTCCAGTCTTAATATCAAGATTTTGCAAACTTATTGGAATGGTTTGATTGTATTAGACCTTAGGAGATTGGTGACGTCAACAACAAGAGGATGATATGGAAAAAATGGTTCGACGTTCCCTTACACGCCTGGAATCATAAATTTCTAAGTTTGATCTCGACCAAATTTGGAAATATGATCAGGGTCGACGAAAATACCAGTAAGAAGAACTTTGTGCATTACGCAAGAATTCTTATTCAAACTTGGTAACCAGAAATACCCAAAAACTCCAACATCAACGAGAAGGAATATTTTATAAGGATTAGAGAGAAGATGGAAGCCTTGGTTGAAGGCATCGATATATGGCTAAGTATATGTGCTTGATGAAGAGGAGCAATCGTGGTCGAAAATGTTGAAGCAAAGGTAGCGGTAGTCGAACCCACGCTAAACCCTAATTTGAATTTTGAACACCTCCATCAAAGGGAAAATCTTAATTTCCAAAGTGAATCGAATAGTTGCTGCTAATACCACTTTTTTCGATACACATGACGAATTCTCGGGAACCCAACTGATTTGGCTGGGACCCACTCTATTGGATAAGGCTTATGGGAAATATTTGAGTGATAAGGCCCCCAATATTCTAACTGTGGTGGCGGGTGTAGAGCAAGAGCAAAATAATTATCCATCTGCCCTAGTGGGCCTGATTGTCAACGTCCTGGATAATATCTCTTATGAACGAGAGTCTTTGGGCCTTTGTGTTGGGATAACATGTGCCAGGATCTATCGTGATGACCTCATAAACACAAATTTAAATTAACAATTATTACTGGCATTTAATTAACCCAAGTGAATCTGAAATAATAATTAATCCAACAACGATTCCACGCAAATAATATTTCACTTAAAAAGATCCTAGTGGCAGAATTTTTTAGAGTTTACGAAACGTCGCTGCTGGAGGAGAGGCAACCCGGCATGCATATGATCATATATCTGATACCCACCAAAAGTCCTTCCAAGATTTCCAAGTCCTCGCTCAATAACCCCAAATTTGGTTCTCCAATGAACAATTTATAAACAAAGAAAAATTAAATAATTGTTGCAATTACACATTTGTGATTTCTTTTTTTTTCCAACATGGTAACCCAGGATGAAAAAATTCACCCCTTATTTATATATAGGGGTGGACGAAAAATTTTGAGCTTAATTAGGGTTAGGAAAGATCTTTCTCGATCTCCAAAGAAATCTTGAATATATCCCATATATATTCTTTCCAATGTATTTTTTTCCACAAAAATCTCACACCCTTTATTTAGCCTTAATTTTCGAAAATAATAGGGAGATTTGCAAGATTGGATCTTTTCTTGAATTTATGAGATATTCTTGTATTCCAGAATCACATATCTTTCTCCATAAAATCTTTTCAAGAAAATCGAGAATTTTTTTTCGTTTATTTCTCTATCTTTTTCGAAAATTCCCATTAAAGAGACCAAGTGAGAGATTTCTTGAATTTATGGGATAATCTTGTGATTCAAGAATCTTTATCTCATTTCCATAAAATCTTTTTTGAAAATCCTTCTCTCTTTTCTTTAATTAATTTAGAAAAAATAAGGAAAAATAATGCAACAAATATTTAATTTATTTTAAGCACCTTTTATTTAATGAACTTTAATTGTGCTACTTGAAGGGCCTTTAGGAGAATTAAGATGGACCTTCCAATAAATTCTTGAATTCCAATATTGGTACAATATAATTCAACTCATTAATATTAATTAATGCCACTATATAATTAATATTACACTATCCAACTTAACCCATATTACGGTAATATGACTCTGGTTATTATTTTCCTGGTTTAAGATTATTTAGTCCATTAATTAATTAAGCCACCTAAAAAGCTTTATATTAATTAATATCTTTATCCCTATAAAAGACAACCCAACTTTAATATCCATATCGAAAAATTAATTTCACTCTGCAAGATTTCAGATGATAGCTTATTTTTCCACCATGACCAATCACGCAAAAACATTGTATCCCCTTTATTCTCTCAGATATTTAAGAACCGTCAGGCAATTAATATTATTGCCAAGATATAAGGTATCAAAGTCGTGAATATTCTTATTCCCATTTATGTGCAAAGTTAATAACTACTAATCACACATAAATTAGCCTTATTAAGGAAAAGATTAAGAAATCAACAACCAACGAGGTCTAACTCTTCATCCCTTAAGTCGCCATAATGAGTTTATCCTCTTTCAGTCCGTCCAAACATCAAGATCGAATCGCATTTTTTTTTTCGCCTTTTACATTGCCTAACTTTTCCTTTACACATCAACTTCTACCAATAGATTGTTGGATCTATCTAAGTTGTGAAACACGCGACTCGTTTAGACACCGTTAACGCGTGATCTTCGCGATGATCCAGATCACCACGTTAACTACAAAAATCCAGCGTCTTTATGAACGGTTTCTAATAAATTTATGTAACATTCAATCATATTTAAAAGAATGATGATAAATAATTTATTTCAAAGAAATAAGTGTTTAATGGGTTATCTGAAGAAAAAAGCATACTTTCACGCCATAACCCCAACACGCTGGGCCCAAAACTTGGAATCTTAGCCCAACATCATAAGGGCATCGTGCTCAAAAGAAATATTCAAAGCCCATCGAGTCAGAATCCCGCGAAACTGATAGCTGTCCAGATCCTGCTGCAATCTCATGTGAGAATTTGGACCTTTCGGCCCAAAAGTCTATAGATCAGCCCAACACTGACATGCCGTATTTGGACCTAAACGAACCCATGCTCGCTCGTAATTTGAAAAAGCCCTGCTCTAATGAGAATCCGTTTGAATATACTCCTCCACATGGGTTCGAGACATCCGAAAAAACCCGACTCGACTCGAACGATGATTTGTCGATTCAGGGTGATAAATCTGTTCTTGAAATTGACTAAATTCAGATAGACGATTCTTCTCAGTCTTGCGGGGAATCCCTTTCGTCCACCACAGTATGGCTCGAGTTTATGGAAATGGGGAAAGACAATTCTTCTCGACCGATCCCAGAATTAGAAGAAGAGGTAATGAAGCGAAAAAGGGTAAAGTAAAAAAAAAAAATCAAAGATTCGGGTTACGCTCCGAAGGGCTGTCCTGAGGAACACAGATGAGAGCACTACAAACTTGAATATGAGATTTCAAAGGACGCGTTGAAGGCTTGCGAAGTGGGCAGGAAGTTAGGTTTGATTACCGAAGTACCAGAGGAAATTTTGCAGAAGATTGAAACTCAAACAGAAGAAAATGTCCACATAAAATGAGGTAAATTCGTTTTAGTGAAGATTCTTAGTTTTAATGTGAGAGGCCTTGGTAAAAAGGCGAAAATGGGCGTAGTTAAGGGGTATATTTTCAAGCACAATATTGATTTTTGTTGCATTCTGGAGACTAAATTGAGTAAGATTAATGGGAAAATTTGCAAGGAAAATTGGAGAGACTTGAATTATGATTGGGTATTTGTAGATGCAGAAGGACAATCAGGAGGGATGTTATCTATTTGGAATAATGGCGTGTTTTGCAAAGTGAGTTCATGGTTCACTAGAGGCTTATTGGTAGTTAATGATTTCTGGAAGAAGAGTGGGCATGAGTTGAGCATCTTAAATATCTATGCTCCATCCTCCCCGACAGATAAACAAATCCTTTGGGATTCCGTCACTTGAGCAGTGGATGCTATTGGGATGCATGTGTTTGCGTGGTGGGAGATTTCAATGCTTCAGGTTCGATCTAAACTTAACCCTAATTGTCTTCTCTCCTTCTTCTCCGTCATGTCGACTACCACCGATGCCCCACCCCCTGTTGTGCCGATCACGACACACCATCACTTCCCTATCAAATTGTCGCAGACGAACTACACTTCCTGGAGGGCACATCTTATCGCCCACAAGTTACTTCGCAAATGCCACAGACGGATCTAACACCGCTTTCGTTGAGTATTGGCACCAGCATGATCAACTACTCCTTGCAGCGATCTTCGGATCACTCGCCCCTGATGTTCTGTCCCTTGTCTCTACTGCCGAAAATTTGGCCACCGCGTGGGCAAGTCTCACCGGCCTTTATGCAAGTCGCTCTAGGGCTCGCGTAAATCAACTCAAAAGCGGGTTATTCGAAATCGATTACAGAGTATCTCCAGCATGTTAAATCGAAGGAAGATGAGCTCGCCTTGATCGATCAACCAGTTTTGCCCGACGATCTCACCCTCTTTGTGATCAATGGCCTTGGCCCCGAGTATGGCACAATCGTCGGGCCCATTCGTACGCGAGAGACCGCTCTTCGCTTCGAGGAGTTACACGATCTCCTCTTTGAGCACGAACTCTCCATCAAGAATCAGGAGGCCGTGCAACGCAATCTCCTTGCCACTGCCAATGCAGCTTCCTCCGGTAACAACTCTAATCGTGGCAATCGAAACCACAGTTCGGGGGGTCATGGTGGTCAGTGTACCAATAACAATGGTAACCATGGTGGACACGGTAACCGTGGTGGCCAATCCGGCCGTGGAAACCAGTTTGGCCGTGGTGGCAACTACTCTCCCGGGGGGACTTTCTCCAATCGCCCCCTATTGTGTGTCAAATATGCAATGCCCAGAGTCATGGATCTCTGTCCTGTCGCCGTTTGTCCTACACCGCCAATGCAGCCACGTCTCCTACAACCCCGCCCAACAACCAGTGGCTCCTCGACTCTGGAGCCTCTCACAGTCTTACTAATGACCTTAGTAACCTCTCCATTCACTTCGAATACGATGGCACTAAAAAAAGCCTCTCACAGTCTTACTAATGACCTTAGTAACCTCTCCATTCGCCGAGTCCCACACTAAAAAAAGCCGCTCTGGGCGTTCACACCACACCTCCTCATTGGCACATGCGGTTCGGACATCCTTCAAGAGAAACTTCGGCTTTTATTATTAAAAACTTTGATTTACCTGTTTTAAATAAGTCCGCATCTTTGGACATGGATTGTGTTTCTTTCTAGCTGAGCAAATCTCATAAATTGCCATTTAATCCTACCTCTTTTGTTGCAGTGCATCCTTTACATTACTTATTTGCTGATCTATGGGGACCTGCTTCTGTTTGTTCATTGGATGGCTCTAAATATTTTCTATTAATTTGGACATGTTTACTCGTTATTGCTGGATTTATCTGTTGAATGCAAAGTCGCAAGTGTCTTCTATATTTCCCCAATTTAAATTTCTTGTCGAGAAGCAGTTTAACCATCATATTGGTAATTTCTATACGGATAATGGGGGCGAGTTCCTGGCTTTACGTCCTTTCTTATCACAGTCTGGCATATCCTGGTTAACCACAGCTCCTCACTCAACAAAATGGGATAACGGAACGTCGTAATCGTCACGTTCTTGAAGTCAGTCATGCCCTTTTACATCATGCCAATCTTCCTCATTTCTACTGGTCGTATGCTCTCCAAACAGCAGTTTATTTAATCAATCACATGCCTACGATCATTTTGGGAAAATGCAGCCCGTTTCAAGCTCTATTCGGCACCAACCCTAATTACACTAAGCTGCGCACGTTCAGGTGCCTCTGTTTTCCATGGCTTCGGCCGTATATTCCGGGCAAGCTTGATCCTCCGTCCAAGCCGTGCATCTTTGTTGGCTACTCCACCTCTCAAAATGCTTATCGATGCCGAGACATCGCCTCTGGCCGAATCTATTTATCTCAGACATGTCCAGTTCTTCGACGATAAATTTCCGAGCCATCCACTATCTCCACTACCTCCTCCGCTCGACAGTGATAGTGGTGTTCGACTCTCCATCCTGCCCGAGCCAAAATCCCCTCGGCTGCCCACTCCGAATTCCCTGTCGGATCCATCATCTTCTGCATCTGGTTCGTCACCCACCAACTTACGAGCCCCGGCTGCTCTACCGCCACCACACCCCTCCTCGGCTCCTTCTTCACCAGTCCGCATCCATTCCATGCGCACAAGGAGTCAAAATAACATTCACAAGCCTAAACGCTTATATCATGCCACGAAACATCCTGTTCCAGTAGATGTTGAACCAACTTCGGTGGTTCAGGCTCTCTCAAGTCTTCACTGGAGGTCTGCAATGGCGGACGAGTTTACGGCTCTCCAAAAGCATAGCACTTGGGACTTAGTTGCACCACCTCCTCGGGCAAACATAGTTGGTTGTAAGTGGGTGTTTCGCATCAATCGCAAACCTGATGGAACCATTAAAAAATACAAGGCCCGCCTCATTGCTAAGGGCTTTCATCAGCGTCCCGGTCTTGACTTCCGAGAGACATTCAGTCCTGTGGTCAAACCAGCCACAATTCGCTCTGTCCTCACGATTGCTGTTCAACACCATTGGTCAATGCGCCAGCTCGACATCAGCAATGCCTTTCTCCATGGTGACCTGGATGTTCCCGTCTACATGTCTCAGCCACCCGGCTTCAAAGACTCTACTCATCCCACTCATGTGTGCCTACTTCGAAAATCACTTTACGGCCTTCGCCAAACCCCTCATGCATGGTACAACTCTCTAAGCTCGACACTTATCAAGTTTGGGTTTGCTCAGTCTCGTGCCGACACCTCTTTATTCACCTTTAAGGAGGGTGACGTTCTCATTTTTGTGCTGGTCTATGTCGATGATCTTATCATCACCGGCTCCTGCCCGTCTCGCATTTCAGCAGTCACACGACACCTTCACTATACTTTCGCCATCAAAGATCTTGGTGCATTGTCGTATTTCCTTGGCATAGAGGTGTCTCGTTGCAAGGAAGACCTCTTTCTTTCACAACACAAATATACCTTGGATCTCCTCCGTCGCCATCGCCTGGAAGGGTCAAAACCGATCGGTACTCCCATTGCAATGAAATCGTCCTCGTCCTCTGGCTCCATTGACGCAACTGAGTACCGCAGTGCTTTGGTGGTCTCCAATATTTAACTTTAACAAGACCGGACATCGCCTTCACCGTCAACAAATTAGCCCAGCATAAGTCCAAGCCGACGACTGAGAATTGGAACTCGGTCAAGCGCTTGTTTCGGTATCTAAAGGCGACATTGCATCATGATCTGCTACTTCGCCGATCGGACATTCTTGCTCTCACCGCCTATTCCGACTCTGATTTTGGGGGTGATCTCTCTGACTACAAATCTACCTCGGCCTATATCATTTTCTTGGGTGCTATCCCTGTCTCCTGGCGATCACGAAAGAAAACCAGTGTCGCCCAGTCTTCCATGGAGGCCGAATATCGCGCCTTAGCTGCTGCTGCTTCAGAAGTTTACTAGCTTCACCACCTCTTCGATGATCTCGGTTTGCATTGCTCGTCACCCCCTCGTCTACTTTGTGACAATATGGGGGCCACTCGCCTTGCACTAAATCTGGTACAACATTCACGAATGAAGCACATTACGATCGACTTTACACTTTGTTAAATGATCTCGCATCCAAGGGTCGTCTCGCGGTCTCCTATGTCACCACTCATGATCAGCTTGCCGATCTTCTCATAAAACTGTTGCCTCGAGCCCGCTTCACACTCATTCGTTCCAAAATCTCCGTTGCCAATGGAACGTCCATTTTGCGGGGGCTTATAAGGAAAGAGTCAACTTAATTATTTTCCTCTTGTAAATACCCTGAAATCATAGGGATTAGTTTCAACCCTTACCATAGTTAGCCAATGTTGTAACTCTATTAATTCACTGTACCGTGTATTCAATTAGTCATTCAATCAAATTATACACATTCTATAGTTAATTGGTAGGAAATTTACCTGGTATCGACCGAATGGAACGTACAAAAGCAAACTAGACAGAATGCTGGTTAATGATGAGTGGTTGGCTACATGGCCTGAACACGCCCTAAAAAGCTTGGGCAGGACGATTCCAATCATTTCCCAATCTACTTGGAGGGCGCAAAGAAGGTCTGGAGCCCTAGGCCATTAAGATTCGTCAATTGTTGGATAACACACCCGAACTTCTCAGATTTTATCAACACAAAATGGAGTGAATATCAGATAGCGGGTTGGAGGGTTATGTGTTGAAAGAAAAAGCTTAAGCTTTTGCGTGCTGATCTTAAAAATTGGAAAAGAGAGACGTTTGGCCACCTAGATTGTATAATTAATGAGAAAATTTTAGAAATTGAATGCCTGGATAGAATCGACGACACCTTGGGTCAAGATGAAGAAGAAATTATCAAGCGAAATCAGTACTCTGCCGAACTAATGAGGTCTCTGATATGGAAAGATGGACTTCTATGCCAAAAGGCAAAGAACAAGTGGATGAACTTCTACCAAAAGGCAAAGAACAAGTGGCTTCTCGAAGAAGATGTAAATTCCAGCTTCTTTCACTGTTGGATTAACAGGAAATGCAAAGTGAATGGTATTGAGGGCTTGCAATGAATGGTACATGGATCAATTTAGTAGAAGGGGGTAAGAAATTCAGTTTATTGCCATTTTAGGGCAGCAATTCAGCTCGAGAAACTTCTATTGTTCGAGTATCCGAGATTTAACTTTTTCCAAGAAAGTCGATGGCTGTGACAACAACTTCCTTTGTGCTCCTTTCACCAAGGGGGAGATCAAGAATGTCATCTGGGCATGTGATTCAAACAAGAGCCCTGGCCCGGATGGTTTTTCTTTTGCCTTCTTCAAAGCTAAATGGGATTTGTTAAAAGATGATTTAGTGGAGATGATGAAGGAGTTTCATGAGAACAGGAAGATCGTCAAGGGCATGAATCTGTCATTCATTGTCCTCATTCCTAAGAAGATCAATCCTTCCTCCTTGGACGAATATAGACCTATCTCTCTAATTGGTAGCCTATACAAATCATATCCAAGCTCTTAGCAGTACGAATCAGTAAGGTTTTGAAGGCGGTAATTTCAGAGAATCAATCTGCTTTCGTGGGTTGGGGGAAAATCCTTGACGATATTTTCGTCCTTAACGAGACAGTGGACAAGGCCAAGAGAACGAAATTGAAAAGATTTATCTTTAAAATAGACTTTGCTAAAGTATATGATTCGGTTGAATGGGGCTTTTGAGGAGATGATGACTAAGATGATTTTTTTATGCAAAATGAGAAAATGGATGTTGGAATATGTATCTTCGGCTTCGATTTCAATACTTGTCAATAGCAGTCCCTCCAAAGAATTCAAGTAAGAAAAAGTATTGAGACAAGACGATCCTTTGTCACCGTTCCTATTTCTCATAATTGCTGAAGGTTTGAGTCTCCTAGTTAATAGAGCAGTAGAAACCAGAATTCTCGAAGCTACTGAGATTGGCAAAGAAAAAAAATCAGAATCTCGCATCTCTTACGCTGTTGATACTATTTTCATCTTCAGGGAAATCTGAAAATGGTCGAGCCATTAAACACATCCTTAGAAACTTCAAAATCCTGTCCAATCTTAAGGTAAACTTCCATAAAGTGGATTAATGGGGCTGAACTTAGATCGAAATTATGTGGCATCGTTAGTAGACTTTCTGGGGTGTGATATAATCTGGGCTCCTCTGAATTACTTGGTAATCAATGTCGGAATTAATCATCGCTCGTCTTTCTCTTGGTGCAGTATGGTAGACAATGTCTGTAACCGGTTGAGTTCTTGGAGGGGAAACATATTTCCTTTGTCATCATACTACTCTTGTTAAGGCAGTTCTTTCTGCAGTGCCGATCTATTGCCTTTTTTTTTCTATAAAATTAAAAAAAAAAAAAAATCCTGTGTGAGCTTATTTAGTACAAAGAAATTTTTTATGGGGGGGATCTGAGTTGAACTCCAAAATTCCATGGGTGTGTTGGGAGGATGTGTGCTATCCTAAGGACAAGGTTGTTGGTGTTGGGCAAGAAACATGGGAGATTTTAATTTAACATTATTTGGTAAATGGGTGTGGAGATTTCTTAGTGAACCAAATAGGTTGTGGTGAAGGTTATATCACTTCACCCTGTGTGAGTTTATTCTATAAAATTCCAAAAAAAAAAAAACACATGTGTAAGCTTATTCACTTACAAAGTTCAGTTACAAAGAATTTTTTTATGGGGGGGGGTGTGTGTCGAACTCCAAAATTCAACGGGTGTGTTGGGAGGATATATGCTATCCTAAGAACAAGAGAGGGCTAGGAATTAGAAAAATGGGAGATTTTAATTTAACATTAATTGGTAAATGGGTGTGAAGATTTCTTAATGAACCAAATAGGTTGTGGTTGAAGGTTATCACTTCAAAATATGGGAAAGAAGCATTACTTATGAGAGAGAGTGTGAGGGTGTAGGGAGTAGGGTTTGGGCAATAGGGGTTGTTCTTACGTGTCGGGTTGATGGAAAGAAGTGTGTCGGGTATATTCGGGTTCGGGAGAGGGGTTTGAGGGAGGAGTTGGTGAAAATAGTAGGGAGTGGGGGATATGATAGATTTTTGGGAAGATTGGTGGGTGGGGGTAAGTGCGTTCAAGTCATGTTTTAATAGATTATTTAGATTGAGTGAACAATAATCTTGCAAAATTAATGAGATGGGTAGATGTGGGGGAAGAGTGGGTGTGAGACTTTCATTGGATTAGAGAATTGAGAGGGATAAGTCTTACATCATAATGATATGATGTCCATCATCAACATGTATAAGCTGATGAGAGAAAATGAGGATATTTGGAGCTAAAAATTCAAAAGCAATGACATTTATTTCACAAATACTTCGCATAACAAGCTAGGAGGCACGAAAATAAGAATCGAGGATCACGTACATGATAAGGCTTTTAGAAGACTCTGGAGTAGCTATGCACCACGAAGAACCCAAGTAATCATTTGAAAAGTTCTTAGATCGAGGATGCCGACGAGGACAAGTTTACAATCCAAAGGAATCATTCCTTCCAATGACGACATCAAATGTGTTCTTTGCAACGAGGAAGACGAGACTAGCGAACACATATTCTTCAACTGTAAGTTCGGTCACTCAATCTGGACTAAATTGTATAATTGGGTAGGTGTGAATATGGTATATCATGAAGATCTTCACATCTCACATCGTATGGACCATTTTGCAAGCTCGTAATGAACGTATTTTCAATGGTGTAGATCCGAGTATACCAAAAATCGGGGAGAAAATAAAGGCTAGAACATGGTCATGGTTGAACACAAAAAACACGGTAATCAAGAATATGAGGTATGACGAATGGAGAAAAAAATACAAAAATCTTTCGTTGATTAATTCTGGTTTCGTTAGGGAGATTGTTTTAGTAAAAAGTATGTGGTCGGTTATTTAATTTGAGAAATAGGTGATAAACCAAATATGTAATTTTATGGGTTGGAAGACCATACTCGCTTTAGTGTTAATAATATTTCTTTGCCTGAACAAAAAAGAAAAAGAAAAAAGAAAAGAACTTTGTAGAGCCAACGTGCCAAGCAACTAAATTGACAATTCGATTTGACACCTTTAATAGTGCAAACAATATCGCCTAGCGCAAAGCGATCTGATGGATCTGGGTTAATCACAATGGTTAATAATTTTTATTCATAAATAGATTAGTTTATAATTTTTTTTGTCGATTTAGCCAATTATTTTTTTGACAATGTCAATTTAAGTTCCAATTCCACCGAAAAATTCAAAATACATCGTTTTCCTATTGAATTTGGGGGACACTGCTTTAGGTGTATTTGAGGACATATGTAATTTTATTTTATTTTTAAAATTAGAATTACAGGTAATAAAATAAAATCAACTTTTAAAAAAACAATTCTATGACCTGCAATTCCAAGTGTAAAAAATATATATATATTACATGTGACAAATCCAAATACTTTTGAGGACCTAAAAAACGCTAAATTCAATCCATTGAAATTTTGACATAATTTTTGAGTTTTTCGAACCCGAACTAAGAACTTAAATTGGACATTGTCAAAGACATTGAGATTAAATCGCCAACTGAAAAAATTATGGTACTGAATTTATTTGAGGTCAAAATTATATGACCATTTGTTATTTAAAATCGATGGATACCTGTTTAGCCTTAGTTAACAAATGGGATTGATTAATTTTCTTGAATCAAATTGGTACAAATGATGATTATTATCAAACCTCAATTATAGAGACAAATGGAACAGATGCATTCATATAACAAATTTAACATATATATGAAATGATCATTACACATATATAGAAACACGTATATCCATGAACCATTGGAAAAAAATTAATTGTTCATGGAAAATAGCATTCGGGTGGCCATGCCTCCCCCCCCTCCTCTCCCGATTTAATCATTTTTCCTTTTACTACTAATATATGTGTATGTGTTGTATATATTAGACTTATGGCCTCTGCAGAGAGTATGCATTAAAATTGAATTAGTTTATATATTGGGCCTGTTCTTTATTTTAAGTTAGGTAAAGTTAAAAAATGTTGTCTCGACCCAAATTTTAACATTTTCAAATACTTTTCTTTCTTTATTTTTTTTTTGAACATAAAAAAACCAATATATAAGATTTGAGCACAAAGGGTACTCAACCCTTACAATGATAATAAAATGTTTCCAGTTTTCCAAACCAAAGATAGTGGATAGTTCACCTAACCAAAAGAAGGACCAAGAGACAAAGTGTAAATGTTTCTAACTCACGGGATAAATGACACCACATTATTGAATAGAATCAACATCCAAATCGAAGATAATAGCGGGAGCTTGAGAATTTAACAGAAATCCAAGACCATCCTCCCTTTAGCTTCCTCAAGAACCTTATGTAAAGCAGGGCATACATTATTAAAGATAACATCATTTCTATGTTTTCAAATCATCCATACCATACCAATCCAGAAAGTTGCTGAATTCTCTTACGTTTCCCCAGACCAAATATCTTGAGATGACGAGGGAAATGAGACGCCGGAGATTAGTAGTGAACAATCGATACCTTTATTCACTGATGAAACTCACGCCAAAGATCGACGCAGAGAATTGGCAATTGAAGAAGAGGTGTGAAATATCCTCATCCTCAACCCCAGAGAGACACACCGAGTATCACCATTGTGAGGTATGATTTTTTGGCTTGAAGGCTGATTTTGATTGGCAATCTACATTGAATCTTCCAAACAATAGCTTGAACCCGATTTAGGCTCATGACTCTTCCAGAGGCTTTTGTAGACTTTAATTTGTTGTTGTATGCCACTACCACCACGAATTCTTGACAAATCGGAATAGGAATACACCACTTTTTTGTAATAATAGGCCCCATTTGGTGAATGTTTCTGAATCCTTCATCTTGTAGAAGTCTCAACCTCATTAATGCAATCGAAAGAATCGTTAAGTAAAGATAACTTCTCTCTCAACTTCACGACTCCATTGTAACTCCCATACCCACCCATTAATTCTCCAATGCCCACACTCACTCACCAATGACTCTCCTTTCACTTAACCTAAACAACTTATTAAACTTGAGCTCAAGAAAAAAATCCCCCGCCCACACATCACTCCAGAATTTTGTCCCCTCCCCATTTCCAATAATTTTTGAAAATTCAGAATGCATTCCCACCCCAATAACCCCCAATAAATTTTACAAATGTCAACCCACCACCCAGGACCATGTACAAGGAAACCACTCCTACTACTTCTGCAGACCTACACCCCCCCCCCACTCCAAAACCCCAAAATTTTTACTTGATGACTCTTACCACAAACTATTTGGTTCATTTAAGAACCTCCATATCCACTTTCCCAAAAGAGCCACATTAAATCTATTCAAATTCCGGATACCCAGCGCCGCCCCCCCCAAATACTTTTCTTTTAATTGCACAAAATAATAATAATAAAAAAATAGTTTAACTCTTCAAAATGATCAGAAGTATTTTCCACCATTAGAGTTTCGCCTTTCTCTTCAAGACTTCGACTCTTCAAATTTAGTATTAATATTGACGGATGTCCATAATTTAAAGAATGCTTCCATTATATTTATAAAGAGCTAACTAGTAATGGTGTGATATATATGTGAATTAAATTGGATTGTGTTCTACTTTTTTAGATAAAAATGAAATATATATTTCTTACAAACTGTCTATTAGTGTAAATTGAGAATAAGAAGAAATTGCAAATATAAAGTGCATACACTAATATAGATTTGGGCTTAGACAACTGTTAAAAATGACCTTAGACAGCGGTTATAAGGGTTGTTCAAATAATAGTTTATCTAAAATAGATAACTGATGAAAACCGCTGTCTAAAAATAGGTTTTAGGCAAATGGGTTCTGAACCGCATTGCAAGATACCCCTTTGGACAGCGGTTCTGAACCACATTGCAAGATACCCCTTTGGACAACGGTTTTCAACCGCTGTCCAAGCTTCTGAATTGGACAACGGTTAAAAACCGCTGTCTAATATATATTTTTTTTAATAAAATTTTTTATTATATTAGTTAGACAGCGGTTTATAACCGCTGTCCAATATAATTTTTTTTTTTTATAATTAATATATATTTTAAAAATCATGTTTATACAAAACCAAAACTAAAAACCAAAACTTATACCACTATAATATATATACGTCCAATACCAAAGCATCAAATAGATAAACATACACATCATGAAATAAATAAACATACACATCATAAACATACGTCCATTATACATCAAAAACATGAAATATCATCACAAATATATAAGTTAATTAAATGCTACCAAAAGTTATACCACTTTAATTATAATTATACAAGAATCGATTGTAAAGGTACCCCGTCCAATCTCTTTTCCATTTCTCCATTCTTTTGTTGGAGTAAGTCTTGAGCGGACATTTATAGACAAACTGCAAACAATGATCAATCAATATAGTTAGATATATAGTATATGAATTTTTATTCAATCAATAATAATTTAAATAAATCGATAAATTGACTTACATTGTTAGGAATCGTCGTTTGAGAAGTTTAAATTATATCTTCAATATAAAGAACACACAAAATGTCCACAATGGACACCATTTAGTCATTCGGACCTCGTTGATTAGCAATTATAAGACGACATAAATTATGATTATTTTCTATTAATTTGATAACTTACTAAATTAAATTTACCTTAATATTTGTCCAGCTCACTTTATTGAAATTAGATCTTGAGCCTTGATTCGGAAGGAGACTCCGATACATCGTCATCACACTATTATTATTATAATTAAAAAATAAAAATAGATTAAATATGCATAATTTTAAAAAGTAAAACAAATCATTATATTAGAATATTAAAATGAACTTACGCCCATGTATGGCGTGAGATCGTGGCGATTTGCACCACCCCCCATTTACAATTTGGGTCCATAAAAAATACACTTAATGTATTCATATTTATGGCGACCAACACTAATGTTCCCTATATTATATTAAGAATATTAAAATTAACCGCAAATTTAGCATATGTGCAACTATCATATTATGAATACAAATTTTAACGAAATGTTTATTGTACTACCCCACATTTGTTGGCCAAAAAACGAGATGTTCTCTCCAAAGATGATTAACATATGTTCAACTATCCCCCTCCATGCCCTGTGCCTATCACCCGTTAAAGAAGACACTTGAGGGGAGACGAATAATACATTCCACATGCTGGCATCTTTGGAGAGATATACCTCGCCCAAATATCTTTAACCAACATATATACGCTTAATTAATATTTAAAAGAAAAATTAAACTATATAGAAAAAGTAAATATTGATAATTAATAAACACATGCCCGAGGTAAAAAGTTTATGGTGGTTGCACTCAACCACCAAGAACCAAGACTTCAAGCACATGCTCCTTTAAAGATGTATTCTTCAAAAAGTATTCCGAAGGAAGCTTTTGAGCACTAATGCATCATGGGTACCGAAGCATTGACTCATTCATCATGCTCACCGAAGTTCGTGACGGCAGAAGTCATGATCTAAGTCTCC
>JBBCBC010000025.1:14830294-15250708 GCA_037126765.1 Stenogyne calaminthoides
TATGATTTCTGCACATATACATCAAATGATTACGAAACTTGCTCTAAATTCTTGAATTGATTGGTTTGTGTAATTTTTTCATGTAAATTGAACTTCAGTCTTTAACACGGAGATTAATGCAATAATAACAATAAAGAATATTGTGAATACTTTGGGATTTAAATCGATTTGGTCCCATAACTTTGGACTTTTATTGAAATGGTCCCGTATATATCACATGTTTCAATTTAGTCCCGTATGTTTTCAATTTGTGCCAATTTAGTCCCAAGGCGCCGGAGACCGGTCAAACTAGCCAAAACGACGTCGGATTTTGGGGCGTGTTTTGCACGCGCCCCTAATTTCGATCGAGAAATGCTGACTTGCATCTATTTGGACACGTGGCACGCCACATGTGTATTTTGCCAATTAAAAAATGAAAAATAAAATAAAATTACACATCATTAAATAAAAATAAAATAAATCACTCCCCTTTTCTCTCTCTCTCCAACTTTACCCAAGTCCTTCATCTCAAATAACCGTTCCATCACTTTCATGCTTACAAAGAGGATGAATTCCAGGACCACCGAAGCTCGAACCATCGCAACCAGCAGCAGAGCGCCAGACGACAGCGTATGGGACTGCGTCATACCGTACGTGCAGGGCACGCGCGACCGTGGCGCCACCGCAAATCTAGCCGGCGCCGGAGATTCCTTGCAATCATCGTCTTATTACCATCACTAATCGATAATTTAGTAAGCAAAGAAGCAGCTATATGCTGTTACCTTATATTCCCATGCTTAATAACATCAGCAATTTGCAGTATAAACATGGTTGATCCAGATAAATTCTGTTGCTGGTTTCGGAGGAAGATAAATAATAAATAGCGCGTAATACATGTTCTAGAGTATCAGCAACTGGGCATTCTTGAAACAAATGCAACAATCTTTGGAAACATTTCTAATTGCACCAACGGCGTGCGATTGAGCTACGAGAGAGCCAGATTTACACAATTCAATTAGAATGGGGACACCACCGTAGGCGGAAATCGCCCACGCGTTATCCGTATCAGCGGTGATGAATTCGACAGCCATGGCGGCCTTTTCCTTCATCGGCATCGTGCTGCACTCGATGATTCTCAACAAAGGCCCCAGGGCCCCTTCCTCGAAAACACATTTCCGAGGCAAATCGCCGGCGGATGCGAGCAGCGAAACCGCGTGAACCGCCTGTTCTCTAACGGAATCATGAGCGTTCAGATCGAGCAGAGAAATCAAGCAACTGAAATTCCCCTCACTCGCTACTATAGTAGCGGACTTATTGTCGTCAGAAATTAGCTGAATTAACGAATCTAGGGCTTTCCTCTTAAACTCTAACCCTCCGATCTGGAGTCAGTAAACAAGTCCCTAACGAAAAACGACAATTCCTCTTTCGAGGAGCTCAAATTAGGCCGAGACAGAGCAATGGCGGTCGATTGGTGGAGAACGCCGGAGCGCAGGATAAGCTCGAGGTCGTTAATCTGCTTCGCGAGCCACCCGGCGGCCATGTCGAGGTCGGATTGCATCAGCAGCTTCCCGCGGCATAGCGAATCGTCGGAGCAGTGGCGGCATAGGGTTTCGGTGCGGCGGAGAGTGGACATCAGCGCGGGGAGCATGGGTGATTTTTTCGAGCGTTTCGGAAGGAATCTCCGGCGCCGGCGAGATCTTATTTTATTTTTATTTAATGATGTGTAATTTTATTTTCTTTTTTCATTTTTTAATTGGCAAAATACACATGTGGCGTGCCACGTGTCCAAATCGATGCAAGTCAGCATTTCCCGATCGAAATTAGGGGCGCGTGCAAAACACGCCCAAAAAAATGACGTCGTTTTGGCTAGTTTGACCGGTCTCCGGCGCCTTGGGACTAAATTGACACAAATTGAAAACATACGGGACTAAATTGAAACATGTGATATATACGGGACCATTTCAATAAAGGTCCAAAGTTATGGGACCAAATCGATTTAAATCCCTGAATACTTTCGACGTTGTATTGACGCAACGAGTATCAAACTTCGCGACACTTAGATCGTGAAATGTTGGTACTTTAATGATCTCAAATTATATGGGTTCCTTATATAATTATTTATTTATAAAGAGTTTGAGGTAATATTGATTTGATTTCTGAAATTGTAGAAACTAAGTATTCTATACTCTTTTATCAAGATTTTTGGGAATCTTTTTTGTTTTCTGGTTAATGGTGGGTTTGAATCATACAACTTTGATACTTAATTAATAATATGTTAAAATTTAGCAGGTGATTAGTGATGTAATTCCTCCTCCTCTTAGAAGGGAATTAAGTGATCTGTATATTCAAACAGAGCTGATGAACCTGGTTCTTCACTAAATTATTTGGTCTATTTAGGAATTATCACTAACATTATCAAGTAAATAATCATTCAAACCTACCATATTCAACCATAGATTATTATCATGAATCATCACTAAAAGTCTAAAATATGTGTGAATTCTACAGTACTTTCCGTTTACACCATAAGCAACAAAAATGAGTTTGTGTTGATATCTCAACAGGTATGAGGTTAACTTAGGTTGTGCTTTCGTCCCCCGAGGTGCTAAGATAAATTTAAGGTAAAGGTGTTTCTTTCTTTGAATTTTTTGTGCCTCTTATTTTTTACTTTCCTATCATCAACAGTGGAGTAGGGACTATGTCTGTTTTCAGTAATTTTTCTTTGTCATACAAATAAAATCAAGTGGGAATTGGGGACAGTAGTTAGCATTTTCTGGTTTACTTTTCCTATTGGATTTCTCAAGATTGTTTTAATAATTAAAGAAGCAATTGAGATATGGGTAAGTTACTGGTAAACTAGGTGTGTCCTATTATATTGTTAATTGTTTTCCCAGTTTGCTTAAAGACAGGTGTAGTCAGGCCCTGAGTAGTGAGTTTTTTATGTGTCTCGGTTTTGGGACTCCAGTACAGCCTATTACCACTGAGGTAAGGCAGGCAAGTGTATGGTTTTTGATTGACTGTCCTCCACCAATTTAAACCAAGAGATGAATGTGGTACAAGCGTGATGTGATCTAAGTTCCTTCTTGAGAATTTCAGCAAATGAAAACGAGATTGAGGGAGAAGAAGGAAATGGGTGCTACACATTTATGTTCATTGTTTATCTAATTGTTTACTGGTGTAGAGCAATTGCATCAACTTTAATTTCAGTTAATGTAATATTGTAATTACTTAAACTCCTAACTCTTTAAGAACTAACGTACTAAAATAATAGGTTGATAATTTTTCTTTTTATAGGAAGTAGACGCTAACAAAGTCGGTCTTGGTTAAGCTCCAGCAAGCATTCTTAGGATTATTGAGAAAATGCACAAGTTTCAAGTTAAGGCCGCACCATATAATTTCATAGCTAAATATCAGTCTTCCATTGTTTCACATATCCTCAATGACAAAACCTAAACCAAGTATGCAACATATAGATGACAAAATGTACATTGCTGGAAATTTGATGAGTATCTACTTTTGTTTTAAATTTTGAACCAATAAAGATTTAATATATTGTAACTTTTTGTTGTTTATGGTCTACCTATGGTGTAATATAGATATGAAAACTCCCGGTAATCAGCAGTATTTAATGATGTATGTCAATTACCAGTGCTGGTTTATGGTCTTTCTAATAGACATGAAAACTCCCTGTAATCAGTAGTATTTAATGATGTATGTCAATTACCAATGCTGAATAATCAACAATATTTAATGATGTATGTCAATTACCAACGCTGAATGAATGGGAGTTGACGTGTATTAAGAAACTTTGGATCAAGCTGAATGAATGGGAGTTGACGAGTAGTGAGAAACTTTGGATCAAGACCATATGATGGGCCGATAAGTCATGGAGTTGAGATGAAAATGTGTAGCTTTGTGGGATTAGGGAAAGACTTGAATTTTTTTACTTGCATGATAAATAAAATTATGTTACATCATGGTGTTATAAAGATATAAAAGTTATTGCAGTCATCATTCATCTATGACCAGTATTATCTTTCAACACGTACCCAATGAATGGTTAAAAAGTAGTGAAAAACATTGGATCGAGGCCATTTGATGTTTTGAATAAGTTATGATGAAAAAGTGGGTTTGGATTACACATAGATGTAAAATTTGATTTTATCCCCATGGTAAAAAGTTATTTGGGCAATTAAGTCTTTGTAAAACTTGATTTTATCCCATGGTAAAAAATTATTTGGACAACTAACTCTTGGATAAGTTGGTTTAAATTAATTATTATCACGTTTTATTTAAAGATTCTCAACAATAATAAAAATTTCAAAAAAAATAAAAAATTACGATAGTTAATGTAACACTCTTCAAACATCTTTTAGAACAAAATCATAATAGGCCCGTGCATCGCACGGGCAGAACACTAGTGAAGAAAATAGTTGTGGAGGTACACCAAAGGATTGAGTGAATGGGAGATAAAGATGAAAGAGAGAATGAATGACGAAAGACTGAACGAAGATGCAAACTAAATTTATATTTAAAGTCTTAAGACTCGATGCAAACTAAATTCATATTTAAAGTCTTAAGACTCGATGCAAACTAAATATAAAATACACGACATTCAAATAAGTTACAATTTTAATTGAGGTAATCGAATATTACTTTAAGGAAGCAAATAAATACTAAATCGACGTGCTCAATGAAAATGATGAGAACCGCGATCGCAAAACACAATAAATACGCAAAGAACAATAATAATTGTTGCCCCAACTTAGGTTGGCAAGAAATAATAAGGTTTGATAAAGTTGCTAAGAGGTTTTTTTATTATTTTTCTGCTTGAAAATAAAGAAAAAACGTCCACATACTTATAGGACAAAAAACAGGACCAAATTTGCTCCAAAAAGGACCAAATCTCACCCTAAATCTAGAAGTGATATACTTGAACGAAAATTAAAGGATAAAAACGAAATATAGTCTATTAAATAAATAAAAATAGTAAAAATATGATAATCTTGATCTTCCCGAATCTTGCCAAATTTTGGAATATATCTTGGAAAATCTTGCTCACTAACTTTAGTTGCAAAAGTAGGACAATTTCTTGCCATATAATCTTGCACGTATTATTAGGTCCAAAAATCCTCGTTCGCATCATTCCCGTCCCCTTCAAGATCATCCTTGTCCTCAAGGACCAATTATGGGAACACTCTCTTATCGAGCCTAAATGTTCCCCTTCATCTAATCGCCGTTTGCTTGCCACCAAATAATTGAACTCAAAATTTTCAGCTGTTCGGATGTGGCAAAAAATCTTTAAGCGATAGCGCAAATTTTTCATTGTACTGCCAACAAAATAACTATCATTAATTATAAAAAAATAATAATTATTATTGGAGCCAAAACATTTATCATCATTGAAGAGTGGTTTGTCATACGCCATATTAAGACACAAAAAATTTGCATCGTAATCATCTTCCTTATCAAATAATTGGCAAGGATCGTCTTCGGGCTCGACATAAAAAACGAGAGACATAGAATTAATTACGGGTTGCTCTTCATCATAAATAGGTGGTCCATCATAATTTGGAGATCCACTAAATTTATCCCGCCCAACAAAAATAAATGGTCCATCATAAACATTTAGAAAATTAGTTGGCCCATTTTTTTCAAGCCCAAAATCAGTTATCTGCCCAACTTCATTATTTCCTTTAAACACCTTATGTGAACTCGGCCGTTCCAACAAAAACGTATTCCCATAAAAAATATAATGCTGCCCGCTGACTTTATCATCAAAATTAGGCCAAATAGTCATTTTCTTAACAGGTTGCGGTCCATCTGAAATATTACTCAACTTGTGCAAGAGAAATGCATTCAATGTGAACTTTTCCAAGTGTTGTCCGTTGTGCAGGTCTCAGGATGAAGATACTAACTATCTTTTCTTCGACTGTCCGAAGTCCGTGATCATTTGGGAAAAGGTTTATAGCTGGTTTGGTGTGCAATATTGCAGGAGTGGCTACAGAATCGAGCACTATACCAACCATTATAACCTTGCTGAACCAAAACATAGGAAGGTATGGGCCACTATTTGGCGTGCTACGGTTTGGCAAATCTGGACCTTACGTAATTCGGTGGTGTTCAAAGGGCTCATTGTTGAGGATTGCGATAGTATCTTTAGAATTTGTTCTTCGTCTTTTTTTTTTGGTTAAAGGCAAAGGAAGTCTTATTTAGTTGGACTACCCTTAGTGATTGGTTGAGGGAGCCGATCTTGTGTTTCTCTTAGCCCGTTCAGGGGTTTTTGTGCTGTTCTGATCTTGTACTTCCTTGGGGGCATTCCTTATGCTCTACCCTTTAATAACATTTGGCCTTTTTCCAAAAAAAACATTTACTGAAAGGCCCATCTTCAGTGTAAACAAAACGCCGTCTAACTAGGGAATTAGACCCCAGAGCTGTGCCAGCGGTTTCTGCCTCACGAGGCACAAGGGAGCTGCCCATACCAGTGGTGACTTGGATGCTTTTCTGTTCGTCGTAATCAGCGAAATCGGATGGTCCAAATCTCGCCATAAGTTCTTTTTTGAAATCCTTCCACCGAACGATCCGTTCTTGCTTCCGATATAACCTGTTAATCCATTGCCACCAAATAGTCACATCACTTTCCATATAATGAGCAGCGTAACGTACCCTATCTTCCCGTGGTATTTCACGCAAGGCAAAGTACTGGTTCGCTCGTCTTAACCATGATACCGGATCATCTCCTTTGAACGTTGGACAAGTAAGGTAAGTTTTGGCCGACTGGTCTTTCGTTCCGCGAGCGTTGCACACACAGCGTCAAGTTTGACGTGGATGTTCTTTACTTCGGTCTTGATGTCTGCTACATCGGATTCCAAAGCTTCAATACGCTCCTTGTGAGTTCCCGCCATTGCTCGTATTCCTTTCGGGATTCTCGTCTACTCTCAATGAAAGCACCAATTTGATGAGAACCGCGATCGCAAAACACAATAAATACGCAAAGAACGATAATAATTGTTGCCCCAACTCAGGTTGGCAAGAAACAATTAGGTTTGACAAAGTTGCCAAGAGGTTTTTTATTATTTTTCTTTTTGAAAACAAAGAAAAAACGTCCACATACTTATAGGACAAAAAACAGGACCAAATTTGCTCCAAAAAGGACCAAATCTCACCCTAAATCTAGAAGTGATAATACTTGAACGAAAATTAAAGGATAAAAACGAAATCTAGCCTATTAAATAAATAAAAATAGAACAAATATGATAATCTTGATCTTCCTTGTGAATCTTGCCAAATTTTGGAATATATCTTGAAAAATCTTGCCCACTAACTTTAGTTGCAAAAGTAGGACAATTTCTTGCCATCTAATCTTGCACGTATTATTAGGTCCAAAAACCCTCGTTCACATCAGAAAACCATAACTCTCAAAACTAGCAGCGATTGATCGACGACGATAATCTCGCAATTCAACCATGACGTTTCGCAATCCATCAATTGTATTAATTTTTTAAAATTCAAATTCTTCACGACGAAATTTGTAAGTTTTGGTATGACTTGAAGCGAACAGATTTTATAAGTTCCTATATACTAAATCCATCCTAAAACTCGATTTAGACCCTCCTTCAGATATTTTAGATAAAAAAATGGCAGACGACGCATTAAAAAAAATGCATACATGACAGGTTACCAGTTCGGTAACCTGCTGGAGCCATTTCCTGGACCAATTCCAAAATTTCTGAAAACTTACAGGACCAAAATTAAAATTTCAAAACAATTGGGACCAATTTCAAAATGATGCAAAGTTATTTGACTAAAAAAAAATATAATTCCTACTTGTTTAAATAGAAAGTAGTACTTTTTTAAATAGAAAGTAGTATTTGTTTAAAAATAATGAATTTTTAGGACATATACAATTTTAAAATAATATAATCATTTATTTATAATTTATAAAGTAAAAAATATATATAATTATTATTTTAAAGATTATTAGATAGTTAAATTAAAAAAAATGAAATAAAAAGTGTAAAAAAACTAATTAAAAATAAATAAATAAATATAATTTTAATATAATATAATTTAATTTAAATTTATAAATAAATAAAAATTATAATTATTATATTAAAATGTGGTTAAATCATTAAATTAGATAATTGAAATAAAGGATTTAAAAAAATTGAAAAAAGAAAAGATTTTTAGGACATATAGAATTAATTTCATTAAGTAAACGCAAGAAAACAAGTATAAATGATTTTAAAAATTTTGAAAAAAAAAGATTTTTAGGACATATAGAATTAATTTCATTAAGTAAGCGCAAGAAAGCAAGTGCCTCATAGGTCCCGTGTTCGGTCCCCCTTGGGAGCGAAAATTTGCCTCATTTAATTGGGAGGCTTGGTGGTTGGGTTCGGGATAGTCCGGTCCCCCTTGGGAGCGAAAATTTGCCTCATTTAATTGGGAGGCTTGGTGGTTGGGTTCGGGATAGTCCGTGACTCGTGTGGTTCGGTGCCCACCCGGATAACATTAAAAAAAAAACCGCAATAATTTTAATTATAATTCAACAATAAATTGCATCGAAAGAAATAAATTACAATTCCTAATCATAGTGACAACTTTACACTATTCAAACTGCTTATCCACAACAATTACATACATGCTAGTCATAATTTACAAGTTTAAATAAAATTTGTTATATATTAACACACAACTGAACCAAATAATAAAAACATATTAAACAACTACTAATTAGGTACGGAAGAATAAAAAAATTATCTTGAAATTAAGAAAATAGTTGTCGGGCTCCAGCCTCTGGTTTGACCTGTGAACTTATGACTTTAGATTTTTCATGTTTCTTTTATTTTAGTAGTTATTCGCCATATACACATGTGTGAGGCCCACACATTTTCTTACATTTATATTTTTTTATTTTAATTCAACTTATAATATCAAGATACATGGATACTTGACACTACACTGCTGTACGTGACTGTTTTAGACTAAATTTTTCATCATTAAAAGTGACTTTTTTTGTAAAGTGTGTAGCATAGACAAAACCGTATGCGCGACAGTTTTACAAGTATGTCGTGATTTATTCACTCCTAAAACAATTATACATATATATCTTTTGGGAGGAAAACATTCCACTACAAAGTCACCCAAAAACTTACAAACAGATACAAAGTGCAGAAAATTTCTGCACTTTAGTTCAAATTTGAACTAAAGTGCCACGTACTTTAGTTCAAATTTATGCACTTTGTATTTGGTTGTAATGGTTTACTCAATCTTATATCTAGTTGTAATTTTTTCATATCTTTTCAATCCACCACTTTCAAAAAACTATTTCATTTTAACTTGCCGAATTGCCACTCTCGCTATTATTCCAGAAACCAAACAATTAACATGCATTTTATTCATGAGATTGAGAAAAAACATATTTGTCCTTTTTTTTTTTATATCTTAGAACATTGTATATAAAGTGGTGACACTGGCGGTTGACAACCCCAGTGTCACTCCAGCCAAACCCTTCCACTTGTGAGCACTCTTTCTCAATTCTCTCAACTTTTCACCACCATCCATCACTTGCTCAATGCACCTCCTTATCTCACCACTCTTCACCACCCCTTCTCCATTAACATTCACTCTAACCCCCGTTCTCCACACATCCTCAATCAATTTCGCATTCGTCCCTTGATCCGACCAACTTGGATACGCCACCACCGGAACCCCACACGACAGGCTCTCCAAAGTCGAGTTTCACAAAAATAATTTAAAAGTAGACTCACCACTATAACACATTGAATATTTATTAAATAATTTTATTACTAATTTATTTAGCTTCGATATGTAGTTATGTAGGGGACAAGTAAAATTGAAGCAATATTACATGCAAAATAGAACATTATTACATGTAAAAGTATAAAGTATTACATCCAAAATAAGAAAAAGAAAAAAATTTGAAGTGCATTAAATGTATAGCTGAAGCAATATTAAAATTCATCAACAATCATTAATGTCTTCTACTTTAATTTCAAATAAGAAATTGAAGCAGTATTACAATAAAAAACATAATAGTATTACAAACTAAGGATAACAGTATTACATGCAAAAACATAACAGTATTACAAAAAAAAAAAAAGCATAACCATATTACAATCCAAACATAAGAAAAATTAAGGTAAGTTATGAAGGTTATCTAATCAAAATAGAACAATATTAGATGCAAAACATAGCAATATTACAATAAAAGAATAATTTTAAATGTATTATACATGCAATTTGCAAACAGGAGCAATAATAAAAAAAATGTTTCCTTATATACTTGAATCAACTAAATAACTAATTAACTTTACTTTTCATCTAGCAATCAATTGTGAATATAATCTACAATTAATTGAAATATATATACCTAATTAAAATTGTTATACACAATTTATTATTTAGAATGCCTCAATTTTAAAATACTTTTAATGGGTTATAATATAATGATAAGGAATCTCCTGTCTTCTTTTATTATATACAAAAAAATTAATTTTACAATTAAATTAACTTTAGAAAACTGGTTATTCCATCTTATTTGCATTCCAGAAACTTGGGTTCGATCCTTGTACGCAGTCAAATCAGAAATTTTCACATAAGACTTTGTCAAACCTAAATTGTAGGAAATATTAAGTTAAAGATATCAACTTAAAAATGTGGCACATTTTCATCCATTAGATTATATGATTAGTGTAAATGTGATGAGATGGAGGAAATTGAGGAATAATTGTAATTACAATTGGGTTCATTGAATCTTATTTTGGGAAGCAATCTATGATGTCATATTCATAATTTATTTTAATTAAATGCATCATTGTCAATATTAGACACAATAAATGTAATTATAATTCTACAAAAATACGCATTCGAAAGAATTAATTTAAAATTCCTATTCACAGAGACAACTTTACACTATTCAAACTGCTTATCCACAACAATTACATGTATTCAAGAATACCTCAATTTTTGTCATAACTTACAAGTTTAAATAAAATTTGGTTTAGATTAACACACAATTGAACCAAATAATAAAAATAAATTAATTAAACAAATACTAATTAGGAACGAAATATAAATAAAAAAATTATATTGAAATAAAGAAAATGGTTGTGGGGTACACAAAAGGTTAGAGTGAATCTATAATATCTATAATGCAAAACTTTCATAAGATGATGTGGCAATGATGTGACAAAGCTATATTCTTCTATTTTAAATCCCTCTAATCGCATTCATTTAGAGTGTTAGGTGATAAAGTAGAGTATTGTAAAGTCCGAAGTCTGACTGAGATAGACGCGAAACGAACATACCCGTAGAGAGGCTGGAGGTACGGGTGAATTCAAGGTCGTCGTTGAGCAGCTTGAAAGGAGCTCGCCTCAAAAGGGGGGCACGGGAGTTCAGAGAGCTCTACTTGTTGATGAAGTTGAATAACTTAAGTGGTTAGAGCACCACTGCCTATGCCGTGAGATCATGAATTCGAGTCAATATTTGTTCAATAAAAATAAAATAAAAAAGATAGCACTACTTGTTTCACTACTTGATTGACCTAACCATTTTGGAAGGGAGCTGGATGGGACCCTTGGTGGGCCTTCCTACTTCGTATGGATCGAGTCCAAATTGCTTGGTTGCATCCGGCTTGACCGAACACCGTAATCTGTTATCCGAGTAATAGACAATTCACTGTACTTGGCTATTTACAAAAGAATACCTTACTATTTTATACGTGGAAAAATGAGTCTTTACACTTTAAAATATTATGTTTTGAGTTTGAAAATATTATCATTAATATTATAAATTGTAATAATTTTTTTGACCTCATCTTAAAATGAAGGGATTAAGTTATTTGTAATCCAATAACTTTGCATCGATTTGAAATTGGTCCCGATTGTTTTGATTTTGGTCCTGTAAATTTTTAATTTTTTTGAAATTGATCATTTAACTTGTTACAGCAGATTACCATTACATATGTAATTATTTCTTTTTTCTTTAATTTCGAAGCGTTATTAAAACTTTTTAATCCTAATAATTTTAATCGGGTTTTGAGTTGGGTCTAAAAATAATTTATATATTAAAAGACAAAGCAAATCGTATCGGTTTACTGGGTCTAAACTTACCAAAAAATCCAAAAAATAAAAACCAAAATACGCATAAAATCACCCTATCTCTAAAAAAAAATACCCAGAAAAATCCCGACAAAAAATTATTAGGATTAAAAAAGTCTAGGTGACATTTCAAAGTTAAAGGAAAAAGTTACCTGTTTGGCGATCTGCAGCTACAGCAGGTTAATGACCAATTAAAAAAAATTGATAACTTACAGGACAAAAATAAAAAAGTCAAAATAATCGGGACCAATTTCAAAACGAAACATAGTTACTGGAGTACACAAAACTTATTAATCCGTAAAATGAACATGTGCCCATTTTGGTCGGAGGACATCGGGTCATGTGCAGAGACGAACGCACTTAGCCCATGGGTGGGGGGCGCCCCCACAAAATTTTTTGTTGTTCACTAATTTTTTTTATATTATAGAAAATAATGTATAATGTAAGGGTCAAAGTTGTTTTGGGGTGTTGTAAATAGTAACGCGGAAGGGGTTGTTGTTCAAATCCTTGCCAAAATCAACTTTTACCATTTTTTTTATAATATTCCATATTTATATTTTAATTTGCAATAGTTGTAATATATTTTGTAATTCCAACACTTTCTATATTTTATAGAGTTTGAATCACAATTGGTCCCATAAGTTTGGCCTAAAATAGATTTAGTCTCATAAGTTTTTTTGTCGTCGATTTAGTCCCAATAACTTTTACAATGTTCAATTTTAGTCCCAATTTTGGTCGATAAACTCAAAATGACCTCGTTTTGCCATTTTAATTTGGGGCTTTCCCGTGGATGCTGTAACCGGATTGCCACGTGTATTTTTATTTTTTAACAGCTGGAATTTAAGGCATATAATTAAAAATTAAAAATTAAAACAGAATTGACGACAATAATTAGTCAAACACACTTAAAAATACATGTGGCAGTACACGTGACAGTTCAGTCACAACATCCGTTGAAAAGCCCCAAATTGAAATAGCAAAATGACGTCGTTTTTGAGTTTTCCGATCAATTTGGGACTAAAATTGGACATCGTCAAAGTTATTGGGACTAAATCGACAATAAAAAAATTATGGGACTAAATCTATTTGAGACTTAAGTTATGAGACCATTTGTGATTCAAACTCTATTTTATATGGCTTTGTCTTATATGTACTTAGGTGCACCGTGCATTCATAGTGCATTTTATAATCGTGCAACTTGTACTGAAAACTCCAATATTTTTACACTGAATCGTGCAACTATTAATATGGAAAAATAATTGCACGGTTCAGTGTAATAAGTTATACTTTTCAGTATAATAAATTGCACGATTCTAAAATGCATTATAAGTGCACGGTGCAACTGAATGTACATGAGACCCACTTATTTTATATTTGAATTTGTGCCCCGTGATGGAAAATTTATGGATCCATCCCTGGTCATGTGCTGGATATAACATATCAATTATAGATCCGAGTATTATCATTATGATTGCAAAATTAGGAATATCACCATTTCAAAGTCCTACCAATCAACTTCTGTTATATAAGAGACCAAACAAATAATTATGGAATTGGACGTTAGTCTAGTTGGGACCATATAATCAACTTGTGTCTTAAAATGAGACAAGCACAATTCATCATTTTTTGTCGGCAAGCAGCAGGATCCTATGGCCTGTCGTTCTCTTAAGTTTAGGGATGACAACGAGACGGAGCAGGTTCTTGAAAGTCCAGACGACCTACTACTACAGGTTGCACGTTTTAGTGTAACAAATAGTGTGGGGATTTAAACCAAATTCGTCCCATAATTTTTCATCTTTATTGAAATGGTCTCGTAACTATCAATATTTTCAATTTAGTCCCACAAGTATTCAATTTGTTCCAATTTAGTCCCAAACCATCGGAGATCGATCAGAAACATCCAAAATGATGTCGTTTTAGTCACAAAAAATTAGGGGCGCATGATAGACACACGACTAAAACGATGACGTTTTGAATGTTTTGGTTGATCTCCGACGGTCTGGGACTAAATTGAAACAAATTGAATACATGTGAGATAAATTGGAAAAAATGATAGTTATGGGACCATTTCAATAAAGGTGAAAAATTATGGGACGAATTTGATTTAAATCTCAATAGTGCATTTCAATGTAATCAAGCAATATGTTTATGACGAAGTGAAATAGCTCAAGTGGTTAGAGCACCACTACTTATGCCGTGAGGTCGTGGGTTCGAGTCACCATTTGCCCGATCAAGAGGCTTATCAACGTCACCTTCGCCACCACCCTCTACGCCCACTGCCGCTGACAACCTCACCTTCGCCTCCTTCTCCGACGACGGATTCAAGTTCGGCACGGGCAATGCCAAGAAATACATGGCGGAGATAAGAAGCCAAGGGTCCAAGACCTTGAGAGACACCATCTTTGCCGCCGCGGGACGGGGCCGCCCCGTTACAAGCGTGGTGTATACACCCCTCCTGCAGTGGGCGACGGAAGTGGCACGTGAGTCACTACAAGAAAATACATCTATTACTACACTAGTTTTAATACACAAATTTTGAAATGTCATCATAGCTGTTCTATTAATACATCAAGGTCTCAAATACTTATAACTACACTTCTATAATATCTGTTAATAAACTTTTTTTGAAGTGTCGTACATATAATTTTATTATGACATTTTTACTAGTGTGGTCATAACTAGGGGTGAAAACGGATTGGATATTTCCCGACCGATCCGGAGCCGTATCCGGTCGGTATCGAATTCGGTATAAATAACTAGTATCCGGGCGGATACAGATTCGGATACAGATAGTTGACTTCGGATTCAGATTCGGAATACATAATATCCGACCGTATTCGAGTTTTCCCATATTTTATTGGATATTATCCAGATAATAAATCCGGATATCCGGATTTTTTAATTTTTTTTTTTATCGAGCAAAGTTAGATGTTAGTTGTTAGTAGTTAGTACATCAAGCACCCAAATACTCCACGAAATCACCAATCCACCTTATAACTCCCATAACTCCAATTCATTCCCAGAGGGAATCGAACCTGGTTCTCCCACTCAAATGAGGAGCCCAGTGGCCAGGTGGGCTAAGCCGCCTGGTTAATTTTTTAATATATTTTATTTTATATTTTATATTAATATTGTTGTGCCAGGTTTATATTTTCTGGCCAACAAACAATAAATAATCAATATTTGGACGATCAAAACAAGTAAAAACACGAAGTTTGATTACCCCGTTCGTCTATGAATAAGACTACGTCTGGGGGCGACCAAGCCAGGTATAATTCACTATAATTTCTGCCTAGAATGCTAAGATTTTTCAACCTTTTACAATGAACTTGACATGAAGTATTTATAGACTAGAAACTAGGTTTTAGGGTCTTCATGGGCCTGGACGATCGGCCCTTAGGGTTGGATACGGACTGGACGAGTATCCTGCGATCTTCGTCCGAGATCTTCGGTATCTGATACACTTGCTCCGATTAGCTCCTCAAAATCTGCTCCCTAATTAATCTAAATATATTCCTTCTTTACGATGATACAATTCAGGATGGATGCAAGTAGCTCCCGGCCTGAGGCTCTAGAATGTAAGTCGCCTTGCGACTTGTGGAGTTCCAGTAACTCGTCTCGCGACTTGCTGTCTTTGTGATTTGGGTAAGAATCACTTAGTCTTGATGGACAAGTCGACCATGCGGCCATTTATCCCAGATCACATGTCGCTTTAAACGGCATTGGGGAGGTGAATTGTCGTTCGTGCGACTTAACTAGGGGTCGGGTTTATCCATGCTACAACAATTACCCCTCAAGTCGAGGTCGCGCGCTTACATCGGGGCATTGACTTGATTCATTATTCTGCCGACCTATGGTAAGTCGACCTAGGGAAGTGTTCCTGAGCCGAGTCGTCATCCTCGGGCAGGCGAATCGTATCCTTTATCTTGTGAACCGGCGTGACAGACTGATCCCAGATTTGCGGATTTGACATGATGGCATGCCAGGCCAATGAGGTGATGTGCCGCAAATTGACCCAACGAGAAATCGCGATGTTGACCACACGCGATCCCCACGATTTTATTGATGAGACGGGCCTGAAGTTTGATTTAATTGCATCTTCGCCCTTCTCCCCCTCTTATAAATAGGCGAGGGTTTTAGGCTGTTAAAACCTTCTTCATCTTTCTGACGAACTTTTGAGGATTCGACGAAGACTGATTCAGGTAAAAATCCATTACTCCTTAATCTTTATTATGGCTGCCCGTTCTTTGACGACTCCCGCCGCCTCTCAGCCCATGATATTATCGTCTTCGGATGAGGTTAATGTTGTTTTCGCTCAGCTACGCCGTTATCATGGCTCTAGCTCCGCCGCCGCCAATGTGGGGATACCCCCGACTGCCGGTGCTCCAACTGATAATCGGAACGATGATGGTAATGACGAGGGTGATGATGAACAGTTCTTGGAGGAATTGACCGAGATTACCCACCTTCCTGCATTGAATGTTAGCCCTCTCCATACTGTTATACCGGAGAAGACGACGACAGTGGGCCCCTCTGCCCCGGCCCAAGATTATGGGGCTTTTGAGCGGGCTTTTGATTATGGTTCTTACGAGGCTCGAGCTCTGTATAAGCGACCTGAGCGTCGTTATCAGAAGTCGGTCAAGTCGGCCTTTGTGTCATCCGAAGAAAAATACCGATCAGTTCTATCTGATCGGTACCTGCGTTCACTGCGTCGTTTGTATAAGGGGCCCCGGGATGTACATTTCTATGGAGCGACCTCCGACGAGAGCGCTGACCAGCCACCGCCAGGGATGATCGCGGTGAATGAGCACACTATGGAGGCAGGAATCCGCTTTCTGCTGCATCAGGCTATTTTCCATCTGCTCGCTGCCTGGAATCAGAGCCTCACGCAGATTACCTCAAACGGTTGGAGCTACATGTTGGAATTTAGAGGCACGTAAACACGTAATACATGCACAGCGGGAATAAACAGTTCACCAACAACGAACATATAATTGCATAATTGAATACGCATAAACATAAAGAGAAATCTTACAGTAAACCGTATGCATATTTCTCTACTATGGTATCCACGTAATCCCCGTTCACGGACTTGCACAGATTTGCCAGTGTTGAATCTGAGATAGAATTTGCTAGGAAAATTCCTATTCTAGATTTTATGGACAAAATGAATTAACGTTTTTTGTGAATTCCCAAGAGCTTGTATATATAGGAAAAAGCCCAGCTTAAATCTTAAGCTAACCTGATTGGGAAATAAAATCCCTAATCTTTATTTAAATAATCTCTAAGATTTATTTCCCACATATAAAATCTCTACGGATTTAATTCCCTTATATGAAAATCTCTACGATTTATTTCCATATACATTAAATCCTACAATAATATTCCATATATTATTATTGGGAATTATTATTTAATTAAATCTAATTTAATTAAATATTAATAATAATTAATTCCAAATTAATATAATAATATTTAATTCCAAATTAATTCTCCATAATTCTCCGATGCAACAAATACATGTTGCGAGTAATAGAAAGAACTAGATGACGATCATTAAGTTCTAATCTAAAACCAAAGGGTAAGTCTAACACATAAGTCCCCACACGTACAGTAGCAACTCTTGCTCCATTTCCACGTGTAAGACGACTTTACCCAGCCTAACTGCTCTAAGACACATGAGCCCCTTCACATTCGTACAAACGTGTGAGCCACATCGGGTATCTAATACCAAGCAGTTAGCGCTATTAATGGATATGTCTATCTTAATAACAAACATACACGTTCTAGTGACAGAAGCGCCCAGTGCTTCCCTTTTAGCAACCAAAACCTTATAGTCCTTCTTCCAGTGCCCTCTTCTACTCACAGTAGAGACACACATCCTTGTTTACCCGCTCCTTCTTTTGAACATCATCTTAGTGATAGTGAACCCAAAATCTTGAGCAAGTTGTGAAGTTCAGGCATGGTCGCATCCGTCTTATTCATATTGTTGTTTACAATGAAGCTAAAATATGAATCCGAGAGCCACTGGAGGATAGCATAAATGAAAACGTTGGTCTTTTAGCTCAAAGCCTAACTTACCAAGTTTATCAATTAGGCCTATCATCTTAAGCACATGAGGTGAAATCTTCCCTCCTTTAGCTAACCGGCATCTGAACATATCTCTCATCACTTCATAAATCTCAGAATGAGATTCAGAATCAAAGAGATCCTTCAGATGCTTGAGCATTTCGAAGAGACCCATTTTCTCATGTTGCCTTAAGCGATTCGGGAGTCATGCCGAGCAACATCACATACTGCGTCTGGGAAGCATCCTTTTGATGCTTATTCTGAGCTGCTACGTCAAACGTAGCTGTCTCACGAAACCAGCTGCAGGGGTAACAAGGATTGGCGTGTCCAACACGTACTCAATCTTTTCTTGCCTTAGCACCAAACACATATTTCGGTGCCAGTCCAGAAAATTTGGCCTAGCCAATTTGTTTGTTTCCAAAACATCTCAATAACAGTTATACATTTCAACTAACAAAGAGAAATAAAATAAAATGGGAATTAAAAGCACATAATTCCTATGATCAATATTCAGCAATCAAAATAAACATGGCCTTTCTTTAGTGTTTATTTTGTCTCCATTATTTTCACATACTCAACGACCTCATCGGAAGAGTACGAACTTATATCAAATATAAATTGTAATGGACTAGGATCCACATTCCTACTATCATGATCCCTTCTTTGGCTGAATATCACAATAGCATAGCTGGTAGGTCTCCAAACCAATTGCAAAATTTGCAATTCCTAGTTGATTAAACCCAGTTTAATCTGATGTCCCTTAACTTTCGTTTCCCTGCTTTGGCTGGTGAAACAAAGTTAAGTTGGCTTACAACCATCAAGCGGCGACATTACGTGTCCCTATAAAAGTCCCGTTGAATGTAGATCCGAGCAAAAGACTTTGGTCTTAAATACCCATTGGAACGAAATCCCCGGTTTACTTTTAATTTCGATGGAAGACATCGTTTCAATCTAATGAAAAACCATATTTTAGTGAGGAACGTTTTAAAGGCGGGGTATTAATTGCTTAATCGAGATCCAACATGTTAATCTACATCATATTTGAGCAATTATTGGGCGCCGCCTACCCAAACATGATTTCATACGGACTAACACTTATATGGGCGCCGTCTACCCAAACAATAATACGGTCCGACAAGTATTGGGCGCCGCCTACCCAAACAATCATAATGCGGACGTAAAATGCGTTAACAGAATATAAAACACGTTAACTAAGAGGGAATTAATAACTCGTTTAATTCTCTAAACCATAATTTTAAAATCCAATTTTAAGATTAAGTTTAATAATTAAATTCATTATTAATATTAGCATTTTAATTAATCCAATTAAGTAAGTCTGTCATTAGTCCAACTAATACACTTTATTAAAACTCAAATTTTATTAATTCTAACGAATTAAATCCAATTTTATTTCAATTAATAAATATGGGGGCTCAAGTGCAATTTCTAAAATTGCACGGAGGGGCCTATTTGAAATCCAATTTGCAAAATAGCCCTCCATCATCACTGCCCAAGACTGTTTTTCCAATCGGGACAATTCGAAACCAACAGTTCAAACCCAGTTCGTCAGATTTAATCCAATTAATCATAAGAACAATCAACCTTTGGAATTCAGTTTGTTAAGATTACTCGAAATAGTCCAACCAGTTCGAACAAACAGAAAACCAAAATCTGCAAAATTCAAGTTGCACAGAACCAAAATAGGGAACAGGCAACAAGCAAAAGCAAGCATCGGTGCAAGCAGGCGAGTCGCCGCCGCCGCTGGGCGCCTGCGGGTGACTCGTCGCTGCACTCCAAGCAATCAGGATACCAACACTCATCATCCCAAATCAAATCGGAGACATGAGTTGCAGATCGGGGCGAAACGGCGGAAACGACATCGGCGCTCGCGAATCAAAGCGAGTCAGACAGACCCACGAGCGAAACAGCTCGGAATTCGCAGCACCGCTGGCCCTCGCGGTGGCATGCCGTCGCGAGGCTCGTAGGAGTAGGGGCTTCGCCCAATCGAATCGTCAAACGAAAACGAGAGCGAGGTCGTCTACATCGAGACTCACCGGGCAATGTCGCCGTGCGAAGGGAGGTGCGATTCGGCCTGCATCGTCGCTGATCCAATCCGCTTGAAATCGGGTCGACGTGACATCGCGAGGCCAGCGCGAGTCACGCGGCTTCGTCGCTGACTCATTCGTGACGATGGATGCACACGGGGATGGAAAAACGGCGTCGGGGTGAGGCGATGGTGGTGGATGTGGTTTTCACAGAAAACCCTAATCTCGCGAAGGGGACGAAGTATACCAGCGAAAAGGGGGAGTTTTATTTAATCAACAATAAGCACACACCCCCAAAGTAATTAAAAACATACGCCCCACATTTAAAATTACCGAGAGCAATTTGATTTATAAAAAAAAAAATTATTACAAATCAAACAATCAATTAGCAATTAATCAAGAGCCTGAGCTCTGATACCACTATTGGAATTTAGAGGCACGTAAACACGTAATACATGCGCAGCGAAAATAAACAGTTCACCAACAACGAACATATAATTGCATAATTGAATACGCATAAATATAAAGAGAAATCTTACAGTAAACCCGTATGCATATTTCTCTACTATGGTATCCACGTAATCCCCGTTCACGGACTTGCACAGATTTGCCAGTGTTGAATCTGAGACAGAATTTGCTAGGAAAATTCCTATTCTAGATTTTATGGAGAAAATGAATTAAGGTTTTTTGTGAATTCCCAAGAGCTTGTATATACAGGGAAAGATCCAGCTTAAATCTTAAGCTAACCTGATTGGGAAATAAAATCCCTAATCTTTATTAAAATAAATCTCTAAGATTTATTTCCCACATATAAAATCTCTACGGATTTAATTCCCTTATATGAAAATCTCTACGATTTATTTCCATATACATTAAATCCTACAATAATATTCCATATATTATTATTGGGAATTCTTATTTAATTAAATCTAATTTAATTAAATATTAATAATAATTAATTCAAAATTAATCTATTATTAATTAATTCTCCATAAATTAAATATTAAATCCAATTTAACATTTAATCAACCAACTATAATCCGTAAAAAGGAACTACTTGTTGTGTGACCCATAGGCCCTCATATATCGAGCGATTAATCAAACTAACGGTCTTAATTGAACCCTAGACAATAAATCAGACATTCTCAATATATGAGGTACGTTGCGAGAAACGTGCAACTACCTGTAACTGAAACATGGGCTATTACGATTTCCTCCTTTCATTCGCGAATACTCGATTAAGTCTTGAACATGATGAAGTGTATATTCAAATAACTTAATCATGTTACATCCAATCACTAATTGATCATGTATGTCACACTTAGCCACAAAGTCTAAGTTGACGTGCATCGGCCGATGACTTTGATCCAATTATTATGAGAAGATGAGTATTCTCTCTAAATCCACTTTGAGGAATGAATCCTATTCTTGGCTCAACTACCACGCACATGCACTTCGTGATTAACCCAATCCAAGCCGTATCTACCCATGGTTAGGGTGTAAGCATTGGTCATGGTCAAAGTTCATCATCCCACACATGTCGTGCGTATTGACCTCAAGTCAAAGGAGTATCACATCGCTCCCACTAACCGAGACACCCATAGACACATATAGTGGAAATACATCAAACGGTTTCTCGAATGGGTATACCAATACCCTCTAAGGTATTTGTGCATCCATCATGAGATACCTAGTATCTCGTAGTAAGTGAGATCTTACTACAGTCTCTAAGAGTATGATGCAGATCGCACACCAATCTCCATTGTATCATCAATATCCCATTCTTGATGATCCTTGATCGGGGCTATTTGAGAATCATGCTTAAGTCATCTGAGTTCTCACAACCTCAATGACATCAATGACTCATGGGAACACTTGCATGAATAAATGCAAACAATCAAACATAATATTTAAACAAGTGTATTGCCATACATTAACATTAAGTTAACTATAATATTAAATCAAACTGAATATCATCGAGTATTATGTCCTTACAATAGATTGTCTTTAGGACACTAACACTAACACTACATTCTCTCTACCATGACCGTGTTGGGACAAGCCGGATTGTTCCGGTTGCCGAATCCATGCGAAATATCATGCGTGATGACGCCCGTTGCCCAGGCTAGAGGTTATAATGTCGTGCGACTTCGTAAGGGCAGGGAGCTTGTGAGCGGGATTCCCAACAAGGTCGATGGCTGGCACAGGAAGTGGTGGTTCGTTGGAGGGGCATGGGAGTCCGTGGATCCTTCGAGCACATTGCCCATACATGTTCCGACAGATTATGCGGCTCGAGTTGAACATGGTAAACCTTATATCTTTAACTCTGAAGTTGTAATGATCTAATTCTCTTTTTATCTTGCAGTGTTTGCACCCCATTCGACCGAGCTGTACTGGGATTTCCTGGAGGCGTTTAACACAGCTCGCGATACTCCCCCGAGCTGGCGAGACGTCAACGCCCTGAACTCTGAGCTTGACCGACTTAAAGCCGGCCTGTATACATATCCTCGTCATCTCAAGATCCCCTGTAAGTTCGCGTGTCAGTACTTTGTTGATAGCAATACGGGATTTAGCTGACTGGATTTCTTCTATGTGATCAGTTCCTAATACCCCCATTTACCGACGCTAACCACCGGCTTTTGTGATGGCGATCCAGAATAAATCTGTGCTCGGCCAGATGAGGCGTGTGGCGACCACCGATGCCCTTCCTCCAGGCTCGACCCCCACTGGTCCCTCTGCCGCCGATAAGGGGAAGAGGAAATCCACGGGGCCAACTCCGTCAGACTCCGAGCCAGCTCGGAAGAGGATGAGGGAGGAGATAGGCTCATACCGGTCGGAGATAAACTCGGGAATAGGGAGGTCGCCGCTCCGTCCGACCTCACAACCCGCCTCCACCCCGGAAGGAAGTCGTCATCCGGAGGACGACTCCTGGTTGGGCTGGGACGAAGACCGGGTTAACGAGTAAGTCTGGTCACATGTGATTTCTTTGGTTTATGTCACTACTCTGCTAACGACTTGCATTTTTCTGCAGCCCGGACATCACACCGACCAAATTCTCATCGAAGGCATTGAGCTTCCTAAGGTCACGCCAGCTTGTTCCGGAAGGGGTCCCTGAGGGCTGGCCTTCTTATCTGTCGAGGGCCTCGTAGAATCTGCCCCGGGGTTGGACGCAGACCGATCATGTCAATGCTCGTAGTCACAGAGTGACGAGCAACTTGTATTCGGCCCTTGCCCACTCTCAAAAGGCGGCCATCTATCTGGAGAAATCCAGCGCTTAGTTGAAGACTGAGCTCAAGAACCTGAGGAAGGCGCAGGACAGGGTTACCGATCAGGCCAAGTCAATACTCTCAGCGACCGAGATTCAGAAGAAACTGGAGACGTCCAACTCCGAGCTAACCCAGCGAATCTCGACTCTTAAGAGTCGTTTAGGGGATATAGAGGGCATGCTTGCAGCGAAAAAGGCGAGTGTGGCTCGGGTTGAAGGCGAGCTGGTCGAGGCCAGGAAGGAGTTGGCCGCCAAGGAGGCGCAATTTAAAGAGGCCGAGGAGCTGAATGCCAATTTTGCTTATGTGATGGCGTTCGTCGGGGCCATTCAGATCTTCCACAACGTGAACCCCTCTGGTGATCTCGACGGGTTTGTTACCGAGTTGGCTGACTATGTTTGTGACAACCCTCCTGCCCCTAACGTCCTGCTAGAGATTAAAGATTTGGAGGGTATGGGTGTCGACCTCTCCTTCTTCACCAACCCGAGCAGGACTGTGTATCCCACTCCCGATCTTGACGAGACACAGCCGGATTCTACTGATGCGGTCCTTGAGACCTAACTTGACGAGACTCGGCCTCACTTGAAGTCGCAGGAGAGGACGTCGCTGAGAGGTCGGGTACTGACCCTACTGGGAGTGTGATTATTCCCGGCCTCTGATAGGGGTTCTTATCGGGATTCTGGTTGTTCTTAATAATGATAACATCAAGAATTCTGATAAGAAAAATGAGATTGAGAAGTTGTTGAACCCCATCCCCAACAATACTTTGATTAACACGCTTTGAAATCGGAGTCCGCCTAGAGGTCGTAGTGAAATCGAACAGTGGTAGGTAGTTGGTAGGACATCAGAATTTGTGTCGATGTATTTTGTTTTCCATTGGCATTAAGCCACTTGATGTAATCATCCTTCGAACTCTATAATGTACCAACCTTCGGGCCTTTGTCATTAATGAAAATTCCATCTTTTTCCTTCCTTTGCTGTGCCGACTTGATTTCTTTGTGCGACTTTTGTGATTGCTTTTGTTCTTATCGTCTTATTGTCAATGCAATTTTTCTTGAACTTTGCTTAGTCGTCTTACAAAGTCGGGGGAGGATCACACCTCTTTGGATGGTGATCTTGTTGGAATTTAGAGACACGTAAACATGTAATACATGTGCAGCGGAATTAAACAGTTCACCAACAACGAACATATAATTGCATAATTAAGGACGTGTAAACATAAAGAGAAACCTTACAGTAAATCGTACGCATATTTCTCTACTATGGTATCCACGTAATCCGCAATCACGAACTTGCACGGATTTGCAGCGTTGAATCCTGAGATGAATTTGCTAGCAAAATTCTAACTCTAGATCTTATGGAGAGAATAATGAATTCACGTTGTTTGTGAATTCCCAAGAGCTCATATATATAGGAGAGGCCCAGCTTAAATCTTAAGCTAACCTGATTAGGAAATAAAATCCCTAATCTTATAAAATAAATCTCTTAGATTTATTTCCTATATATAAAATCTCTACGGATTTAATTCCCATGTATATCAAATCTCTACAAATTTGATTCCATATATATTAAATCCTATAATAATATTCCATATATTATTATTGGGAATCCTATTGAATTAAATCTAATTTAATTAAACATTAATAATAATTAATTCGAAATTAATCTATTATTAATTAATTCTCCATAAATTAAATATTAAATCCAATTTAACATTTAATCAACCAACTATAATCCGTAAAAGGGAACTACTTGTTGTGTGACCCATAGGCCCTCATATATCGAGCGATTAGTCAAACTAACGGTCTTAATTGAACCCTAGACAATAAATTAGGCATTCTCAATATATGAGGTACGTTGCGAGAAACGTGCAACTACTTGTAACTGAAACATGGGCTATTACGATTTCCTCCTTTCATTCGCGAATACTCGATTAAGTCTTGAACATGATGAAGTGTCTATTCAAATAACTTAATCATATTATCTCTAATCACTAATTGATCATGTATATCACACTTAGCCATAAAGTCTAAGTTGACTTGCATCGGCCGATGACTTTGATCCAATTATGATGAGAAGATGAGTATTCTCTCTAAATCCACATTGAGGAATGAATCTTATTCTTGGCTCAACTACCACGTACATGCACTTCGTGATGAACCCAATCCAAGCCGTATCTACCCATGGAAGGGTGCAAGCATTGGTCATGGTCAAAGTTCATCACTCCACACATGTCGTGCGTATTGACCTCAAGTCAAAGGAGTATCGCATCGCTCCCATTAACCGAGACTCCCGTAGACACATATAGTGGAAATACATCAAACGGTTTCTCGGATGGGTATACCAATACCCTCTAAGGTATTCGTGCATCCATCATGAGATACTTAGTATCTCGTAGTAAGTGAGATCTTACTACACTCTCTAAGAGTATGATGCAGATCGCACACCAATCTCCGTTGCATCATCAATATCCCATTCTTGATGATACTTGATTGAGGCTATTTGAGAATCATGCTTAAGTCATCTGATTTCTCACAACCTCAATGACAACAATGACTCATGGGAACACTTGCATGAATAAATGCAAACAATCAAACATAATATTCAAACAAGTGTATTGCCATACATTAATATTAAATGAACTATAATATTAAATCAAACTGAATATCATCGAGTATTATGTCCTTACAGTAGATTGTCTCTAGGACACTAACACTAACAGATCTCACCGCCAGTATGTCAAAAGTCGTACTTCAGGTGGTCGATATTTTATATATCCGACCCTCTCAGTTTAAACACAGGAATTTTGAAAAGAGGAACTAACATTATCATTGATTGGTCGATTGGTTTACAAGGATGCAATTTCGAACATACTGATAATACTTATTTAGGTGAGTTACATTCCACGGGTACTGAGCCTTAGTGCCATCTGGATTTTCTAGCTCGTAGGCGCCATTTGACAGGACTCTTGTGACCTTGAACGACCCTTCCCAGTTCGGGCCGAAAGTCCCTTTAGATACACCAAGTACTTTCTTCAACACCAAGTCTCCTTTTTTGAATTCTCTAAGTCGCACTTTAGAGTTATAGTACTTTTCTGATTGTTGTTTATATCTCGTGTTTCTCATGTTGGCTTCTAGTAAATTTTCTTCGAGTAAATCCAGGTTTCTGGCTAAAGCCTCTTCATTGTGGTCGATCGCAGCTTGACTCGTGCGGAGGTTAGGGAAACCAACCTCTGCGGGTACGACCGCCTCGGTTCCAAAGGCCAAAGAGTAGGGAGTCTCCCCTGTTGAATTTTGGCAGGTCGTCCTGTATAACCACAACACATTCGGCAGCTCGCTAGACCATTTTCCTTTTCCCCCTTCCATCTTGGCTTTCAGCGTGTGTTTGATGATCTTGTTCACGGCCTCGACTTGGCCATTCGATTGAGGGTTCTATGGAGTCGAGAAGAGCTTTGCGATCTTCCATTTTTTGAAGAAATTGTCGATTTTGAGGCCATCAAACTGTTTTCCATTATCTGATATGATAGCCTGTGGCAAACCAAATCTACAGATGATATTCTGCCATATGAACTTGATGACGTGATCTTGATCTATGGTTGACAAGGCCTCAGGCTCGGCCCATTTTGTGAAGTAATCCACCGCAACCAGGGCATATTTGGCTGAGCCTGGAGCTATTGGGAGTGGCCCAATAATTTCTATCCCCCACTTTGCAAAGGGCCAAGGGCTGAGGATGCTCGTGAGTTCTTCTGGAGCGACTTTGATGGATGGTGCATAAATTTGACATTTATGGCACTTGCTGGCGAAGATGATGGCGTCGGCCCTTAAGTGTTTTGGTGAAAGAATATGCCAAATTAAATATGTAGGAATACATTTTAATTGTATTTCTCCTATCGTTATGATCTCCCTGATCAAATGACAAGTCTAGGTACATGCTTGTTTATGCTTGTTGATCTCGGTTCCTTTGCTTGCGCAATCACACCTGCATCGTCTTAATATAACTTTATTAGACAACCGGCACTCGGAACTACCCCTAGTTCTCTTAAGAACTATAAAATCCAGACAGCCTCCTTGAGGCTTCTGATACAACAATGTACTTAACTTTGGTTGTTGAATCTGCGGTCGTTTTACTTGGAACTATTCCAACTGACCGCCTCATCATTGAGAGTGAAACGTAACCTGACTGTGGTTTGTAATTATCATAGTCAGGTTGGAAACTTGCGTCAGCATAACTAGTGACTACTAGTTCTGACTGTCCACCATAGACAGGAAAATATTCTTTAGTTCGTCTCAGATACTTTAGAATGGTCTTGACAGCAATCCAGTGAGACTCACCCGGATTCTGTTGGTATCTACCAGTGATGTTGATAGAGTAGGCCACGTTTGGCTTAGTGCAAGTCATGGCGTATATGATTGTCCCAACTGCATATGCATATGGGAAATCTTTCATGTGCTTGATATCAGCTTCAACAGAAGGACAATCCTTCTTTGATAGCTTTATCCCATGATTTGCCGATAGAGATCCTCTCTTAGAGTTCTCCATTGCAAAATGCTTCAACACCTTGTCTACATAGGTGGACCGTGACAGCCTCAACATCATCTTGGATCTATTCCTGTGGATCTTGATCCCTAAGATGTAGCAGGCTTCACAAAGATCCTTCATCATGAAGGTCTTGACAACCAATCTTCAACGGACTGCATTAACGGGATATTGTTTCCCAAAATCAATATGTCATCGACATACCCGACTATGAAAACAATATTCTTCCCGCTGCGTTTACGATAAACGCAAGGATCTTTCGAGTTTCTGATGAAGTCAAAAGGACTTGATAGCATCATCAAACAGGATATTCCAACTCATAGAAGCTTGCTTCAATCCATAAATGGATATCTTTAGCTTGCATACTAGATTAGAATTTGACTTAGATGTAAAACCTTTTGGTTGAGTCATAAACACTTCCTTATCAATGTTTCCATTGAGGAAAGCTGTTTTGATATCCATCTGCCAAACCTCATAATCATAGTGTGTTGCTATCGCAAGTAAAATTTGAATGGACTTGATCTTTGCAACTTGTGAGAAGGTCTCGTAATAGTCAATGCCTTCACGTTGACTATAACCCTTCGCCACCAACCTAACTTTATAGGTTTGTACTTTGCCATTTGCATTGGTCTTGCTTTTGAAGACCCAATCACAACATATGGGTCTAACCCCTTTAGGCAACTCAACAAAGTCCCAGACTTGATTGGTGTACATCGAGTCCATCTCGGATTTCATGGCTTCATGCCACTTCCCTAAATAAATATCTAATATTGCTTCAGAGTAAGTATTAGTATCATCCTTATCCGGTATATCCACATTATCGAGTTCCTCCAAGAGGTAATCATATTTAATGGGCGAATTACGATTCCTAATTGACTTATGGAGTTGTGGTTGTGCAGGCTGTACATTCTGATCGTGAAAATTTTGTGGTGCATCGATTTCATCAATGTCCGGAGAGTCCTCAAGAGCTACACTTTCAGATGCCTCTTGGGCGGGAGTTTTAACTATGTTGTTCTCATTCAACCCACTTGGAGGTTCTTGCACTGGCAATCATACTCCAATTATGCTCCCACTGGCTGAAAGACGATCACCTAGTGAAAGACTCCCACCGTGAAAGTTGCTGAATGCTCCCACCGATTCCTTGTCATGTTGCTTTAACAAGATATCAGTCTCTTTGTTAATTTGTGGTTTTTGAATTTTTTTAACTTCTATCAGCTTACGACCTTGTTCCTTAAGGACATAGTTTTCTTCGAGGAACTTGGTCTGCATAGAAATAATCACCGATTATTTCTCAGGTAGATAGAAGTAATATCCTTTAGTTTCCTTAGGATATCCCACAAAGTAACCCATTTCACCTTTGGATTCCAACTTGTCGGTAAACATCCTTTTCACAATCACGGGGCAACCGCATGTTTGATACTTGTAAAAGTTGGCTTCTTGCCACACCATGGTTCATATGGTGTATGCTCAACCGATTTAAATGGAATCCTATTCAGAATATAAATTAAGGTTTGTAACGCGTATCCCCATAAGAATGTCGGGAGAGAGGAAAAGCTCACCATGGACCTCACCATGTCTAACAGGGTTTGGTTTCTCCTCTCGGACACACCGTTCATATGAGGTGTTCCGGGAGGAGTCCATTGTGACTGGATTCCATGTAACTTCAAGTAATCAGTGAATTCACGGCTAAGGTATTCACTTCCTCGATCTGATCGAAGAGTCTTGATACTCTTACCAAGCTACTTCTCTACTTCAGCCTTAAACTCTTTGAATTTCTCAAAAGATTCGAATTTGTGTTTCATAAGATACACGTATCCGTATCTTGAGAAATCATCAGTAAAAGTGATGAAGTATCCGAAGTAACCCCTAGCTAGAGTGGAAAATGGTCCACAAACATTGTTGTAGATCAACTCTAGAACTTCTTTGGTATGCACCCCTTTCCCAGAAAAAGGTCTGTTGATTATCTTGCCCATGAGATAAGATTCACAATCTCCATAAGACTCACAGTCGAATGGGGTTAAGTAGTCTAACTTTCTTAACCTTGCAATTCTTTTCTCGTTTACATGATCAAGTTCTATAATGCCATAAGTAAGTCGGGTTTAATGATTACTAACTTTGAGTCTTTTATTTTGTGTATTAAGAACATCATATCCATAATGCAACAAATGCATGTTGCGATTAATAGAAAGAACTAGATGACAATCATTAAGTTCTAATCTAGAACCAAAGGGTAAGTCTAACACATAAGTCCCCACACGTTCAGTAGCAACTCTTGCTCAATTTCCACGTGTAAGACGACTTCACCCTCCCTAACTGCCCTAAGACACATGAGCCCCTTTACATTGGTACAAATGTGGGAGCCACATTCGGTATCTAATACCAAGCAGTTAGCTCTATTAGTTTACATGTTTATCTTAATAACAAACATACATGTTCTAGTGCTAGAAGCACCCAGTGCATTCTTTTCAGCAACCAGAACCTTATAGTCCTTTTTTCGGTGCCATCTTCTACTTATAGTAGAGGCACACATCCTTGTCTACCCGCTCCTTCTTTTGAACACCATCTTAGTGATAGTGAACTCAAAAGTCTTGAGCACATTGTGAAGTTCAGGCATGGTCGCATCCGTCTTATTCATATTGTAGTTCACAGTGAAGCTAAAATATGTATCCGAGAGCGACTGGAGGATAGCATAAATGAAAACGTTGGTCTCTTAGCTCAAAGCCTAAATTACAAAGTTTATCAATTAGGCCTATCATCTTAAGCACATGAGGTGAAATCTTCTCTCCTTTAGCTAACCGGCATCTAAACATATCTCTCATCACTTCATAAATCTCAGAATGAGATTCAGAATCAAAGAGATCCTTTAGATGCTTGAGCATTTAGAAGAGACCCATTTTCTCATGTTGCCTTAAGCGATTCGGGAGTCATGCCGAACAACATTACACACTGCATCTGGGAAGCATCCTTTTGATGCTTATTCTGAGCTGCTACGTCAAACGTAGCTGTCTCAAGAAACCAGCTACAGGGGTAACATGGATTGGCGTGTCCAACACGTACTCAATCTTTTCTTGCCTTAGCACCAAACACATGTTTCGGTGCCAGTCCAGAAAATTTGGCCTAATCAATTTGTTTGTTTCCAAAACACATCTCAATAATAGTTATACATTTCAACTAACCAAGATAAATAAAATAAAACGGGAATTAAACACATAATTCCTATGATCAATATTCAGCGGTCTTTCTTTTGTGTTTATTTTGTCTCCATTATTTTCACATACTTAACGACCTCATCGGAAAAGTACGAATTTATATCAAATATAAATTATAATGGATTAGGATCCACATTACTACTATCATGATCCCTGTTTTGGCTGAATATCACAATAGCATAACTGGTAGGTTTCCAAACCAATTGCAAAATTTGCAATTCCTAGTTGATTAAACCCAGTTTAATCGGATGTCCCTTAACTTTCGTTTCCCTGCTTTGGCTGGTGAAACAAAGTTAAGTTGGTTTACAACCACCAAGCGGCGGCACTACGTGTCCCTATAAAAGTCCCGTTGAATGTAGATCCGAGCAAAAGACTTTGGTCTTAAATACCCATTGGAACGAAATCTCCGGTTTACTTTTAATTTCGATGGAAGACATCGTTTTAATTTAATGAAAAACCATATTTTAGTGAGGAACGTTTTAAAGGAGGGGTATTAATTGATTAATCGAGATCCAACATGTTAATCTACATCACATTTGAGCAATTAGATGGGCGCCGCCTACTCAAACACGATTTACACGGACTAACAAATATTGGGCGCCGTCTACCCAAGCATTTAATACGGTCCGACAAATATTGGGCGCCGTCTACCCAAACAATTATGCCGCGGACTATAAACACCATTAACATGTCATTAAAGGGAATTTAATGATTATCAAAATTATTAAACTATATTCAAAATCCAATTTAAATATTAATTTATAAATTCAACCAATCATTAAAAATTCTAATTAACTTTAAAAACATATTAATTTTAATTAATTTTTATTTGGTCCAACCAAATATTTTCAAAATTAATTTTATTAAGGTTTATTTTAATTTTGTCAGGGGCTCAGCCGCAATTTCTAAAATTGCTTAGGAGGGTCTGATGAAAATCAAATTTTCAATCAAGTCCCCTACATCACAGCTCGATTTTACCAGCATCCAATCGGTAAATCAGGACATCCAACTTCCAAACCCACCAAGATCCATCAATCACAGTTTATCAGAAGAATAATCGAATTAATTCATCAGTAAAACAAAGTCCAACTATTGTGATCAATAATCAGTTAAAAATTACAACTCAGCAACGTATATAACGAGTTGTTGTCACGAGTCAGCAACGAGTCGCCGCTGCATCGCGCGAGCGCGTGCGCTTCAGCGCCGCCGATCAGCGTATGCGGGAAAATCTTCGTCAATCAAATAATCGCAATTGGAACAAGCGTTTGCCCCGCGAATCGCAACGAGACACGTGCATCCCACCGCGAATCAATGAAAATCGTAGTGCAGACACAAACGCCGTAAATCGGAACAAAAAATAGAGGTGCGCCGCCGATGCGAGCCTGGTTCGAGTCGCCGATCAAGGACACTGCGAATCGACCCCAGGGGCTCAAAACGCCTTTGCCATCGACGCCGCAAAGGAGATGCGTGAGTAAATCGCCTCCTTCAACGCGTGTTCTTCCGCCGTGCAAAATTTCTATAGAAAAGGGGGTTGACCCGGCGCCACCGCCTAGCAGTTTTAACACGCGGTCGCAGAGCCATCGCAGCCGCAAACCTATGCGGGTCCACGTGGTCATCGCAAGGCGTGTCGACGTATCGCCGCCTCAAGCGGTGTACCGCGGGTCACCGCCGATGTTCGCGCAGAGCTCCAACCTCATTAGATCATCTCCAACCCTTTAAGGCAAATTTGGACTCAAAACATCAATTTGCCACCAAATTTGAGTCAAACAGTTGTTGGGGAATGATTCGCACAGATCTATTCGGGATGAATATTTAAATACAAATTTAATTCATTAATTATTACTAGCATGAATTAATCCTATATTAATTCAAATAATAATTGCAACAACATATCATGCATATAAAAAGCCACGTAAAACCTACGCATGCGGAATCTACGGGTTTACGTGAACGTACCTCTCGGGATGGCAGTGGCTTCGGTCGGACGGACTAACCAAAAGGACTTCCCAAGTATTCCCTTAGCCCTTGCTCGACAATCCGGTGGAAGGATACTCGCGAACAATTAACAAAAGGAAAAAATAAACTTTGTTGCACCACGTATGTGGATTTGCTAATATTTCCAGCACATGGAATTGTATTTGGGAATGAACTAATCATCCCCTATTTATAGGATAGGGGGGTCACGAAATTTTGATGAATTTTCAATGTGGGAAAAGACTTTTCTTGGTCACCAAGAAATCTTGAATATATCCCATATATTCTTTTTCCCATAATTAAAATATTCCACAAAAATCTCACCTCCTCTATTATGGTTTAAATTTTCGAAATTTAGCACAAGAATCCAAGATTTGGATCTTCTTGAATTTATGAGATATTCTTGTATTTCAAGAAATACATATCTTCCATAATATCTTTTCAAGAAAATCAAGAAAATCTTTCTTGCCCATAATATTTCAAAAATTTCGAAATTCTATTATGAAATAACCAAGTGGGAGATTTCTTGAATTTAATGAGATAATCTTGTATTCCAAGAATACATATCTTCATTCCATAACAAAATTCAAAGAAAATCTTTCTCCCTCTTTTATCCATAATTTTCGAAAATTGCAAGGAAATATAAGCAACAATATTTATTTTATTTTAATCACCTTTTCAGTTATTGGACTATTTGTTGGGCTACTCAGGGGGCCTTTAGGAGAATTAAGATTGGACCTTCTAATGGATCTTGAATATCTAATATTGAGCCACAATATAATTCAAGCCCATAAATATTAATTAATCCCACTACATAATTAATATCAAGACTATCCATCTTAACCCATATTATATCAATATGGCTCCTGGTCATTATTTCCCCGTGTTTAAGATTATCTAGCCCATTAATTAATTCAAGCCACCAAATTGTTAATTAATATCTTTTGTCCTTGGTCGAGAACGGTTCAACATTATTATCCATGGAAACAAATTCCACTTGCAAGATTTAGTATGATAAAGCTTTGAACCTCCCAAGGGGCAAATCAAGCTGCATTTGCACACGATTCTTCAGTATTAAATCTTAGCAATCACATGTGACCAATAATATTGCCCAAGATAAAGTGCGTATTGAATCTCTCCGATTCGCTACCCATGATAAGTCAAAGCAAAGTTACCGATCCCACGGATCCTATTTAAGGGACGAAGGTTAAGAAACAACGATCCATTGAGGTCTAATTCTTCCTTGTTCAGTTCTCAAGAATTTATCCTTCAGAGGTCCTATTCAACAAGATCACCATGCACTAGTGTAATCTCTTGGTCAAGACAAACCAATGAGCCTTACACCTCAACCTTTCGCGATGGTTGTTCATTTCCATCTAGATGTGTTTATAGTTACAAGGACCGTTAATTGGGATCGGGTATCACTAAATTAACTACAAATGTAAACGCATTTAATTATTGAACAGCTTATAAAGAAATATATATAACATTCAATCATATTTAAAGCATTTGATAAACAATTTATTTAAAAAAATAATGTTTTTGATTATACAAAGTAAAAAGCATACTTTTCAAAGATAATCCCCAACAATCTCCCACTTATACTCAAAGTCCGCTTAAGTATATTACAACATGTCTTCGAGTAGTGGGTGACATCTAATGTCACCTACCTAACCTAATAATTTCTCCCACTTATATGATTGCAACGGTCTTGACATCCATTCCACTCACATGTCTCTCGAATGTATTCAGAGGCGACGCTTTGTGTTTTGCTAGGTCCTCTCGACGCTACCATCTATATGATTTCAGATAAGATGTCTTTTCCTTTAATGTGTTTGTTTGGGAGTTTGAATTTGTGATATTGCTAGACAAATAACACCATCCAAGTCCACTAAGAAGATCTAGAGCCCATTCGGTTCTTTCACCGCTTCACAAGCACTACTTAGTCCCATGGTTGAGTCTTGATGCACTCGGCCCATAATTCCCAAATGGAAACACATTAATCCAGATAATTTCTCGAATCTAAAATTAATTTATGGGGGATTGGAGTATTTTAAATCAACATTCTATCCGAGTTCTTTTTTAAACTTCGTAATCGTTTTTAATCGCCGCCCAACCGCTTCCTCGAAGTCTCGATATATTTTACCATGCCTATAAGAAAGCATATATCCGGCCTCGCATAATGAATGCATACATAAGGTTTCTACCAAGCACAAGGAATACCTTTCATGTCATCTATCTCCTTTTCGCCTTAGGGAACATTTTCTTGGATAGATGGATTCCAAGTCCTAAAGGTACTAATCCTTTCTTGGAATCTTGATGCCGAATCGCTTCAAAAAACCGCATCCTATGTATGTTTGCGATAACCCGACCATCCTTTTCAGGATCTTGATCCCAAGGATGTGTCCGGTTTTCCCTAAGTCTTTCATATCAAATGCTTTTGAAACGCCATGCCCTTACGTCGACCACACCTTCACATCGCTCCCGATGATCACAATGTCATCTACGATAGTACTAAGAATACCAATGCGCTCAAAACGTTTTTATATTAATAATAACTTTTTCAAACTCGCTTTTGATCAAAACCCATAAGACTTTATAACATGATCAAAACTTTGGTTCCAAGTTTCGATGCCTGTTTGAGTCCGTAAATGGACCTCTTGAGCTTTCAAACTAGGTGTTCTTCGCCCGTTTTAATGAAAACATGGGGTTGTTCAGATATAGATCTCTTTATCAAGACGTTACCTTTGATATCCATTTGCCGATTCAAAGTTGAAAATGCAAGAGATAATCGATAAGAGAATACGGATGGACTTAAGCATGGCTATGGGAAAAAAAAGTTTCCACATAATCGATCCCAATTTTTCGAGTATAACCTTTTCGCCATTAGTCTTGCTTCAAAAGGTTTCAACCTTCCCGTCCGATCCTTTTTCCTCTTATATACCCACTTGCATCTAATGGGTTTGACCCCATTAATGGTTCGACTTGCTCCCTACACTATTTTATGAAACATAGAACCCACTTCGCTTTCATTGTCGCTTGCCAAGAAATGATCCTTATCTTGGAGTGCCTCGTCATATGTCCATGGGTCCGATTGGGGAATCAAGTCCGAGGACCTCCTATTCCCATGAATCTTGTCGTCTAACAACCCTCCCACTATAACGAGGGTCTGCCAGAAAACGTATCGTTTGGTATATCATCTAAGAAGACAAGACCGAGGTTTGCCCTCTAAGCTCATTTAAGGTAATCTCACTTCGGGTTTTTTTGGTTCTATAGTTTTCTTCCAAAATCTAAAGTGGGTGCGATGTCCACCTTTTGATCTTCGGAACTATAGAACATTCACCCTTTTGTTCCCTGAGGTATCCTACAAAAATGCTTTTAATTCTCGATCGAGGATCCAATTTACGTTTCCTTGTCCAACACGAGGTCGGACACCCCAAAGTTCTCATCATACTAGACTTCAAGGTCCGTCCACAATTCTTTGGGGTTCGGGGAACCGATTTGGATAGCACCAAGTTCGTAATATAAGTCATTTATTTTCCAAGGCATAGAATCGACTCGGGAAGATCCGTATAACTCATCATTGATCTAACCATTTCCAAAAGAATTTCATTTTGCTTTTCTCCAAAAAAAGTGAGGGATACAATCCTTCATCGATAAGTAGTACAAAAACTCATTGTCGAGGTAAACCCATCATATCGAGAGACTTGATACGCTTTTTCCATATGATTCTCTGCTTGAGCCTTAAATTTTTTAGAATTTCTCAAAGGTCTGATTCATGCTTCATAGGAAAAATGTACCTTGAGTAATCATCAATAAAATTACTCATAACCTCCTCTTGCTTTTGGTTGACATTTGACTACATACATCTATGTGAACGATCTCTAACACTTCTTTTTAGCCCCATTCCCTTGGCTCAAAATGCCATCTTGGTCATATCACCCTCCAAACATGATTCGCAGTGGATCCGGATTCAATCTTGAGAGACTCAAAGTGAACCATCTTTCACCAACCTTTGGATCCCTTTTGATTTATATGACCCAATTTATAGATCTAAAAGAAGTGTCTCTGTTCACGCCCCGATGAACGCTTTTTTTAAAATGTGAGAGATGTGTTATAGGATACATTTCGCGGAGTGGTGTGCACATTTAATCAGATAGAGATTTTCCATCAATGTCCTGCGAATTTTATACACTCATCATTTCAAAAATGATGTCATTCTTATTAGAAGAAACTTAGTGTCCTTTAATCGAATTTTAGAAACCGAAAAGTGAATTCTTTCTAAAACGGGAACACAAAGATAATCTCAAAAAAACTTTATCTTCAAAAGATAGGTGCACTTCTTTGGCTATCATGTAGCATTGCAATGTCTCGCTATTGAGTATTATAAAATAATCGTTATTATCGCAGAAATTGCAATATCGCCACTTACGAAGCATTGCAATGTCTTCTACTTTAAAACGTATTCAAAGGTGATGAGGATCTGACTCCCACTTCGGATCATTCTTGAAGCCAACATGATTAGTGGATCTCGATCAACCACCTCAATGAATGAGAAGTATCGCCGCTAAACAAGTTTCAACAACTAGTGTGTGAGAATTACCTTTCTTTTCCGCCCCTTTTGGGGTTGGAACAGCAAAACCTCCATTGTCCTCTCACTCAGCTTAAGCACTTCCTCTTTGGATTTTCTCGACTCAACAAGCATTCCTCATCTTACCATTGCCAGCAACAGTTGAGTTTTATTGTTTATGGCCTTTGGTCCTCTTCTTTATCTTGCCTACCCTTGGCTTAGAAGATGAAGACGGACCACTTGTCATCAAAGCTTGAGTTTGGTGCCTTATCATCATTTCCGAGTCCAAAAGTTTGCAACAAATTAGCTAGCGAGGCCAAAATGCTCAAAAACCTTTCGGGAGAATGAAGTACCAAATTCATCCGAGTCTGAGATCGTAATCTCAAGTTTGTTCAGATGGGCCATCTATTTTGAGGACGAATCCTCACGGGTTTTTCCTCCACCATTTTTGAAGGTGATCCGACGAGTCACGCATGTTTTGATTCGTCATTGCCTCATCCGATTTTTGTGTGTCAAAATCCACTTGTGCTTTTGTGGGCTTAGGACAATTATAATTTTCCAATAAATATAGTTTCCATACAAATTGTATTGACATTAAGTATAATAACAAAGGCACATGCCGAACTAAAATAAATAATAATATGCATAAGCACAAGTATATCACAAGATTCGATCACATGCATCATATTTAAAATCTCAAAAAATATGAACAATGCATCACCAACATTCAAAACAGTTTTAAATAAGCCACGGGGTGGGTCATTATTTAAACACATTTCAAGTTACAAACAAGAACAAGCATAAACCCTTAATATCCATTAAAGTTGGTTCTTTGACCAATATAAAATTGACAGGACTTGGGAAGTATATGCATATCAATTTTATACCTAAGTAATAACCATGATTAATTTTTTGATCGAGCCTCGTGGGGAGGGTCATCGCCGCCACTAGTAATAACCCACAATCATCCGTTTGGAATTCATTCATGAAACCTATCTTTTGACCGCCCCGTGGGGGGAATTTCTCCAAAAGAATTCACAAATAAATAAATCACGGAGGTCAAAATTAATTCAATTTTATTATCCTAATAAAATTGTCAATTAATTATTTAAACATACTTAGTAATTTTGAAGTTGAGATTTTTCCATTTGGCAACCCTCATGCAAAACACATTTAAACAAATTAAATAAAGCATAAGATATAAATAAATCAAAAAGCGTAAAAATAAACATATTGGGCACAAATTATCCAATTGTCATGGTTTGATTTTTTTTGGCTTGATCTTGAAGAAACACGCCTCAATTTCTCCCACTCGCTCGTCTCGAAAAAAAATACTTCTCGAACCGCCAGCACTCGCATCGGGATGCACGCCCAAGATCCGCCGGCCGCTTGGCCTAGGACAGCCTAGGCAGCCTCGGCACCGCCTGGCAGGCCACGCCCGCCAGCGCCTCGGCACGCCTCGGCAGGAGTCGGCAGGGGTCGGCAGTCCTCGGCAGGCGACGCGCGCGTCCGCGCGCATCCGCGCGCGCGCGCTCGCCCGCCTCCGCCTCGCCCGCGACATCGGCCTCGCCCGCGTCTCCGCGCGCGCCCGTGTGCGCGCCCGCGGCGTCCGCCCGGCCTGGAGCACGCACCGCCCGTGCGCCGGCCTGCATCTCGCGCGCGCTCGGCCTGCCCGGCCTCGCCCTGCGCCCCCCTGCGTGCCAGCGCGCGCCCGCGCCGCTTACGCCTGGTTCTGGATTTAGATCCTTTAATTTTCATCTCTTCGTTCGATCCGGTTACAATTTATTTACAAAAATAAATAAGTCCCTAGATCTAGACTAGTCTATTACATTGATCAAATCAAACAAATCCTAGTCTACTCGCGTGGATTTTTTCACGAGGCAAAAACAAATCCGAATCTAATCAAGCTTTATATGCATGCAAAATAAAACATTAAAATCCATGACAATTGATACCTGCAAAACAGATCTAACAGCTTCTACTATCCAATTTCAAATTTAATGTCCATTTAATTAAATTACAATTTAAAAAATTCAGAGTCTCAAACTTCGATACCGCTTGTTGGGGAATGATTCGATGATCTATTCGGGATGAATATTTAAATACAAATTTAATTCATTAATTATTACTAGCATGAATTAATCCTATATTAATTCAAATAATAATTGCAACAACATATCATGCATATAAAAAGCCACGAAAACCCACGATGCGAATCTACGGTTTACGGAACGCATTTCTCGGGATAAAGTGGCTTCGATTCGGACGGACTAACCAAAAGGACTTCCCAAGTATTCCCTTAGCCCTTGCTCGACAATCCGTGGAAGGATACTCGCCAACAATTAACAAAAGGAAAAAATAAACTTTGGAAACCACTTTTGTGGATTTGCTAATATTTCCAAAGACATGGAATTGTACTTGGGAATGAACTAATCATCCCCTATTTATAGGAGAGGGGGGTCACGAAATTTTGATGAATTTTCAATGTGGGAAAAGACTTTTCTTGGTCACCAAGAAATCTTGAATATATCCCATATATTCTTTTTCCCATAATTAAAATATATTCCAAAAAATCTCACCTCCTCTATTATGGTTTAAATTTTCAAATTTAGCACAAGAATCCAAGATTTGGATCTTCTTGAATTTATGAGATATTCTTGTATTTCAAGAAATACATATCTTCCATAATATCTTTTCAAGAAAATCAAGAAAATCTTTTCTTGCCCATAATATTTCAAAAAATTTCAAATTTATTATGAAATAAATCAAGTGGGAGATTTCTTGAATTTAATGAGATAATCTTGTATTCCAAGAATACATATCTTCATTCCATAACAAAATTCAAAGAAAATCTTTCTCCTCTTTTATCCATCAAAATTGCAAGGAAATATAAGCAACAATATTTATTTTATTTTAATCACCTTTTCAGTTATTGACTATTTGTTGGGCTACCGGGGGGCCTTTAGGAGAATTAAGATCGACCTTCTAATGGATCTTGAATATCTAATATTGAGCCACAATATAATTCAAGCCCATAAATATTAATTAATCCCACTACATAATTAATATCAGACTATCCATCTTAACCCATATTATGGTAATATGGCTCCCGGTCATTATTTGTGTTTAAGATTATCTAGCCCATTAATTAATTCAAGCCATCAAATAGCCGTTAATTAATATCTTTTGTCCTTGGTCGAGGAACGGTTCAACATTATTATCCATACCGAAACAAATTCCACTTGCAAGATTTAGTATGATAAAGCTTATGAACCTCCCAAGGGGGCAAATCAAGCAATCACACGAGATTCTTCAGATAAATCTTAGCAATCACATGTGACCAATTTTATTGCCCAAGATAAAGTAATATTGAATCTCTCTCCGATTCGCTACCCATGATAAGTCAAAGCAATAGTTACCGATCCCACGTGATCCTATTTAAGGGATTTAAGGTTAAGAAACAACGATCCACCGAGGTCTAATTCTTCCTTGTTAGGTTCAAGAATTTATCCTCCTCAGAGGTCCTATTTAAGATCATGCACTAGTGTAATCTCTTGGTCAAGACAAACCAATCTCGAGCCTTACACCTCAACCTTTTCGATGGTTGTTCATTTCCATCTAGGTCGTGAATGGCGACTTATAGTTACAAAGGACTGTTAATTTAATCTTCGTGATCGGGTATCACTAAATTAACTACTGATGTAACACGCATTTAATTATTGAATGCTTATGCAAGAAATATATATAACATTCAATCATATTTAAAGCATCAGTGATAAACAATTTATTTCAGTAAATAAGTCTGGAAATTCAGTTTTGATTATACAAAGTAAAAAGCATACTTTTCAGTATAATCCCCAACAACAGTAAATTAAGAATATTCTCTTAGCCTGGAGCTGTTGGGAGTGGCCCAATAATGTCTATCCCCTACTTTGCAAAGGGCCAAGGGTTGAGGATGCTCGTAAGTTCTTCTGGAGCGACTTTGATGGATGGTGCATAAATTTGGCATTTATGGCACTTGTGGGCGAAGATGATGGCGTCGGCCCTTAAGGTTGGCCAAAAGTACCCCTGTCTTGTGGTTTTGTGAGCCAATGATTGCCCCCCAGTGTGGTTTCCGCATACACCTTCATGTATCTCCCTTAGGATGGTTTGCCCTTGTTCTGGTGTGATACACCGAAGTAGTGGAACGCTGAAGCCTCGTTTATACAACTCATTGTTGATCATCGTATAGCGCGCGGCTCATAATTGCAACTGCCGAGCTTGAATTCTGTCTTGCGGCAAGAGACCATTTATCAAGTATTCAATGATGGGTGTCATCCAGTTCACTGTCGGGGTTTCTAGGGTCGCGACCACTATATGAGCAGTGGAGGGGAGGGAGAGCTTTGTGATGGTGACATCCTCCATCTCTGCTGGCCCCTCTGAAGTCGCTAGCCATGCTAGAGCTTTGACTCATGAATTCCGATCCCTCGAAACTAATTTAACGTGGATTTTTTCAAATTTCTGACATAGTACCTTGACCACCTCTTGGTAGGACGCCATTCTATCATCTCGGGCCTCATATTCTCCCGAGACTTGGCATGCCACGAGCTGAGAGTCCGTGTGTACCTGCATCCTCTTGATGCCCATTGTTGTTGACATCTCCAGGCCGCTGATGAGTGCCTCATATTCGGCCTCGTTGTTTATCGCGGGGAAGTCGAAAGTGATGGCGTTCTGAAAACTAAATGCCCTCTGGACTTATCAGGACTACCCCAGCACCTGATTTGTGGGAAGTCGCTGATTCATCTATGAATAACTGCCAAAGCGGACTGGCTGAACTGCTGGCCTCTGAAGAGAAGGTAAGTTCGATAATGAAATCGGCTAGTGTTGAGTATTAATTGCCGGCCGAGTTGTATACGTTACCTCGTATTGTCTGACCTCAATAACCCACTAGAGGCATCGACCTGTTGTATCAGGTTGGTGGAACACATTCCTTTGAGGCAGGGAAGTAAGAACTTCGACTTGATGGTCGAAAAAGTATGGTCTCAACTTCCTTACACTCGTGACTAGTGCATATGCCAGCTTTTCTAGTAATGGATAGCGCTGCTCGGTCTCGTTCAGCATTTGGCTGACAAAATAAATGGGAAGATGACTCTGACCTTCTGCCCGGATGAGTACTACACTTAGCGCGGTTTCTAAAGCCGCAAGATATAGAAAAAGTTTCTCTCCTGGGACAGGTTTGGATAAAATGCTCACGTCTGCCAGATAAGCTTTGATTTTATCAAGATCTTCCTAGCTTTCGGGTGTCCATTCAAACATTGATTTCTTCCGAATCGTGTCGAACATTGGCTTGCATTTATCCCCCATTCGGGAGATGAACCTATTCAAGGCGGCCAGGCAACCTGTCAGTTTTTGCACCTCTTTCACACTTCGAGGTGCCCCATATCCAGAATGGCCTTGACCTTCGCTGGATTCGCCTCTATTCCTCGCTTGCTGACCAAATGCCCCAGGAACTTCCCCGATTCAACTCCAAAATTGCACTTTTTGGGGTTGAGTCTCATGTTGAACTTCCTTAAGATATCGAAAGTTTGTGCCAGGTGGGTGAGATGATCTTCCCTCTTCAGGCTCTTGAAGACTATGTCGTCCACATAAACTTCTACCGACTTGCGAATTTGGTCGGCAAACATATGGTTGACCAATCTTTGGTATGTAGCCCCAGCGTTTTTCTGGCCAAATGGCATTCTCTTCCAGCAGTAGAGGTTCTTCTCTGTCAGGAATGATGTGTGTTGACGATCTGGTTCGTACATGGCTATCTGATGATAGCCTGTGAAGGCATCCATGAACAACATCATCTCGTGACTAGCCGTGTTGTCTATCAGGTGGTCAATGTGAGGCATGGGGAAGAAATCCTTTAGACAAGCCTCGTTGAGGTCGGTAAAGTCAATACAGAGTCACCAGGTTCCGTTCGATTTTTTCACCAACACTGCATTAGCCACCCATTGTGGCTGGTCGGCCTGCATAATCAGGTTGTTATCCAACAATTTCTTCACCTCTTCGGCGAGTGCAGCACATTTTTCTGGACCGAATTTGCGCCTTTTTTGGGCTATCGGCCTCCGAGTTGGGTCAATATGCAACCGATGGCATGCGACTTCTGGATCGATGCCAATCATATCTTTGTGTGACCATGCGAATACATCCAAGTTATTTTTGAGAAAGTCGATGACTTCCCCCTTCAGGTCGTCTGGTATCTTCGAGCCTATGATGACTTCTAGATCTGGCCGAGCTGGGTCTATTTTGACTTTCTCGAGCTCTTCCCTCGGGATGGCTCTTGAGCCATCTTTGCGGGGATCGTCAATCTCGGCCTTGAGTATGAACTCCTCAGGTTCCGGCTCCATTCTTGGGTCGAGGTCGTCACGGCTTCTCTTCTTGCTCGCTCTCTCCTTATTCAATTCTTTACATTGTGTGTCACTATCTATTACAAATATTTGTTTGCTAGATACTAATGCTGAATTGAAACGAGATGACGAATAAACCAAACAACCTCTTGCATCAACTTGGTCGCCCTTGACGGTGCCAACCAACCCACTCTTGGTGGGGAACTTTACACAGAAATAAAAAGTTGAGGACACAGCCTCGAACTCATGTTCAAACGGCCTCCCACGGAAACCGTTATAGGAACTCGGGAGGTCGATAACTAGGAAATCTAAAATCCTAGTGGCCCTAAACTTTTCATCTAAGGTAGACACTAATTCTACAACTAGATGAATCATGCCAGTTGGCTTCACGATCGCATCTCCGAAGCCTTTTACGACGTTGTCGCACGGGGTGATGTAAGCATCATAATCCTCACGGTATCTTGAAGAGGATGTTCTGAACGCCCTCCATCCACCAAAGAACGATATTTATGATGTCTTGATCACTAGTGGGTCGACAAATTACCAATAACTCAATTTTTGATGTTAAGGTGGGAAAATGGGCGATTACCATTTTTCGAGCATTCTCCATCTCCGATCTCGGCCTTCAAGGTCGAAATTCATCGCCCCAAGTGGAGAAAGGGTAAATAAATCCTCGGGCATAGGCGGAGGTCGTTCCTTGCCCACCCACGGGTTGGGATTTTCTGGGTCCTTTCCGGCTGGGACGATTGCCTTGTTGGGGACCTCGGGGATTAGGCTCGTGGTTAAATGAGGTCGTTGACAAATTCGCCCAAAGAACCCATAATTTCGTACATTCGAGTTGGGGAGTAGAATAAAAAATGGAAATAACTTGTTAGTAATTTTTTAAAAGTGAGATTTTCTTTTAGACAATTCTAAATCATCCGGGGTGCCTTCACTAGAATTTAACAAATAAAAAAAATAGCTCGGCCGAAAAAATTAAAACAAGCATCAACTTGGTCCCTTTAAGGAGATGGCCCCCAAAAATTTTGCCTCAGTTGGGATCCCTCAAGGATGAGTTTGTCGATCCTTTCAATGTAGGATCGAAATTCAAGTGTTCAATTGCGGGTCTTGATCTTGAGTGGTCGAGACCGAGGAAAAATTCAAAAGTGTCCAACGAAGAAAGGATCAATGAGGTGAAACACTTATGAGTCGGTTCAACGTCAGGTGGAAAATCGACACTTGGTAGCGTCGGATGCCCCCATAGAGGCTATGTAAGAATTATATTTTACCACATGGACCCTTGGGTCCGAGTTTCCTTGAGTGATCTAAAATATCTTTGATTTTTTTCTACGGGTAGGCGCCAGAGTCACCATAAAGGGAGAACTGGGATGACGAGGTTATTTGTCATTCCCCACCAGCCCCCATTTTTGATTTTTCTTTTCGTTCGAGAAGTTAGTACGCCGACCGACCGAGATCGCGATGATCCCTAGTCGGGGAAAGTTTAAATCTGAAATTATTACCATTTTGTATGAGCCTCGTGGGGAGGGTCATCGTCGCCACTAATAATAATTCACAATCATCCTTTTGGGAATTTATTCATGTGAAAACCATCTTTTGATCGTTCCGTGGGGGAAATTTCTCCAAAATAATTCACAAATAAATAAATCATGGAGGTCAATTTTACGTAATTTTATTATCCGGAATAAAATTTGTCAATAAAACATACTTAGTAATTTTCGAAAGTGAGATTTTCTTTTAGACAATTCTAAATCATGCAAACACATTTAACAAATAAAAAATGCACGAATTTAAAACAAGCATCAAGACAAAATAAATCAAGTTGGGCACATATATCCAACTGTCATGGTTTAAATTCCAAATCTTGATCTTGAGAAATCGTCTCTTCTTTTGTCTTCATCGTTCGTCTCGAAAGGCTCCCACTGAATCAAAATAATTCTTCAAAAAATGCCCTCCGTTTTGGGTTAGGACGACGTCCAGAAAACGAGTAGCTCACGACCCGGAACGTGAGTCGCATGCGCCTAGGCGCACGCCTCGGTCCGGATCGGCCATCTTGCCCCGTCGCCCACGACATGAGCATGCAAAGAGCATCACCCGGACGCGTCCGTGCGCGCCCATGTGCATGCCCGTCCGGGATCCCCACCCCTTGCATCGCCTAGCCACGCCCGCATGCACGTTCCACGCGTGCCCAAACGCACGCCGGCATGCGGGTCGCCCCCGACGCCAAGACCGGCCTCGCGCGCCATGCGCGCCACGATCCGGGCACTTGAACTTCCATATTTAATTCTCCGTCTCCGTCTTCGTTCACGATCCGGTTACAATTTATTTACGAAAAATAAATAAACCTAGATCTAGACTATTCTATTACATTGAACAAATCAAACAAATTCTAATCTACTCGTGGATTTTCTCACGAGGCAAAATGAATTCGAACAAATCGAATTAAAAACCAATAATTTATTTGCATGTAAATAAGCACATTAAAATACCATGACAATTGGATACCTGCAAAACAGATCTAACAGTTCTACTATCGAATTTCAATTTTAATGTACAACAATTTAACTTATAGTTTAAAAGATCAGAGCCCGAACCAGGGCTCTAATACCAGTTGTTGGGATAACATATGCCAGGATCTATCGGGATGACCTCATAAACACAAATTTAAATTAACAATTATTACTAGCATGAATTTAACTAAGTGAATTAAAATAATAATTAATCCAACAACAACATGCAAATAATATTTCACGTAAAAGATCCTAGCATGCGGAATTTCTAGGAGTTTACATAAACGTACCCGTTGGAGAGACGACCTGAGACAGACAGGATCAAGTATCTGGATACCCACCAAAAGTCCTTCTCAAGTATTCCCAAGTCCTCGTCCAATAACCCCGGTGGAAGGTTCTCCGATGAACGATTTATAAAACTAGGAAAATAAAAATATTGTTGCACCACCTTTGTGGATTTCTAATATTTCCAACGCATGGAACACTAGGGGATGAAAAAATTCATCCCCTTTTTTATATAGAGGGGGGGGAACGAAATTTTGGACTCCAAATAAGGTTAGGAAAGATCTTTTCTTGATCTCCAGAAATCTTGAATATATCTAATATATTCTTCTTTCCATGTGTATTTTTCCACAAAAATCTCGCACCCTTATTTAGCCAAATCTTCAAAAATAATAGGGGATCTTTCAAGATTGGATCTTTCTTGAATTTATGAGATATTTTTGTATTCCTAGAATACATATCTTTTTCCATAAAAAACTTTCCAAGAAAATCAAGAAAATCCTTCTTCCTATTATTTCTCTACAATTTTCAAAAATTTCCTATTAAAGAAGCTAAGTGGGAGATTTCTTGAATTTATGGGATAATCTTGTATTCCAAGAATACATTATCTCCTTTCCATAAAATCTTTTCAAAAAAATTCTTCTCCCTCTTTTCTTTAATTTTTTTCGAAATTATTGAGGAAATATTGCAACAATAATTTATTTTATTTTAAGCACCTTTTATTTATTGGACTGTAATTTGGGCTACTTGAGGGGCCTTTAGGAGAATTAAGATAGACCTTCCAATGGGCTTCTGAATTCCAATATTGAGCCACAATATAATTCAGCCCATTAATATTAATTAATGTCACTATATAATTAATATTGCACTATCCAATCTTAACCCATATTATGGTAATATGACTCCCAGTTATTATTTCCCGTGTTTAAGATTATTTTGTCCATTAATTAATTAAGCCACTGAAAAGCTTTATATTAATTAATATCTTTATCTTTTGAGTAAGGACAGCCCAGCTTTATTATTCATACCAGAAAATTAATTTTACTTGCAAGATTTGGTATGATAAAGGTTCCGGGCCCACCAAGGGGACCAATCAAGCAAGACATTGCAAGCACACGATTCTCTGTATTAATTTAGCAACTGTCGTGCAATTAATATTATTGCTCAAGATATAGGGTATCGAAGTCGCAATGATTCTCTTCCCATTTATAAGTCAAAGCAATAACTACTAATCACACACAGTCCTTATTAAGTGACAGAGATTAAGAAATCAACAACCACTGAGGTCTAACTCTTCATCCCTTAAGTCAGTGCGAATGAGTTTATCCTTCCAGTAGGTCCGCTTCAGCGCATCGAATGCACTAGTGTAATCTCTTGGTCAAGACACGCCAATCTGAGCCTTACACATCAACTTCTACCAATAGATTGTTCAGATCTATCTAAGTTGTGAAACACACACTCGTATACAAGGAACTGTTAACATGATCTTCTGTGATCTGGTATCACCACTGTTGTAACATGAATAATCTCACCATACAGATAAGTTACGAAGCTGACGAGTCGTTCACCAGCAACCAGATGAAACATGGGCTATTGCGATTTCCTCCTTTCATTCATGAATACTCGATTAGTCTTGAACATGATGAAGTGTCTATTCAAATAACTTAATCAATTTATCTCCAATCACTAATTGATCACTTATGTCACACTTGGTCACAAAGTTCAAGTTGACGTGCATTGGCCAATGACTTCTATCCAATTATGATGAGAAGATGATTATTCTCTCTAAATCCACTTTGAGGAATGAATCCTTTTCTTGGCTCAACTACCACACACATGTACTTCGTGATGAACCCAATTCAAGCCATATCTACCCATAGACGGGTGCAAGCGTCGGTCATGGTCAAAGTTCATCACTCCACATATGTCGTGCGTATTGACCTCAAGTCAAAGGAGTATCGCATCGCTCCCACACCGAGACTCCCGTAGACACATATAGTGGAACTACATCAAACGATTTCTCAGGTGGGTATACCAATACCCTCTAAGGTATTTGTGCATCCATCATGAGATACCTAGTATCTCGTAGTAAGTGATATCTTACTACACTCTCTAAGAGTATGATGCAGATCGCACACCAATCTCCATTGTATCATCAATATCCCATTCTTGATGATCCTCGATCGGGGCTATTTGAGAATCATGCTTAAGTCATACGAGTTCTCACTCACTCAATGACAGCAGTAATCCAAGGGAACACAGATAAGAACAAATGCAAACAATCAAACATAATATTCTAATGAGTGTAATGCTATACATTTAATATTAAATAAACAATAATATTAAACTAACAATGAATATTATCTGAGTATTATGTTCTTACAATGGATTGTCTCTAGGGCACTAACACTAACACATTTTGCCAACTGAAGAGTCACCAGATGAAGAATTTTTTAATTGGATGGAGAACAACCATCCAAAATTCTTGAAAGAACTCGAATATGATGCCAAACTGATCAACGCGAAGATCACACATCCACCATATGATGTGTTGGACTACAAAAAGAAAAAGGATGGTTCTTTTGACAGATTGGCATTTCAGAGATTCTACTTCGATCTGATGGGGAAAGCACGCATAACTGATCCGCAGCAGGTAAATGATGTCAAGTGGAAATTATATCGTATCTTAGATGTTCCACAGAATCTGCGAGAAATGACGGAGGGTGACATACCCAAAGTTTGATGATCAGAAGATAGTTTTAGGATCAGTTGTACTTCATGCTGAAACTTTTCAAATGTACTCTGTAATGACAAAATCTGAAGAATGAAAAGTTTACTTTACTGATCCTAAAACAAACTCTCATTGTCTTCTGATTATCTGTTCTATACTGCTTTATATTTTTATCAACTGATGTTGGTTTCTCAAATGTTTTGGTTTCATCAAAAATGTGGAAATTGTTGGGAAATTTATAGTTTTGATGAAAGTTCCAAAACACTTGTAATAGGACCAGTCAGACCTATTAGCTAACTGATGATCTAGAAATCAAGTTAAGGTGACCAGTTGATAATGAATGTATAAAACAACTGATGTAATAGATAGGTCACATATTGAGGGGGAATTCAATATGTATAGGTCTAGTCAAGAAGATCAAAAGACCAGACAAGTCAAGAAGATCAGAAGATCAGACAAGTCGGGAAGATCAGAAGATCAGACAAGTCAAGAAGATCAGAAGATCAGACAAGTCAAGAAGATCAAGATCGCATGTCGGATAGTCGATGATCGGTGAAGACGTGAAAGTCAAGAATCAAGAATCAAGATCGATGACTACCAGAAGAACAAGACCAAGAAGACCTCAGATAACCTACATCAGAAGAACGAAATAGAGCCTGTAAGTTATGCTAAGACAACATACATCAGAAGACTCAATCAGGTAGACTGATCAGTTTTAACTGATCAGGTCAGCTCAATCAGGTGACAACCAAAGATTCACCAAAGTCATACGAGTTCATCAGACAATAAGAATGTCAAACTAAGTTGGTAAATCAAACACTGAACAAGTGTACTTGATAACCAATGAGAGCAAGACACGTATGTGCGGAGCTGACTGTGAGGCATTCGGCGGATCACAGTCAAACAACTATAAAGGACAAACTTGCATGCTTTCGGCCATGCCGCCTCTGTGAACGTCATATCCATCTTGCAAACCTACCTTAAATAGTCCGAAATTCGAATTGCTCTCCAACGGCTAATTCTATTTCGTGCTTATATATATGGGATCAAACCTTCTTAGTAAGGTTACGGAAATTATCATCAAGCTCAAGCTATCAACAATTTTCGCACGAAGAACACAAAATCAAGAATATTTTCTAAGTGTTCATCCCATAAGTTCTTAGCACAGAAATATTATCCTTTAGCTTTAGGCTACCTAAACACTAGGATAGATTTCCAGTTGGAACACAACAAATCTTATACCCAAACCAAAAGTTAGGTTAAGTTTGTTTAGCAAGATTTCAGACTAGGGTTTCTAGTTCTGATTTCTGGGTTTGGTTGAGTGAGAGACACTATCTACACACACTTGTTTAACTATTGCATGCATATTCTATGTCTGGATTAGATTTGCACCAAGCAACTGATCTGATCAGTTTGGCACTATGTCATCTGATCCGATACAGATAACTTAGAATCTAATTTTGTAAACTGGTTTTTCACACGGGTTAAACTTATCTTCCGCACATCAGTTAAGCTGATAGACACCGAACTGATCTACTCTCAAGAGATCAATAAGTTGGATATCAATCCAAACTGATTCAAACGCACTCTGATCAGGCAACTTGTAACTCACACCTGATCCCACGAAAAAGTTTAAGAAGTCTATTCACCCCTCCCCTCTAGACTTCTGCCTGACTAAAACCTGTTCAGGACCTACAAGTGGTACCAGAGCAGTGGTTCTATGGACCACTGTCTTTGAGTATCATCGGTTCTTGAGGAAGAACCATTGTGGTCACTTTAACAGATCTTGAAAAACCTATTTTAAAAATCATCTATTTTCAAAACTCACATTCAGCAAGGATAACACTTCGGGTATGTATCATTATCTACCTAAGTTTTCTGTTGATGAGTATGTTGACTGGACCATACTCATGAGCAACCATCTAGGTGCGATAAGCAACAGAATGATGGAAGTTCTTGAACAAAGACCCATCATCATCTATCACAACAACCCAGCTGAAGGAGGTGATCCAGAATATCCAACTGGAGCCAGAATCAGAAAGAGTCCTTCACTAATGGATGCAGAGGAAAGGAAATTATCCAATCTGGATACTGTGGCCAGACATATCATCATGAAGACGATGGACAAGATAACACGTGAGAAGATCAAGTATCTCAAGACTGCAAAACAGATGTGGGATACCCTTGCTGAGATGTGTGAAGGAAACGATCTGATTAAGGACAACAGACTACAAGCTGAATTGGTAAAGTTTGAAAAACTCAAGATGCTGCCAAATGAAACCATAAATCAGCTTGATGGAAGAATCCCCATGTCAGTCAACAAGCGTCGTGAACTAGGACGACGAGAAATGTCTGACAAAGACATCAACTACAAGATCTTGAGGTCCCTGACCAAGAAATGGGACATGAAAGTAATGGTGATAAAGGATTGTCAAGACATTGCGAAGATGAAGCCAAGAAACCTGTTTCTCAGTTTAAAGGCTCATGAATTTGACCTGATTGAAAGAGGTCAAGAAGAGCAAGACGAGTCACCTGCTAAAGCTACACCTGCCACATCAAAAGTAGTTGCATTCAAGGCCGCTAGCAGCAGTTCGAAATCTACAGAACCAATAGGAAATATCATGAGTCAGGCTGAACAGATTGCTTTGCTGACCAGAAAGCTTGAACGATCTAATGTTCAACTGGGAAAGTATCGGAAATTTTATAGAGACTATCAGAACCGCAGAGGAAGAGACAGGAGATCTACTGACATATCACAAGAAATGAATCGTTCTGATGACAGAAGAGATGATCATAGAGATGATCATAGAGATGATCGTAGAGAAGATAAGAGAGATGATCGTTCTGATGATAGAAGAGATAACAGATTAGAGAGAAGGAATTCTGATTACAGGCAAAATGGAAAGTCACCTGACAGATCCTATAGAAGAAATGATTCACCTGGCAGAAGAAATTCCGCGGAACATGGAGCATGTTTCAACTGTCAGAAACCAGGTCACTACAGCGCAAATTACCCTGACCTGACTCCAAAAGAAAGAGAAGATAAGCGGAATAGAAGAGAGCAAAGATACAGAGACAGAAAAACCATGGTTGCTAATACATCTGGGATAGATGACTCTTATCTGCCTTCGGATGATTCTGGTTACTCATCTGTAGAAGACTTCTACCTGATGACCACTACTGATGATGTCGACGACCTCGACGATATGATGTTCTCATCTGATGACGACGCCTATCTCATGGCTAAGGATGCTGATCAAACTGAGGCAACTTCTAAACCTTCCGTGTTTTCTGTTTCCACACCTATTGTGTTGAGCACACCTGCAGGAGAGATTGACCTGCAACTCTACAATGAACAATTGTTTGATGAGAACGATAAGCTAAGGGATGAGAACATTCAGCTTGTCAAGGATAATGTTGTACGTAAAGCTGCTAAACTGAAATCAGTTGAGATTGTTCAGAAGATGACTACAGAACTGGAGTTTCTGAAAGTCAGCTCTTCTGATCAGGGTAAACTGGTTAAGGAACAACAAGCTATCAACAAGCAGCAAGCTGATGATCTCAAAATCCTCCAAGCTAAGTTTGATGAACTCTTCCGACTGCATGAGAGTCTAAAACAAAGTGAGGACATTTTGCGAAAGAAAGTAGAGATTTTTGGAAAAGCATCTAAAAATGTTGATGAAATAACAAGCTACTTTCGGAAGTCAACTGATAAGAAGGGTATTGGGTTTGATAGCCCTTCTGGATCCTCATATGTCCAACCTAGTTCACATTCCAAAAGTGAATTTAGGAAGGTTTCTGGACAAGATACACGATATGCCAAATCTGTATCGAAGATGGGAAAAAGACCTACTGAACAGGAAAGACGAGTGCCTGATCAGAAAGGGATATAAATGGACCTCACTTGATCAAACATCAGCCGAGGAATCAACAGAAGAATCATGTTCTTCTGAAGAGAGCTCAGCCTAATCAGCAGATTAGGAATTAGAAAGGACAATCTCGCAAGGGAAAGTCTAATCTGAGACCTAATTAGGTCAAACTGCCTAACCAGCATGCTAAGGGTAAACTGCTGAAACCATTTGTGCAAAAGAGATATGAATCTTTTGATGGTAGCAGTCGTACATATCCCTTTAACTAGAAATCCAGGACATTTGAAACTGAACCACACTGGATTAAAAGAAGACAGACTAATCAGAAAAATCCCAAGTCTTCTAATTCATCCAAGGTTCACACTCATAATCATACTGACCAGAAAGCACATGAAGAGATGTACGATTATGTAGATGCTTATGGGAGACAAATTAGACCTTCTGATCACCATAGAAGTGCCCTGTTTGTTTGGATCCCGAAAGGTAACACTAATCCCTCTGGACCCAATCCTACAGGGGTACCTAAAGCCTAATTTGATTGCAGGATCGCGTGGGTTTGACCAATAAGGGAGGTGTACAAGCAACTATCTGGTACATCGATAGTGGATTCTCAAGGAACATGACTGGCAACAAACATCTCCTCAGTTCATACATAGAACAAGAAGGCCCACGTGTACTCTTTGGTGACGATAACTTTGGTTTTACCAGAGGATTTGGCACCTTAGTGAACGATGATATACATGTTACTTGATAAGTAGGAAATTGTGCATGTTTTTAGTTGCTTAAGTGCAATTTTATTGTACTCGATTCTGTTAGAATTGCATATTTTTCTACTTATGTGTACTTTGATGATAAAATTCTACACTTGATCTATTTGTTGTGTTCTTAGGTGATTTTAGGGTCTTTTTGGAATATTTTTTATAAAGCTTGAGACGAGTTAAATATGAAGATACAAATAGATGCAAGTTGATCAAGTCCAATTCGAGAAAAAGATTTGTATGGAAGAAAAAGCCCAATAAAAAGAAGTCTCATTGTTGAGTGCGGGAGAAAGTTGACGGCAATAGCTGGTGAAATGGGCCTGACACTTTATTTTGATAATATTTGGCCCAATCTGAAGAGCATATTTACATATGGACCTAACTAATGGGCCCAGGCGCCAGAGGATGACCTAATTAATAAAAGCCAAAGACGTGTGCAACAAGTAGAGGCAATCATATATATATAAGCCTTTCATTCATTAATTTGGGGAGAGGACGCCGAATTGGAGGCGGCTGGAGGCTTACGCACGTACAACTTAGGAGAGAAGATGCCCGCAATTATATTTAGTTAGTACTTTTATCCTAACTCTAGGAATTTCTGAACCCGTATTTAATATCGATGTTTTAATTCAAGACTTTTATGATATTTGTTTTTGAATTGTTTAATTTATCTGGTTTAAATTCTTGCGTATTGGAATTAATTAATTTAGATTGATCACATAGGTTAATTATTTTAATATGCCTGTTAGTTCTAAGCACATAATCCGTAATTGTTGTGTGTGGTGACAATTGGTAACAACTAGTGATTCACTAGGGTGAATTAAACCAGGTTCTTACGGGTCGCGCTAAGTGTACTTGGGACTTTGTTTGCTCTCTATCATAGGGTTTAATGCTTTTAACTGGGTTAAATCTATAGGCTAACCTAGACTGCTTAGTTAGAAAGAATTTCTTGAAGGAGCGTCTTTTCAATTAAATACTTAAGGGATAGGACCGGGAAATCGAAGCGTTTTGATCCCCGAGGGGCATTAATCCTGAAAACAAATAGAGTAAACGTTGAGGTTGAAGCCGGCGTGTTAAGCCGGGGGATGAATGAACTGCGAGTTTGGGTAATACTTACTTATTATTGAATTTTCTCTTGAATAATTATAGTTGCTTCATAGTTGTTATATGTTTCTTTATTATTTGCTTTTAGTAGTTCTTATAAAAATCCAATCCAACCCCCATTTTTCTTGTTTGTCCCTATAAATTCATACAATTAGTATAACAATTATTCTACATTCCCTGTGGATCGACCCCTTACTTGCCACTACTACGAGTTAGTAGGGTAGATTTGGGTATTTATTTTTGTCGCACCTCTACAGTGCGGTCAAATTTTGGCGTCGTTGCCGGGGAACGGTGTGAATATTTTTTGTGCTTTTCGTGTGTGATTTGTGGGGCTTATTTTTCTGTTATTTTATTGAGTATTTTGGTATCCTAGTTGTTAAATTTTCACCCCTATAATCCCCCGTTTATTTCGTGTGTCGTTGCAATTTTCTGCAATTTTGACACTGGGTTACCTAGTGTCACTGTTGCAGTGAAATCTTTGCAGCCCCTTTTTGCTCTTTTTTTTTTCTTTCATTTTTTTGTTCGGCTTCACGTGCTTCTATATCTCTTATTCAGGCGTCATGGCAGTTGAACGAACTTTGAAAGAACTCGCAAACCCACCGCCTGTGCATCAATTACTTTGCATAGTTTATCCTCCTGCTGCTAATAATTTTTCGCTTAAACCTAGTTTAATACATTTGTTGACTAAGTTTTACGGTCATGCAGGAGAGGATCCATACATGTACTTGAGGGAATTCCATATGGTGTGTTCTAATATGAGACCTGTGGAGGCGACCGATGAAATTGTCAAACTGAAAGCCTTTCCGTTCTCATTGAAGGACTCAGCAAAGGAATGGTTTTACTATTTGCCTTCCGCAACGGTCACTACTTGGGCTCAAATGGAGCAAGTGTTCTTACAGAGGTACTTTCCAGCATCTCGGGTGTCAAGTTTACGCAAAGAAATTTGTGGTGCGAAGCAAGCCCAAGGGGAAACTCTCTACGAGTACTAGGAGCGATTCAAGAAGTTGGTGGCAAGTTGTCCCCAACATCAGATTCCTGAGCAGCTCTTGATCCAGTTCTTCTATGAGGTTTTGACCCTTACAGACCGTAGCTTGATAGATGCGGCAAGTGGAGGGGACCTAGTGATAAAACTCCAGAGCAAGCACGAGCTCTCATTGCGAAAATGGCAGAAAATTCTCAACAATTTAGCCATTGTGATGCACCATTGAAAATGGTACAAGAGGTAAGTGAATCACCCATTAATGATAAATTAATTGAGCTAACCTCTTTCGTGAGAATACTTGTAGCAGGTGGAAATCAAACTCAAACATATGAATATGACACATTTCCAAGAGGAGGCTAAATCGAGCATAACGAGATTGGTATTTCAAGTGGGTCAATTGATTACCGCCGTCAACCAATTGCAGGAGCAAACTGATGGGAAGTTGTCATCCCAACCTGAAATTAATCCCAAAAATGTGAATGTTGTCACGGTGACGAGTGGAAGACAGTTGGAGGAAATCAAAGAGCATGTGCCTTCAATAAAAATTGATGAGAATAAGGAACAAGTTTCGATGATTGACCTTTGGGTTACCCGGTAGAAGCGACCAATAGAACCCGACACGGGCTAACCAAAGGTCAAAGCGGCTTTGAGTGAAAAATGAGGTACTCTCCTCCCAGTCAATTCCTATTATTCCTAATTCACTTTCATTCTCATGCAGATTCCAAGAAGTAGTGAAAGAGGTCATCAAAGAGCATTTGGCAGTTGGCGCGTTCCAGATGAGTGAGGTTTATGTACCGCTGTTTGAGTCGATGAAGCAAATTTTGGGATATGTTATGTTCTTAAGGGAGCTACTCACCAACTATCAAAGGCCTAAGGGGAATGAAAAGATCATCATGGGAGGAAGTACTGCTCGTCAATATAAATTGACATTTGATAGAAAGGAGTACTTCACTCCTATCATATGAAAAATGGGTATTGGTCGTCGAGCTAAAAGATGTTAAACAAAAGCGCTCTACGGGAGGCAGCCCGTATTTTATTTTTATTTTTGTTTTTTTTCGTATTTTTTTTCCCTTTTAGTTGTCTTCTTTGTGTGTCTTTCTCAATTTTGTTGCAGGCTTTCCAGTGCGTGAAGTGATTGAGAATTGTGGATTACTAGTAGCGCCTACACTCTCCAGTTTATCCGGTTATACTCTTTCTCTTATCTTGCTCTCTCTTTCTTGTGCATATTTATTTTTGTCGCTTGTGGACAAGCAACATATTAAGTGTGGGGGGATGAGACATTGATATATTTTTGGTTGTGCATGGAGAAGTGAAGTCGCAATGATGAGTCAAGCATTATATTTTTATTTTTCTAAAGGTATGTGATATTATTGTTTTGTGGTACATTGTGGAGTTCTGGTTAAATTTGCTTTGTTTGATGCATGCGGATGTTGTGAGTAGATGAAGGTTTCATGAGAGGGTCCTTTTGAGTTTATGATAGTAAATTGGTGAATTGATGAGTTATGGTCCTAAGTTGTGCTTTGATCCCTTGTAATTAAAGTAGTCTAATTAGGTTGTTTGATAGATGATGCATTTGTGGTGTACCCCTTAAGGTTGGAAAAAAAAAATTGATGTGGTTAGGAGAAAAAGGAGTTTAGTTGAAGAATTGTGTAACAAACAAAAAGTCTGTACAACTGCCTATTTTTAGGGGCTCGAAAAAAAGAAAGAAAGAAAAAAAAAGGAATGAATTTGAGCTAAAACCTAACGATGGAGTGAAGTTGCGGTTTTGCGTTTGGAAAAAAAAAAGGTGCTGAGATAGCTGCCTACTTTCGGGGGTTCGAACGTTCAAAGTCGGAAATAATTAGAGCTAAAACCCGACAAGTAGAGTGGTGCTGCAGACCTTAGAAAAAAATAATAAGGAGATAGAGGGTACACTAGGATGCAGAGTTTGTTTGGTTACCTATTTTAGATGAAACAAATTGTAGGGGAGTCGAAGTATGGTAAGGGGCTTAACGAGTCAATGAGTTGAGGATCTATCGTAAATGATGTTGGGAACTTGAGTGAAAATCTTCTAAAGCTCACGATTTCTAATTGTATTGATCTTAGTCTGGAATTTCATGAGTTGCTGCTACTTAGCTTTAGTGTCACGTTTTGTGTGTAGAGAGGACATGAGTGAGCCTCTTAACTTCTCCTTTGCTAACTTGATTGTGCTATTTTACTTGAGGACAAGTAAAGATTTAAGTGTGGGGGGATTTGAAAAGTAGGAAATTGTGCATGTTTTTAGTTGCTTAAGTGCAATTTTATTGTACTCGATTCTGTTAGAATTGTATATTTTTCTACTTTGATGATAAAATTCTACACTTGATCTATTTGTTGTGTTCTTAGGTGATTTTAGGGTCTTTTTGGAATGTTTTTTATAAAGCTTGAGACGAGTTAAATATGAAGATACAAATAGATGCAAGTTGATCGAGTCCAATTCGATAAAAGGATTTGTATGGAAGAAAAAGCCTAATAAAAAGAAGTCTCATTGTTGACTGCGGGAGAAAGTTGACGGCAATAGCTGGTGAAATGGGCCTGACACTTTGTTTTGATAATATTTGGCCCAATCTGAAGAGCATATTTACATATGGACCATGGAAGGTAATTAAGGCCTAACTAATGGGCCCAGGCGCCAAAGGGTGACCTAATTAATAAAAGCCGAAGACGTGTGCAACAAGTAGAGGCAATCATATATATATAAGCCTTTCATTCATTAATTTGGGGAGAGGACGCCGAATTGGAGGCGGTTGGAGACTTACGCACGTACAACTTAGGAGAGAAGATGCCCGCAATTATGTTTAGTTAGTACTTTTATCCCAACTTCGGGAATTTCTGAACCCGTGTTTAATGTCGATGTTTTAATTCAGGGATTTAAATCGATTTGGTCCCATAACTTTGGATCTTTATTGAAATGGTCCCGTATATATCACATGTTTCAATTTAGTCCCGTATGTTTTCAATTTGTGCCAATTTAGTCCCAAGGCGCCGGAGACCGATTAAACTAGCCAAAACGACGTCGTTTTTTGGGGCGTGTTTTGCACGTGCCCCTAATTTCGATCGGGAAATGTTGACTTGCATCGAATTGGACACGTGGCATGCCACATGTGTATTTTGCCAATTAAAAAAATGAAAAAAGAAAATAAAATGACACATCATTTTTATTACAAATAAAAATAAATCAAAACTAAATTAAATAAATATATATATTTAAATATTAGAATTGACTAATTAAATGACACTCCCCCTCGTCTCCACCGCCATCATGCCCCCATCGAGCTCCAAACCCCTCAACGTGAATTCCCCAAACTGCCCCTCCCTCTGCCGCCACTCCCCCTCGTCTCCACCGCCATCTCCCCCTCGTCTCCACCACCATCATGCCCCCATCGAGCTCCAAACCCCTCAACACGAATTCCCAAACGCCCCTCCTCCGCCACCACTCCCCTCCGCCCCCTCGACCTCCTCATTTTCATCCTCGTCTTTTTCTCCGCGCGTTCCTAATCACCTCATCTTTTTCAGATCTGTTCAATCGCTGCACCCTAATTTTGCCCCTTTTTCGCCGATCAAGGCGCTTTTCTACCACCACTTGATTTCCAGGCCCCCAATCGCGATTCATTTTCTTCACTTTGTTCTCTGCGTCGTTTGTAGGGTTTTGTTGGTTTTCGGAGCTATCTTTCGGGCATAGGTCGAGAAGGTGTGGGCGAATTGGGTGTAGAGGGTTGAAGAAGTTAGGTGTGGGCGAATTGGAGTTCGATTTGGTGCTGCAGGGGGAGGAATTGCTGAGAAAGGGGGATGAAATTAAGGCGGTGAGAGATGTGAATCGAGGTGGGGGTGAGTGTCGATTTGGAATCGATTTTGGAATGACGGACCCCCACCTCGGTTTTGGAATATCGATTTGGTGGTGGCGACACATTTCTGAATGGGCGGACTGAGGCGAGGTTGGGGATGACGGTGGTGAAATCGGCGGCGGCGCCATCGGGGAGAGTCGGGGACGTCGAGGGTGGAGGTGGGACGCTGATTTTTTTTAATTTTGATTTTTTTTATTTAATATTAAATTTGAATAACTTAATTTAATTTTGAATTTTTTTAATGTTAATTAATGATGTGTTATTTTTATTTTTGTTTTTCATTTTTTTAATCAGTGTAATATATATGTGGGCCACCACGTGTTCAAGTCGATGCCAGTCAGCTTTCTCCGATCGAAATTAGGGGCGTGTGCAAAACACGCCCCAAAACACGACGTCGTTTTGGCTAGTTTAACCGGTCTCCGGCGCCTTGGGACTAAATTGGCACAAATTGAAAATATACGGGACTAAATTTAATCATGAGATAAATACGGGACCATTTCAATAAAGGTCCAAAGTTATGGGACCAAATCGATTTAAATCCCTTTAATTCAAGACGTTTATGATATTTGTTTTTGAATTGTTTATTTTATATCGGTTTAAAATTCTTGCGTATTGGAATTAATTAATTTAGATTGATCACCTAGGTTAATTGTTTTAATATGTCTGTTAGTTCTAAGCACGTAATCCATAATTGTTGTGTGTGGTGACAATTGGTAACAACTAGTGATTCACTAGGGTGAATTAAACCAGGTTCTTACGAGTCGCGCTAAATGTACTTGGGAATTTGTTTGCTCTATATCCTAGGGTTTAATGCTTTTAATTGGGTTAAATCTATGACCTAACCTAGACTGCTTAGTTAGAAAGGTTTTCTTGAAGGGGCGTCTTTTCAATTAAATACTTAAGGGATAGGACCGAGAAATTGAAGCTTTTTGATCCCCGAGGGGCATTAATCCTGAAAACAAATAGAGTAAACGTTGAGGTTGAAACCGTCGTGTTAAGCCGGGGGATGAATGAAATGCGAGTTCGGGTAATACTTACTTATTATTGAATTTTCTCTTGAATAATTATCGTTGCTTCATAGTTGTTATATGTTTCTTTATTATTTGCTTTTAGTAGTTCTTATAAAAATCAAATCCAACCCCCATTTTTCTTGTTTGTCCCTATAAATTCATACAATTAGTATAACAATTATTCTACGTTCCCTGTGGATCGACCCCTTACTTGCCACTACTACGAGTTAGTAGGGTAGATTTGGGTATTTATTTTTATCGCACCACGATAGTGCGGTCATTACTGGAGTCTCGTATGTCGATGGTTTAAAGCACAACCTGTTATCGGTTTCACAATTCTGCGACAACGGATTCAGCGTTGAGTTCTCGACTGATCAATGCGCTATCAAGAATCGAGCCACTCAACAGATTTTGCTAACTGGTTCCAGAAAAGGAACGATCTACACTGCAGACTGGAACAGTTGTCCAAGAAATGCATGCCTGATTGTTAGGAGTTCCAAAAGTTGCAGTTGGCTCTGGTACATGAGAATGAGTCATCTGAACTTTAAAACTCTTAACAAGATAGCAAGGATGTCCCTGTTTGAGGGTCTCCCGAATGAGGTATTCTCTAAGGATCAGACATGTGTCGCTATCAGAAGGGAAAACAGGTTAAAGCCTCATTTACGGGATTCCAGGACCAGCATCCAGCAGAGTACTGCAACTGCTCCACATGGATTTATTTGGACCAGTTACACCACTAAGTTTTAGCGTACGCAAATACACTCTGGTAATTGTGGATGATTATTCCAAGTTTACCTGGGTTGTATTCTTGTATAAGAAGAATGAAACTACAACAAAGATACCTGAGTTGCTCAAGAAATAACAGAATGAGAAGGGTGTCAGTATCGTAAAAATCAAATCAGATAAAGGTACAGAGTTTCTGAACTCCTTTATAACTGATATTTGCACTGAGTTTGGTATACAACATGAAACATCAGCTGCCAGAACACCACAACAGAATGGCGTAGCAGAACGGAGAAACAGAACACTCAAAGAAGCTACTCGCACAATGTTGGCTGCACATGCAACTCCAAACCGCTTTTGGGCAGAAGCTATCAACACTGCATGTCACACTCAGAACAAATGTTCTCTAACTGAGATTCACTTCAAAACACCCTATGAACTGTGGAAGGGCAGAAAACCTCGTGTTTCTTACTTCCATATTTTTGGGTGCAAGTGTTTTATTCACAATAATGGGAAGAGTCAGTTGAAAACATTTGAAGCTAAGGCAGATAAGGGTGTATTCTTAGGATATTCCTCAACCAGCAAAGCTTTCAGGGTGTTCAACAGGCGAACCCTAGTTGTGGAGGAGACACCTCATGTGGTCTTTGATGAGGCATCTTCTGAACAAGAAAAATATGCCTCAAAACAAGCAGTACCAGATCAACCAGTACCTGATGCTCAGAAAATGGATCAGTTAAGTATCAAAGAAAAGGGATCAGATCACGTAACAGTGTATGTTCCTAACTTTGGTCTTAATGATTCACCAGGTCAATCAGACCCGAAGGTACGTAAAACTGTCGATGAAGAAGCTGGTATAGTTGAGACAGTAACAATTGAACCATCTGGTTCAGGGGGAACACCTGATGTTCCGACGGATAGACATCAGCCTATGATGATTCCAACATCAGCTGAGACTTGTCCATGCCAAGTGGATCCTATTAATGTACCTCTCCCAACCTCTAGTGACTCAATATCAAAAGAGGATGACAATGTCCAAACTGATATACATCAGAAAAGAAGGAATTGGTTGAAAGACCATCCGACTGATCAGATAATCGGTAATCCTAATGCCCGAGTCCAAACTAGACATCAAGTTGTGAAAATGCTATGTATTGTTGTTACCTGTCTTTGAAGGAACCTACCACAATAGAAGAAGCCCTACATGATGCCAGCTGGATTCTAGCTATGCAAGAAGAACTAGAGCAGTTCGAGAAGAATCAAGTCTGGAAACTTGTAGACAGACCAACTCACCAAGATGTGATTGATACTAAGTGGGTTTTCAAGAAAAAGATCGATGACAATAATGTCATCACCAGAAATAAGGCAAGACTTGTTGCGAAGGGGTATTCAGAATTAGAAGAGATTGATTATGATGAGACCTTTGCACCAGTCGCTCGCCTGGAAGTCATTCGGCTGTTTCTGGCGTATACTCCACAGAGGGTTTACTGTGTATCAGATGGATGTAAAGAGTGAATTTTTAAACGGGGTACTAGCGGAGGAAGTTTATGTAGAACAACCTTCAGGCTTTGAAAAAGGCAACCAGGTGTACCGTTTAAGAAAAACTCTTTATGGCCTAAAATAGGCTCCCCGAGCTTGGTATGATACACTATCCCAGTTCTTGATAGACAGTGGATTCACTAAAGGAGTCATAGACAGAACCTTGTTTAGAATAGAAGATGGTGAAGACATTCTGATGGTTCAGATTTATGTGGACGATATTATCTTCGGATCTCTCAACAAGAACTTGTGTGATAAATTCAGCAAACTGATGCAAGGGAAATTCGAGATGTCCATGATGGGTCAGATGAATTACTTTCTGGGTCTTCAAGTTAAACAGAGTACAGAAGGGATATTCATATGTCAGGTAAAGTATACTAGGAATTTGTTGGCTAAGTTTGGAGTTCAGAATAACAAGGTAGCCAAAATTTCTATGATGACTTGATTCAAGATGGATCCAGATGAAAACGGTCAGAAAACTAATCAGAAAGAATATAGGACTCTCATTGGATCATTACTATACCTGACTGCCAGTAGACTAGATATAACTTTTGTAGTAGGTGTATGTGCCAGATTTCAGGCAAATCCGATGCAAAACCACCTGGAAGCAGCTAAGCGGATTCTTAAGTATCTGAAGGGGACAATAAACCTTGGTTTATTCTACCCATCAGATGACAATCTAGAGCTTAGTGGGTATTATGATTCTGATTATGGAGGTTGCAGAATAGACAGAAAGTCAACCTCAGGTACATGTCAGTTCTTAGGAAGTAAACTTATCTCTTGGTTTTCAAAGAAACAGACATCTGTTGCCACATCTACTACTGAAGCAGAATACATGGCCGCATGAAGCTATTGCTCCCAACTGCTCTGGCTCAATCAACAGCTAAGGAATTATAACATCATAGCTACGAACATGCCCATATTCTGTGACAGTAATAGTGCTATTGCAATCACTCAGAATCCTATTCTACATACAAGATGCAAGCATGTGGACGTCAGACATCATTTCATAAGAGATCATGTGGAAAAGAAGAATATCATAATGGAAAAGATCCATACTGATAAGAAGAGAGCTGATATCTTAACCAAGCCACTAGCTGAAGTCAGATTCTGAAAACTATGTAATGAGCTAGGACTTCTGGACTTAGGAGAAGATGCACCAGATTTCTTTGGTGGATTGGTCTCCAAGACCAGTTGATTAAGAAACTGACCAGAAAAGGAGGATCAGTTGAGAAATAGAATCTCAACTGATCAGGAAGGATCAGTAAGGAACTAATCAGAAAAGGGATAACTGTTGAAGGGTGAACTTCAACTGACCAGATAGGATCAGAAGAAAACTGATCAGAAGACTGGGACATTGTTGGGAAAATACTAAGGATTAGGCTACAATCAGTAAGGTCAACAGTAATCAGGCGAACCAGATCAGAACAAAGTGGTAACTGACTGATTACGATATCAGTCAGTCAGATACATTTTTTGATTTATCCTTTTATAAGCCTATGCTAATCTATGCTAGTTATTACTGTGCCCATTACTTTGTGACGTCATGTCTGCAAGCATTTAATGCGGACGTTGAGTTTTTATATTAAATGCATTTATTGCGAGTTTTTAAGTCCAAAAGTTTGTCGTTTTAAATCCTTGACCGCACGATTTAATTACTTTTCAACCGCTTAATCTTGACCGTCCGATTAAAACACGGACACTCAAGTACTCTAAAAAATATTCGTGCAAAATATTTTCCCTCCCACCTATTTAAAACCCTAAACCCATTTTCTGAAAACCTTTCGCATTATCGTATTCAAACACTCAAACTTATCCAAAAAGTTTTCCAAACTCAAAACACTCATCCAACGATTAAAACTTATTTCAAAATCATCAAATCGCTTTTCTGGTAATTCTTTGAATTTATTATTCTTGAATACTAAGCATTAAGGTTATGAGTTGTATATGTTGTAATGTTCATATGTTCATGTTGTAACAGATTTAATCTGACTTATGCTTAACACTCTGAAAATTATGAACAATATACATAATTGGGGATTCTATATTTTTGCAAATGCTTTACATATTGCTCTACTGCACTTTGCATTGTTGAAAATCTTACGGGTTTTGGAAAACCTAATTTGAGCTGTGTATGTGTTTGTAGAAATGACAACTTCAAAAGCTACCCCTGAAGTCTGCGATTACGCTTCAATGATAAAAGAGGTCATTGATGAGGAATATGTGATCTTCACCGCCACCACAGATCCGGAATCCCTGGAAATTCTGGATTGTCTTCGTCAGTGTGGGTTGGAGCAATTTTGTTATAGACACTTGGACAGTGTCTACATTATTGAATCCTTGGAGTTCTTGAGGAATTTGAAGGAGACGAGCAACAAGGAAATCTATTCAGTTGTTGGTGGAACAAGAATAGATGTATTCAATGATGATCTGCAACGGATCTTTGCCCTACCAGCAGGAACAAACGCCCCTGATAAGTTCACAGCTGGAATGACAGACAAAGAGTATCTTCAGAAAGTGCTTCTGAGACCTGCAAACAACACAAATATCATCAATGTTAAAGCACCATACTTGAAGAGGAAGTACAGATTACTCTTTAAAATTGTCTCAAAGGTAATCTTGGGGATTGCATTTAGTCCTTATGCCTTGACCTAGCAGAAGCAAAGTGTGATGACTGCTACATCGAGAAGGCACATGATATGAACGGGCTGGGTTTATTCAAGCACAGATTGTTGCAAGAGACAGACAAGTTTATGATCAATGAAAAGAACCATGTCCTGTTGTCCAAGAGAATTAGCAACATTCACAAAGTCTCTCTCATCTTAGCTAATAAGCTTCCTGATTACAGATGGTCAGAACAAGGCAGAAAGGCCTATCCACCAAAGTACAAAGCTCTTCTCTCAAGAGATGAAGAGTTATCTGGCTAGAGAGATGAAGACTCTGCTCCCTATGTGTCCAAGCAAAGGACCAAGAAAGAAAAGGCACAGGCTTCATCTGTGCAATCTGAGGCACAAGGTCAGTCTCGCAGACGTGCCGTGAAAAGGAAGCAGATGGCAACGAAGCCAACTTAAAAAACTAAAGGTACGAGTGAGAAAAGGCAAAGGAAGCTAACTGCAATGCTTCCAAAGAAGAAGGGAATGCCATCTGGAGGCCTGGAAGATGAAGATAGTGATGTGGAGATATTGGAATCCACTGAAGAGCAGCCTGTTGAGCAGATTATGGAGGTAGTTGGTGGAGAGACTGGTATGAGCTCTGAGCACACAGTCAGCACAGGAAGGGATCTGACTGCAGAAGAAGGAGCTGATCAGATGAAGGTTGTGACCATTGTTGGAGCTGAAGAAGGAGAGAGTGGAGAAGAGGAGGAAAAGCTGGAAGAGACCCAGGATGAGTCAGAACCATCTGATTCTACTCACCTGAGTTCTCTATTCAAAGTAGGAGAAGCTACACATATCCCCATACCACCCACTCCCCCATCACCACAACCAGAAATCACCCTATCATCACCTCCTAGACAAATCACTCAACCCTCAGCTCAACCAGAAATTTTCACATCTGAGCCAATCCCACCTGCAGAAACTACTCTATCTCCCACACTCTCACCCGAAAAACCATCTGAGGAGATCCCACCTGGTGAAGAACCTAATTAGAAGGTGCTGGAGGAAGAAGAGAGAGAAGACATGTTTGTCTCCGTCTCTCACAATCCATTCAACAGGAAGACTGTCCTGGAATCACCTGAACAAGAACACTCCACAGTGTATTTCTTACGGAGACATGTGAATATTTTTCTGGATAAGAACTTTCCTGATATAATCAACCATCCGGGGATCAGAAAGCAGATGGAGGAAATTGTTTTCTGGAGAGATATAAGACTTAAGGATATTGAAGATTTTCTCATTCTGATGGAAGTCTTGAAGTCTGATTATTTGTTGATTTGGAGAAGAGGGCCAAGTTGAATGCTGGTGTATCCAGTGCTGTGGAGTTGGCATCTGATAAGGATATAAGATGGTTGGTGCATCAAAAACTTGGCATTTCTGAGGAGGAAGAAGAGTTTGCTCATGAATTCTTGGAGTATGAGCAAGCTGCCGATGAACCAGTCCAGGGTGCTGTAGATGAGACCCTAACTGGTGAGGCGTCAACATCTGGATAGGTTGTTGCCTTATCTGTCGAATCCCTAGATCTTATTTCGAAGACTATTCAAGATGGGGTGAAGGCATCTGTTGATTCACAATTCAACAGTCTGGCACAGAACCTGATGCATAGATTCAGAGAGGAACATCAGGCATTGGTCGAAACAGAACGGAAATTGACAATTGAAAAGTTGCTGCACACGCACGACAAAATATATGAAAGAGTAATGAAGCACATAGACCCACTATCAGATAAACTTGCAGCTGAAGTATATATTCTTTCTGACATTGGAATCCTTCTGGAGAGTATTTACTCTTCCATGGAGAAGACTGATACCAACCTTGACGCTGTCTAGAGAAGATTTGAAGGCTCCATCAACAAAGCTAAACAGTCTCTGGAATCTATTCTGAACCGGATTATGGGACCTGCGCCCACAGCTTCAAATGTTCAAATAACCCCCTTAGCCGTCAAAGAACTGAAAGACGAGGTGATGAAAGAATTCAAAGCCTTGAACTTAAGACTGACGAACCTTTTTGAAGTAACCAAAAAGGGGGAAGAAGGACCATAAAAATAGGCTAAACAGACCACAACTTCATCTGGTCACGGTCTAACACTTGCCATTGTGGAGAAAACAACTGTTGAGGCTCCAGATACGGAGCTAGCTGACATGTTCCAGACAATTGAAGAACACAGCAGGTTGTTGAAGATTCAAGATAGGGCCATAGCTGAACAAAAATCTTCCCTTGGTGAACTGGTTACAAGGGTTGACAAGATTGAAGATTTTTCTTCAACTGTTCAGAAAATATTTAATTCTGAAGATCTGGCCAAGAGTCTTGAACTGGCAAGGAAGCTGCAAGAAGAAGAAACTGCTGAGACTGAAGCAGAAGAGAGGAAACAGCAGAAAGCCAAACAGGTAAAGAAGCCAATTCAGAAGCATATTATGACTAGTTCTCAATCGCAGATGATAGCTGCACAGAAAGAAGAACAGCAAGTGAGACAGAAGATCATTGAGCCTGCCATCAAGAAGAAGAAGCTTAGCGATGCCGCAGGTCGAAAGCGTAACTTATGTCGAAGACGAATAATAAAGTCGCCATCGCAGTAAGAGATGGCTTTGGGAACGCGTGCCTTACCTGAAGAGGTTGAGGGATTCTGGTAGCACAATGAGATATGATTCCAGAATGGACAAGGATCAAAGTCAACTGGTTAAGTGATGTTTACATCCTGCAGAAGATACCATAACACACGGATCAAGAAGCTTTTGATGCTGAGTTTCTGGACTGGCTAGAGACGAAATATGAGAGATTCTTCAAAGTTCTGATACATGAAGGCAAGATCATGACCTTGATGCCTTCTGCACCCAGATTCAAAACTATGATTCCGCCCCTTCGATCTGATAACTCTCTCGACCCGATTGGCTTCAAGAAGCTGTTCTACGATTTTGCCAGAAGAGGAGACATCATTGAACGAGACAGACTGGAAGCCCTGCTGCAAAGAATGTACAAGATCTTTGCTATTCCAGCTGATCTCCAGAGGTTTTCTTTCTGAAAGTTGGTTCAGAAGACTACTGATAGGATCAGATAGATATGTATCTTGCTCATTTTCTCACTGTACTTGTAATTCTCTTATCATTAATGAAAATGCAATACCTTTCTAATCCTAAGACAACTTCTCATTGTCTTCTGAACTATTGTTTTTGTTCTTTACATTTTGGTTATCTGTTTTTCTGATTACATGTTTTGGTTCCATCAAAAAGGGGGAAATTGTTGGGAAACTTGTAGTTTTGATGGAAGTTCCAAAACAAGTTGTAATAGGAACAGTCAGACCTGTTAGCTGACTGATGAATTAGAAATCAGGATAGGATGATCAGCTGAGATGTATAGACAGCTGATGTAATAGTTAGGTCACATATTGAGGGGGAACTCAATATGTATAGGTTAAGTCTTGAAGAAGATCAAATGATCAGACAAGACAAGAAGATCAAGAAGATCAGACAAGTCAAAAGATCAAAAGATCAGACAAGTCAGAAGATCAGAAGAAGACAAGACAAGAAGATCAGAAGATCAGACAAGTCAAAAGATCAGAAGATCAAGACAAGTCAGAAGATCAGAAGATTATACAAGTCAGAAGATCAAGAGAGGTCAGAAGATCAGACAAGTTAGAAGTGTTATAGCTGGAGTAATCCGAGCGTATGAACAATCACTCACAAAATAACAATAACGAATGCAATCAAGAGAGAACACACAATTTGGTGACCCGGTTCGCCAAATACGGCTACGTCCGGGGGCAATGCCAAGCCAGGAGTTTTACTATAATATCTGCCTAAGAACTAAGATTTTCAATCCTTTTACAATGAGCATTTTAACGTACACTTATAGATAGGGAACTAGGTCTTTCTCTCTTCATGGGCCGGATTCCTCGGCCCTTTAGGGTTTTCCTCTGGTTGAGAACAGATTCCTTTCCTCACAGCGAGAATATCGCCGTTTGTTAGACTTTCCCCGATTATGCCCTGAGGATCCGCCTCCCTAAATGCCTCTGATCTTGTTTCATATTTGTCCAGCAACTTTAGGGGAAGATTGCTAGGTTGTGGCGACTAGGCTCAGGTGGTCGTCGCTTGGCTGCCCGCCAAAACCTCATCCTTGGTCGCCCTAGAGTGGTCGCCCCGTTGAGGCAAGGCCACAAGAATTGCCCCCCAGGTCGCTAGCGAGATGGTCGCTGGTTGGCCTGGTTCGTGGTCTCCAACGCCTAGGGTGGCTACCATCCGTGGGCCTCGATAAGCCCAACCATTGTCTCGAAGAAGCAGACGATGACGCTACTCTGCAGGTCATGATGGCGCGTGGTCGCCACGCGCCCGTAACTTTCGGGATTTGGCAAATTTGCCCCTATTTTTGAAAACCTTATTTGCATTCGGGCCCCCGCATTCTCTTAGAGCATCTCCAAAGTGGTGGCAAATTTGGACTCAAACCCAATTTGCCACCATTTTACCCCTCCAATGGAGACTCAATTTTGGACTCAAAATACCACAAATTTTGAGTTGGACTCAAATTTGCCAAAATTTGCCACCAACCCAAACTTAAACTCAAACCACTTTTTGTATTTTCTTTTTATTTTGCATTAAATTTTTATACGATATAAGAATAATTTATTATTTTTAGTATTATTTTCACTTTATTTTTTATTTTTATTTATATTTATAATAATGTTATATTTAAGACAATATTAGTAATTTTAAAAATTTTAAAAATTGAAGGCATGTAAAACAACATTAATGATTATGAATATGTTATTTGTATATTTTTAAGTATTAGATTTTGTTGTAATAATATGTAATTGTGATGTATCATGTAACTAATTTTGGTAATTTTTTAATTGAAATTAATATTTTTTTTTTGTATTTTGTATTAATTTAAAAAATAAATATTCGTGTCATTTTAAATTTCTTTTATCAAATTTTAATTTTACTTAATTTGTATAATTTAAACGTAAATATGAAATTATATAAATAAATAACTGAAAAAATAAAAATGAAACAGAAAAAATTAAGAATATTCTAAGAGAATATTCTTATTTGAGTTGAAATTTGAGTTCAATGGTTGGAGATGATTTTACTGTTTGATTCAAATTTGGTGGCAAATTGATGTTTTGAGTCCAAATTTGCCTCAAAGGGTTGGAGATGCTCTTATAAATTGGCCCTTCTGTATCGGACTTCCGGACCTTTGTCTTCCAGAGCAATTTCCTGCAACCAGTTATCTTTCGACTCCCCGTCGTTTCATGCGATTCTCCTTCTCTAGGTAAGTGTAGCTTTTTCTTCTCCCTTATTTCACCTTCTTCAATATATCTATGTCTCTCGGTAGCCGTCCGGGCCTGGTTGTCCTGGGGGATGAGTCTTCCTCCGCCTCCTCAGCGGGGGCGGATTCCCCGGTAAGGAAAGTGTTATCGTCCGGAGCGTCGAGCGTCAGGGTCCCTTTTGTTGAAATAGGTCCCTCTCGTCTCGCCGGAGGGAATCCTCTGATTGACCCCGAAGTATTTGGTTCTCTCGAGGACCAGGAATTCCTTACGCCGGAAAGGGGCACGGGGACCCCTCGGGAAGCTCCGTCTAGGGAGATGGAGACCTCGGCTCATCGCGATCGTGACCATCCTAATTACTTCGATTATCAGGCCTACCGGGTCGGGCTCCACCATCGCCGACCACTTCGTTCCGAGACCCGCGTTGTGACCAAGTCCAAGTTTTACATTAATGCTGAAAAGTTCCATTCCGTAATGTCGGAGGCCGACCTAGACGCCACTCATCGCAAGTATGAGACTCCGAACGACGTATTCTTTTATCGTCCGGAGGGGTCTGAGAGGGCCGACCAGCCTCCAGAGGGAATGGTCGCCATTCACGAGGCGGTCATGGATGCAGGCCTTCGCTTTCCGCTTCATCCAGCGATCTCTCACCTTTTGGCCGCCTGGCATCTTGCCCTGGCGCAACTTACTCCAAATGGATGGAGCTATCTCTTGGCAACATTGACCATGCTCGGCCAGACCGTTCTTTACTGGCTACCCACGCCCATGGAGTTGAACTATTACTGGTCGCTGGTCGTCCAGCATTGCCAAGAGGGTCACTATGCGCTGAAGAATCGTCCCGGTCGGCGGATCGTGTGGGGAATAGTTAACAAAATCAAGAACTGGCACTCCCGATGGTGGTTTGTGGGTGGGGCATGGCAGAGCGCCCCCCCGGGTTCTGTCTTGGAGATTCCCATACCCACCAATTTCCAAGAGCGGGCTCCCCGTAAGGTTTCTTCTTGAGGGTGTGTCAAGCATCTCCGTACTGATCTAATTTCCTTTCTTTTTTTGCGGGCTTGCTTGTTGCTGATGAGAACCAGCTCAACTGGGATTTCGAGACCTCCCACAGGATTGCTTTTGACTATTCCTGGGATTCCGCCACTTCGAGTTTTATAACTCTTCCTCTGAGAGATTGGGGGGGGGGGGGTTTGCAGACGTATCCCCGTGAGACCGGCCATCTTTGTGAGTGTCCTTCCTTTAGTAGAGGTTTCACAACTTGGGAATCTTGTCCTTAATCACTGTGGTCGTTTTCTTGCTGCTTCTCACATACCCGTTCAAGCGATTGCTCCGATTGCCGAACAGATGGCTTCTCGCCGGAATCCTGCCCTAAATTTCTCTCGGACTGGGTCCGCGGCGCAGCCCACGTCTTCATCCCGCGAGGGCGGAGTTGTAGAGACGGGGGGGTCTTCACGGTCCGACCGCTCATAAGAGAAGAGGAAGACCAAGGAGGGACGAGAGGGTGCTCGCCTGGCCCACTCGGAAGGCTCCCCTACCCGGAAATGTTCTCGTGCGGGCGACCACTCTCCTCATGCTCTTGGGGGAGGAAGCGCTCCTCCACGGGAGCCGATTCTCGCCGCCCGTCCTCCGCCAATGACGCCGCTGCCTCCACCTGGTCGCCAATTTTCCGGAGACCGTACCTTTGTGGGGTTTGATGTCGATCGCTCTGGGGCGTAATTTTTTCCGCCTTAATGCCTCCATCGTTCATTCCCTTACATTTCTGTATTTTTCTAAACTTGGCGGCTTTGTTTCAGGTTCGTGAACTTCCCGCCGCCCGTCGCCGATTATCTTCGGTCGAAGATGCCCCCCATCTTCAGGGTCTCCACTGATTTGCCTCGATATATGCGACACTCCATCCGGGATGTGCCCCGGTGCTGGTCTCTAGACGACCACCATGCTGCCTCCTCGAATAGCAAGGACAATAACCTTTGCACCACCCTGATTTACTCCCAGAAAGCGGCCACGTTCCTCGAGCGGGTCGTAGAGTAAAAAGCGACCGGGACTCTTGAGACCTCCTTTCCGCCTCGGCGAGCGAAAAAAAAATTGGCATGGAAGCGGCCGTGGCGTGTCCCCGGATGGAGGCCCGAGCACGAAGAAATTTGATCGAAGGAGAGGTCGGCCGAATTGGCTTTGCAGGTGGTGGAGGTGAACACCAAGCGACACTCCATGGTCGATTCGCACCGTCTCGAGCTGGTGACTCTACGGGCCGGGTCGATGAGCTCACTCGGCAGCTGGCTGAGTCCCATGCTTTGTCAGTCGATTATGAAGTCGGGTCGGTGATCTCGAGTTTCATATATCCAAGGAGGCTTCTCTTCGGGCCGCCAATGACGCCGCACTGGAAATCTTCTCATACATAAGTGCCTACGCGGACGTCCTTCGGGCAGTGTTCCATCGTGACCCTTCGGGCAGATTTCAAGGCCATTGTCGCCGATTGCCCGCCCGAGGTCCATGTGGTATTGCCTGTGGCAGACTTGCCTGATTTTGGCGTCAACTTATCATTCTTGGCTCCGGCGAAAGGTTAGTTGCGGCGGCCAAAGAACTCCGACCTTGGGGAGCTCTTGGCGAGGCGATGCCGAACCTTATTGCATAGGGCTTGTGCCCGAGGCGGCGGCAGCGGAAGTGAATGGCTGCCGGGTGTTGAAGTCATCGGAGGCGAGGGACAGGTGGGCAACCAGGCTGTGGTCGATAGGGTGGATAGGTCAAGGGACGGTGCTTAGTGCCTCCCTTTCTGCTGAAAGTTTGCGTATGGGCCTCTTTCTTTTGAATGTTTTTCTACCCCTTTTTTTTCCTCTTTATGTTTGTACTCGGCCTTCGTTCCCTTATCTAATGAATGGAATCTTTATATTTTCTTGCCTTGTCGTGTATCTACGTGTGAGTTTATTGCACTTACCTTTGAATTGTGGGTCCTGTGACCCCGGACATACACTAGCGACTGTAAGTATTGCCTACGTTCTGATCCCCCTTTCGTTATGGTGCGATGTAACCGAACTATGTTTTAGTCGTCTTATCTTATGTAGCGTATCTAAACTTTGGCTTAGTCGTATTACGGTGCTATCATTAAGAAGGTTTTCGGGCTTGGCGTGCTGCCAATGCGCATGACTGCCTTGGTGACGTGAGTTCCGGAGGTTGCTTCTTGTCATAGGTGGTTGGCTTATATGTTTAGCGACTACTCTTTTGACCCGACCTTCATCGCCCAAGGATCGTCTTTGAGGCAACTCCTGGTCGACTTATTCTGAAGCATACATGATTTTCTCAAACGCAATACACGATGTTCTAAAAAACGCAATTGATTACAAAAGACTGTAATTGGAGTTAAGGACTTTGTTACAAAGAAAATGACATATGACAGATGAGCTATTAACTACATTTTACTGATAGTATTTCTTCAGGTGGGCTGCGTGCCATCCAGGTCTTCGATCTCGTATGCCCCATTTGCAGGCATTTGGATATTCTGAACGGGCCTTCCCAGGTGGGGTCGAGTACTCCCTTGGATACTCCGAGTACCTTTTTTAGGACGAGGTCGCCTTTCTTGAATTATCGAAGTTTGACCTTCGAGTTATAATATTTTTTTGTTTGCCATTTGTAGCCGGCATTTTTTAAGTTAGCTTCTATCGTCCTCTCTTCCAGTAGGTCTAAGCTAGTCGTCATTGCCATGTCTTTACCTTTTCAGGTTTCGTTGCTTGTTCAGTGGCTAGGTATGGTGATTTCCGCTAGGATTACTGCCTCTGCCCCGAATGCGAGGGAATAGGGTGTTTCCCCTTTGGAGGTCCTGCAGGTTGTTCTGTATGACCACAATACTTCGGGTAATTCGCTTGCCCATTTGCCCTTCCCCCCCTCAAGTCGTGCTTTCAGTGTATGTTTGATAATCTTGTTGATCGCCTCCACTTGCCCATTGGATTTCGGATGGTACGGGGTAGAGAAGAGCTTTGTTATCTTCCATTTCTTGAAGAACGCGTCGATCTTGAGATCGTCGAATTGCTTTCTGTTGTCAGTTACGATTGCTTGCGGGAGGCCGAAGCGACAAATGATGTTTCTCCATATGAATTTTATCATGTTGTCCTTGTCAATCGTTGCGAGGGCTTCTGCCTCTGCCCATTTTGTGAAGTAGTCAACCGCAATGAAGGCGAACCGTACGGTACCTGGGGCAGTGGGCAGGGACTGGTGATTGCCCCGACTGCCGAACAGATGGCTTCTCTCGGACTGGGTCCGCGGTGCAGCCCACGTCTTCATCCCGCGAGGGCGGAGTTGTAGAGACGAGGGGGTCTTCTCAGGCCGACTGCTCAAAAGAGAAGACGAAGACCAAGGAGGGACGAGAGGGTGCTCGCCTGGCCCACTCGGAAGCCTCCCCTACTCGGAAATGCGCTCGTGCGAGCGACCACTCTCCTCGTGCTCTTGGGGGAGGAAGCGCTCCCCCACGGGAGCCGATTCTCGCCGTCCGTCCTCCGCCGATGACGCCTCTGCCTCCACCTGGTCGCCAATTTTTCGGAGACTGTACCTTTGTGGGGTTTGATGTCGATCGCTCTGGGGCTTAATTTTTTCCGCCTTAGTGCCTCCATCGTTCATTCCCTTACATTTCTGTATTTTTCTAAACTGGGCGGCTTTGTTTTAGGTTCGTGAACTTCCAGTCGCCCGTAGCCGATTATCTTCGGTCGAAGATGCCCCCCATCGTCGGGGTCTCCACTGATTTTCCTCGATATATGCGACACTCCATCCGGGACGTGCCCCGGTGTTGGTCTCTAGATGACCACCATGCTGCCTCCTCGAATAACAAGGACAATAACCTTTACACCACCCTGATTTACTCCCACAAAGAGGCCACGTTCCTCGAGCGGGTCGTAGAGCAAAACGACTAGGACTTGGAGACCTCCTGCTCGGCCCTCGACGAGCAGAAGAAAAAATTGGCGGAAGCGGCCGTGGCCATGTCCCGGATGGAGGCCGACCTGAAGGCTGATCAGGAGAGGTCGGCCGAATTGGCTTTGCAGGTGGTGGAGGTGAACACCAAGCGACGCGCCGAGGTCGATTCGCACCGTCTCGAGCTGGTGACTCTATGGGGCCGGGTCGATGAGCTCACTCGGCAACTGGCTGAGTCCCATGCTTTGGCAGTCGATTATGAAGTCGGGTCGATGATCTCGAGTTTTAGATATCCAAGGAGGCTTCTCTTTGGGCCGCCGATGACTCCGCGCTGGGGATCTTCTCATACATAAGTGCCTACGCTGACGTCCTTCGGGCGGTGTTCCGTCGCGACCCTTCCGCCAACGCTTCCGTGCTCGTGGAAGATTTTAAGGCCTTTGTCGCTGATTGCCCGCCCGAGGTCGATGTGGTATTGCCTGTGGCAGACTTAGCCAATTTTGGCATCGACTTATCATTCTTGGCTCCGGCAAGCAGCTTGGTGCGGCCGGGCAGGGGCTCCGACCTTGGGGACTCTTCTGGCGAGGCGCATCCCGACCTTGTTGCATCGCTTGTGCCCCAAGCATAGGCGACGGACGGCAGTGACGGGACGGTGGCTGCCCCGGGTGTTGAAGTCATCGGAGGCGAGAGACAGGTGGGCAACCAGGTTGTGGTCGATAGAGTGGATAGGTCAGGGGACGGTGCTTAGTGCCTCCCTTTCTGCTTAAAGTTTGCGTATGGGCTTCTTTCTTTTGAATGTTTTTCTACCCCTTTTTTTTCCTCTTTATGTTTGTACTCGACCTTTGTGCCCTTATCTAATGAATGGAATCTTTATATTTTCTTGCCTTGTCGTGTATCTACGTGTGAGTTTATTGCTCTTACCTTTGAATTGTGGGTCGTGTGACCCGGGACATACACTAGCTACTGTAAGTCTTGCCTATGTTCTGATCGCCCTTTCGTTATGGTGCGATGTATCTGAACTAAGTTTAAGCCATCTTATCTTATGCAGTGTATTCAAACTTTGGCTTAGTCGTGTTACGGTGCTGTCATTAAGAAGGTTGTCGGGCTTGGCGTGCGGCCAATGCGCGTGATGGCCTTGGTGACGTGAGTTCCGGAGGTCGCTTCTTGTCGTAGGTGGTCGGCTTATATGTTTAGCGACTACTCTTTTGACCCGACCTTCATCGCCCAAGGATCGTCTTTGAGGCAACTCCTGGTCGACTTATTCTGAAGCATACATGATTTTCTCAAACGCAATACACGATGTTCTAAAAAACGCAATTGATTACAAAAGACTGTAATTGGAGTTAAGGACTTTGTTACAAAGAAAATGACATATGACAGATGAGCTATTAACTACATTTTACTGATAGTATTTCTTCAGGTGGGCTGCGTGCCATCCAGGTCTTCGATCTCGTATGCCCCATTTGCAGGCATTTGGATATTCTGAACGGGCCTTCCCAGGTGGGGTCGAGTACTCCCTTGGATACTCCGAGTACCTTTTTTAGGACGAGGTCGCCTTTCTTGAATTATCGAAGTTTGACCTTCGAGTTATAATATTTTTTTGTTTGCCATTTGTAGCCGGCATTTTTTAAGTTAGCTTCTATCGTCCTCTCTTCCAGTAGGTCTAAGCTAGTCGTCATTGCCATGTCTTTACCTTTTCAGGTTTCGTTGCTTGTTCAGTGGCTAGGTATGGTGATTTCCGCTAGGATTACTGCCTCTGCCCCGAATGCGAGGGAATAGGGTGTTTCCCCTTTGGAGGTCCTGCAGGTTGTTCTGTATGACCACAATACTTCGGGTAATTCGCTTGCCCATTTGCCCTTCCCCCCCTCAAGTCGTGCTTTCAGTGTATGTTTGATAATCTTGTTGATCGCCTCCACTTGCCCATTGGATTTCGGATGGTACGGGGGTAGAGAAGAGCTTTGTTATCTTCCATTTCTTGAAGAACGCGTCGATCTTGAGATCGTCGAATTGCTTTCTGTTGTCAGTTACGATTGCTTGCGGGAGGCCGAAGCGACAAATGATGTTTCTCCATATGAATTTTATCATGTTGTCCTTGTCAATCGTTGCGAGGGCTTCTGCCTCTGCCCATTTTGTGAAGTAGTCAACATGCAATGAAGCGCTGATGCAGTACACAGGCGATGGGGCGGGGGTGGTGATTGCATTGCCGCCCGAGCAGATGGCTTCTCTCGGACTGGGTCCGCGGTGCAGCCCACGTCTTCATCCCGCGAGGGCGGAGTTGTAGAGACGAGGGGGTCTTCTCAGGCCGACTGCTCAAAAGAGAAGACGAAGACCAAGGAGGGACGAGAGGGTGCTCGCCTAGCCCACTCGGAAGCCTCCCCTACTCGGAAATGCGCTCGTGCGAGCGACCCTCTCCTCGTGCTCTTGGGGGAGGAAGCGCTCCCCCATGGGAGCCGATTCTCGCCGTCCGTCCTCCGCCGATGACGCCTCTGCCTCCACCTGGTCGCCAATTTTTTGAGACTGTACCTTTGTGGGGTTTGATGTCGATCGCTCTGGGGCTTAATTTTTTCCGCCTTAGTGCCTCCATCGTTCATTCCCTTACATTTCTGTATTTTTCTAAACTGGGCGGCTTTGTTTTAGGTTCGTGAACTTCAGTCGCCCGTAGACGATTATCTTCGGTCGAAGATGCCCCCCATCGTCGGGGTCTCCACTAATTTTCCTCGATATATGCGACACTCCATCCGGGACGTGCCCCGGTGTTGGTCTCTAGATGACCACCATGCTGCCTCCTCGAATAACAAGGACAATAACCTTTACACCACCCTGATTTACTCCCACAAAGAGGCCACGTTCCTCGAGCGGGTCGTAGAGCAAAACGACTAGGACTTGGAGACCTCTCCTTTCGACCCTCGACGAAAGCGAAGAAAAAAAAATCATGGAAGCGGCCGTGGCCATGTCCCGGATGGAGGCCGACCTGAAGGCTGATCAGGAGAGGTCGGCCGAATTGGCTTTGCAGGTGGTGGAGGTGAACACCAAGCGACGCGCCGAGGTCGATTTCACTGCCTCGAAGCTAGTGACTCATGGGGCGGGTCGATGAGCTCACTTTCTTAACCGGCCGAGTCCTACGCTTTGGCAGTCGATTATGAAGTCGGGTCGATGATCTCGAGTTTTAGATATCCAAGGAGGCTTCTCTTTGGGCCGCCGATGACTCCGCGCTGGGGATCTTCTCATACATAAGTGCCTACGCTGACGTCCTTCGGGCGGTGTTCCGTCGCGACCCTTCCGCCAACGCTTCAGTGCTCGTGGAAGATTTTAAGGCCTTTGTCGCTGATTGCCCGCCCGAGGTCGATGTGGTATTGCCTGTGGCAGACTTAGCCAATTTTGGCATCGACTTATCATTCTTGGCTCCGTGAAGTTAGGGCTTTGGTGCGGCCGGGCGGGGACCTTCTTAGGGGCGAGGGCGATCCGACCTTGTTGCAGATAAACGTACCCCAAGCATAAGCGACGACGGGAAGTGGGCGGTGGCTGCCCCGGGTGTTGAAGTCATCGGAGGCGAGAGACAGGTGGGCAACCAGGTTGTGGTCGATAGAGTGGATAGGTCAGGGGACGGTGCTTAGTGCCTCCCTTTCTGCTTAAAGTTTGCGTATGGGCTTCTTTCTTTTGAATGTTTTTCTACCCCTTTTTTTTCCTCTTTATGTTTGTACTCGACCTTTGTGCCCTTATCTAATGAATGGAATCTTTATATTTTCTTGCCTTGTCGTGTATCTACGTGTGAGTTTATTGCTCTTACCTTTGAATTGTGGGTCGTGTGACCCGGGACATACACTAGCTACTGTAAGTCTTGCCTATGTTCTGATCGCCCTTTCGTTATGGTGCGATGTATCTGAACTAAGTTTAAGCCATCTTATCTTATGCAGTGTATTCAAACTTTGGCTTAGTCGTGTTACGGTGCTGTCATTAAGAAGGTTGTCGGGCTTGGCGTGCGGCCAATGCGCGTGATGGCCTTGGTGACGTGAGTTCCGGAGGTCGCTTCTTGTCGTAGGTGGTCGGCTTATATGTTTAGCGACTACTCTTTTGACCCGACCTTCGTCGCCCAGGGATCGTCTTTGGGGAAACTCCTGGTCGACTTATTCTAAAGCATACATGATTTTCTGAAACGTAATACACGATTTTCTCAAAAATGCAATTGATTACAAAAGACTGTAATTGGAGTTAAGGTGTTTATTACAAAGAAAATGACATATGACAGTAGAGTTATTAACTACATTCTACTGATAATATTTCTTCAGGTGGGCTGCGTTCCATGGATATTGGGCTGGCATGCCATCCAGGTCTTCGATCTCGTATGCCCCATTTGCCAGGCATTTGGATATTCTGAACGGGCCTTCCCAGGTGGGGCCGAGTACTCCCTTAGATACTTTGAGTACCTTTTTTAGGACGAGGTCGCCTTTCTTGAATTGTCGGAGTTTGACCTTCGAGTTGTAATATTTTTCTGTTTGCTGTTTGTAGCCGGCATTTTTTAAGTTAGCTTCTATCATCCTCTCTTCCAGTAGGTCTAAGCTAGTCGTCATTGCCATGTCATTGCTGTTTGAGGCTTCGTTGCTTGTTCGGTGGCTAGGTATGGTGACTTCCACTGGGATTACTGCCTCTGCCCCGAATGCGTGGGAATAGGGTGTTTCCCCTTTGGAGGTCCTGCAGGTTGTTCTGTATGACCACAATACTTCGGGCAATTCACTTGCCCATTTGCCCTTCCCCCCTCAAGTCGTACTTTCAGTCTATGTTTGATAATCTTGTTGATCGCCTCCACTTGCCCGTTGGATTACGGATGGTACGGGGTGGAGAAGAGCTTTGTTATCTTCCATTTCTTGAAGAATGTGTCGATCTTGAGACTATCGAATTACTTTACGTTGTTAGTTACGATTTCTTGCGGGAAGCCGAAACGACAAATGATGTTTCTCCATATGAATTTTATCATGTTTTCCTGGTCAATCGTTGCGAGGGCTTCTGCCTCTGCCCATTTTGTGAAGTAGTCGACCGCAATGAAGACGAACTGTACGGTACCTGGGGCAGTGGGCAGGGGCCTGATGATGTCGATCCCCCATTTTGTGAAAGGCCATGGACTCAGAATGCTGGTTAACTCTTATGGGGATTCCCTGATTGAGGGGGCGAATATTTGGCATCAGTGGCATGTCTTTGCGTATTCAAGAGCGTCCCTTTTTAGCGTTGGCCAGAAATATCCTTGTCGGATGGTTTTGTAGGCTAGGGATTAGCCTCCCTTGTGGTTTTCGTAGATGCCCTCGTGGATTTCTCTCAGGATGGTTTGCCCCTCGGCCCTTGTCACACATCTGAGTAGCGGGATGCTGAAGCCTCGCTTGTATAAGTTGTCGTCGACCACAACATATCTTTCCGCTCTCATTTGCAATTGTCGGGCATCGACCCTATTGTCGGGCAGGCGTCCTATCTTTAGATATTCGAGTATTGGTATCCTCCAATCCTCGTGGTCGACGTTCATTGGGTCGGTGAGGGCGACCAGGGTATGTGTGGTGGATGGGAAAGTTAGTTTCGTGATGGTGATGTCTCTCATATCCGTCGGCCCTTCTGATGTTGCTAGCCTGGCCAAAGCATCTGCTTTGGAATTCGCGTTCCTAGGTATCAGTTCAACATAGACTTGGTCAAATTTTTCGAGCAGGCTGCGGATGACCTCTTAGTATGCGGTCATTCGCTCGCATCGGACCTCGTACTCCCCCGACACTTGACATGCGACCAGTTGCGAGTCGGTGTGTATCTTCAGCCTCTTCACTCCCATAGCCATTGCCATTTCAAGCCCTCCAATTAGGGCTTCGTATTCTGCTTCATTGTTGGTGGCCTGAAAGTCGAACATGATAGCCGTTTGGAAAAAATGTCCGTCCGGGCTAGTCAGGATTATGCCCGCCCTGGCTCAGGTTTGAGTAGTGGACCCGTCTACGTAGAGCTCCCATGGGGGCCCTGCTGGTGCTTTCTGTGCGGTCATCGGAAAGGTGAGTTCCACCATGAAATCGGCCAGGGCCTGTGCCTTGATGGCCGTTCATGGGGCGTACGTGATACCGAACTGGGCAACTTTGATTACCCATTTCATGCAACGCCCAGCTGTGTCAGGGCGATGTAATGCGTTTCTCAGGGGCAGTGAGGTCAACACTTCCACCTGGTGGTCGAAAAAGTATGGTCGTAGCTTTCTCACGCTCATTACGAGAGCGTAGGCGAGCTTCTCGAGGGGAGGATATCTTCGTTCTGCCTTGTTGAGTACCTGGCTCACATAGTAGATCGGCAGGTATCCTTGCCCTTTGACTCGTACTAGGACCGAACTTAAGGCCATTTCAGAGGCGGCTAGGTAGAGGAAGAGCTTTTCTCTGGGGATGAGTTTGGCCAGTATTTTTGGGTTGGCCAGGTACTTCTTGATGTCGTCTAAGCCTGTCTGGGCCTCCTCTGTCCACTGAAAATCATTTTTGGTCTTCTTCAGTGTGTCGAAGAAGGGTTTGCACCTATCTCCCATGCGGGATATGAATCTGCTGAGGGCTGCCAGGCTTCCTGCGAGCTTCTGGACTTTCTTTGGGTTTCGTGGGCTGCCCATCTCTAGTATCGCCCTAATTTTTGTTGGATTGGCCTGTATTCCCCGCTTGCTGACTAAGTGGCCGAGGAATTTGCCTGACTCCACGCCGAAGTTGCATTTCTTCGGGTTGAGTTTCATGTTGAACTTCCTCAAGATGTCGAATGCTCGGGCGAGGTCGGCAAGATGATCTTCTTTTTTCAGACTCTTGACCACTATGTCGTCTATGTATACCTCCATGGATTTCCCGATTTCCTCTGCGAACATTCGGTTTACTAATCGTTGGTACGTAGCCCCAACGTTTTTGAGGCCGAATGGCATCCTTTTCCAACAGTACATATTTTTCTCGGTGAGGAAGGAGGTATGTTGTTGGTCGTCTTTGTGCATGGATATTTGATGGTAGCCTACGAATGTGTCCATGAAGGACATCATTTCGTGCCCGACTGTGTTATCGATCAGATGGTCGATATGAGGCATGGGGGAAAAATCTTTGGGACATGCTTCGTTCATATCGGTGAAGTCGATGCATAGTCTCCACGTCCCGTTAGCTTTCTTGACCAGGACGGCGTTGGACACCCACTGGGGTTGGTCAGCTTGCATGATTAACTCGTTGTTGAGCAGTTTCTTTACCTCCTCGGCCAATGCGGCATATTTTTCGGGTCCGAATTTCCTCCTCTTTTGTGCGACTGGTTTTTTTCTGGGGTCGATGTTGAGCTGATGGCAGGTGACCTCGGGGTCGATTCCTACCATATCCTTGTAGGACCAGGCAAACACGTCTAGATTCCCTTTGAGGAAGTCGACCAACTATCCTCTTAGCTTCGACGAGATTCTAGAGCCGATTATGACTTCTAAATCCTGTTGGGTTAGATCCATGTTTACTTTTTCGAGCTCCTCGTCCGGTGTTGCTCGATGTTGGTCTCCCCTCGGGTCATTGATTGTTCCTTGGACAATGAACTCGTGTGGCTCGAGTCCAAGTCTTGGTTCGAGGTCCTCGCTTATTTGTTCATTTTGGTCGATTACCATTGAGTTTCTTTGATTATTTGCGATTTCTTGTATGCTATAATTTAAATGAGACCAGATATAAATTGAACATCCTCTTGCATCAAGCTGATCTCCCTTAACGGTGCCGACCACCCCATCTAAAGTGGGAAATTTTACACAGAAATAGTAAGTGGAGGATGCAGCCTCGAATTCGTGCTCGAAAGGCCTGCCGAGGAAACAATTGAAGGTCGACGGCAGGTCGATTACAAGAAAATCACAAAGCATTGTGACCCTAATGGTTCTATCTATAGTGGCGACTAGTTCTACCGCCAGACGCATGATCCCGTGGGGCTTCACGGTGGCATCTCCAAAACCTCTTACCATATGTTCGCTTGGCTCGAGATAGCTGTGATAGTCGCGAGTTCGTCGAAGGTTTTCTTGAACAGTATGTTGCAAAAAGCCCCCTGTCGACCAGTAGTCATCTGACTGTCACCCCCATGATTTGGGCTAATATGACTAGGGGGTCGGCATTCGGGTACACGATGCCCGCCTTGTCCTATTCGTCGAATTGGATCTGATTGTTTTCTTGTGCGGTGGCGTTGACTGGTAGGCACAGCTGTACCGTGTTGGCCATTTCTCTCAGTTTGGCCTTCTGGTGTCTCTTTGGTAGTGAGTTTGATGCGGAGAGACCACCCACTACCCCGAGTGGCGACAAGGTATGGATTACCCTCTCGCTGCTGTGCTCTGGCATGGGGGGTGCCTGTCGACCAGTCTTCTGTTCTCCATGTTTCTCCACAACCTCGCGCTGCTGAGGCGGTGCGTCATCGCGAGTACGATTTTCTTTGTGCTGAAGTCGCTGGACGTGTTCATGCAGCATTTCGTCCTCATAGAGCTTCTAGAGCTGCTTCAGGAGGTTGCGATATTCGCTGGTGTTGTGACCGACCATTTCGTGATAGTGGCAATATTTTCCTGGGCTCTGTCTACCGTCGCTCTTTTTTATGGATCGGGGGTCGCCGAGCAGCCATGTGTCCTTGATCTGAGTGAAGATGTATCCAGGGGACACGCCGAAGACATCTATCAGTTTGACCTCCACTGGATCTTCAAATGGCTTGAAGTTGCCCGGGGTCTTGTATTGCCCTGGTTTCTTGCTCGCCTTTGGGGGTGCAGATTTCTTTCCCTCCCCCATCCTGGCCGCCAAGAGTTCCATGGTGTTGATGATGCCGCTTGTGCGGGTCCTAAACTTCGCGTAAGTCGCTGGATAGTTGGCGTTGATGTTTCGCCAGAGCTTAGTTCCCTTCTTCAGCTCGGCGATTGCACCCAATATCTTGGCCTCGTCGCCCACCGATTCCCCATCCAAGATGAGCCGGTCAAACCTTTCGAGGTTGGCTCTGTCTGTCTCATCTTTGCCTTGCTCGATGTTCGCCAGTCGTTGCTTCCCTGCGGGTCGGGGCGCCATGGCCGCGAAGTGGCCCATGAAAAGCTAGGCCAGGTGCTCGAAAGAGTTAATGGATTGAGGGGTAATGGATGTGAACCACTTGTGTATTTGCTCGTTCAGAGTGAAGGGGAAAAGTCGGCACATGGTTGCATCGGATGCTCCTACGGATGTCATGTACGAGTTGTACTTGGCGAGGTGTGTCCTTGGGTAAGAGTCCCCTCCGTACTGATCGATCGAGGTAGTGTTGATCTTAGCCTGAGTGGGAGCAGCCGTAATGGTCATGCTGAGTGGCGACAAGGGGAGTGCCAGATTGGTCGCCTGTCCGGCAGGAACCGGTTGATTATCCATCCTCTCATGAAGGGCCCTGACCGTTTGCCTCAGGGTGACAAATTTGGCCTCTTGCTGTTTCACGCAGGCATCCCGATGGTCGCTGGTGCTGAGTCGACTTAATACCGAAATGTGTGGCTCGTTCCTGAATTTCCTTTGATGGTCGCCCGCTTCGATCATGACCATCTGGTGAGAATCGGCCTCATCCTCCGCAGGGATTGGTCTTTTTTGCGCCAAGTTTCCGCCTAGGCGGTTGAAGACCGAGTTGTTCGCTTGGTTGCCTCCCAGTCGATCGAAGACCGAGACGTCTCGGGGTCCTTCGGGTTGCCCGTCCATGTGGCGGGCTCTGTTCATCCCTTCACTTGGGAGAGGGTTAGCCGTTGCGGCCGAGATGGCTTGGTTGAGGCCGAGTTGTCCCCCCAGTTGGGTTTTTCCCTCTGTTGCCCCCCCGGGGCGGGCGGTCTTGACGATAGGCTGCTGGTCCTCATCATCGTCAAAGTTCAGATTCCGCTTGCGCAAATACACCCAAGCGTTCTTCATTTCCGCGGGAGTCTTGAAGATCTGAGCCCAGTTCTGCTCTTCGGCAGTCTCCGCCTGTAGGGGCCTCGATTCCGAGGACAGGGACGCCTCCACTCCATCGCGTGGATCGGTTTCGGGGCCGGTGATTGGGATGTTACCCTGTGCCATTTCTCTTTGTGAGTTCTTTATTGATTTGTGGATCCGATTGAGTTAGGTTTCCCACAGACGATGCCAAATTGTTATAACTGGAGTAATCCGAGCGTATGAACATGGTCAGAGGCAGGAAGATCTCAGGTACAATATTATTAAAGAATTTATCCCATTCCTAGACAGAATGAAGTCAAGGGTCACTCACAAAATGCAATCAAGAGAGAACACACAATTTGGTGACCCAGTTTGCCAAATACGGCTACGTCCGGGGGCAATGCCATGCCAGGAGTTTTACTATAATATCTGCCTAACAACTAAGATTTTTGATCCTTTTACAATGAGCATTACAACTATACTTATAGACTGGGAACTAGGTCTTTCTCTCTTCATGGGCCAGATTCCTCGGCCCTTTAGGGTTTTCCTCTGGTTGAGAACAGACTCCTTTCCTCACGGCGAGAATATCGCCGTTTGTTAGACTTTTCCCGATTATGCCCTGAGGATCCGCCTCCCTAAATGCCGCTGATCTTGTTTCCTATTTGTCCAGCGACTTTAGGGGAAGGTCGCCAGGTTGTGGCGACTAGGCTCAGGTGGTCGTCGCTTGGACGTGGGATATTAAAATTAAAATCGTTCGTTGAGAATCCTTCCACCGGATTACGTTTGTGGACGTGGGATATATTTGAGAAGGCACTTTGGGTTGATCCATCGTCTCAACGGTTGTCTCTACAAGAGGTATGTAATTTCATAACTACTAGATTCCGCATGCTTAGGATTTACGTGGATTACGTGTACGAATGTTGCTTATTTATTTGTTTAATTATTATGTTGAATTGATTTAGGATTAATTCATGTTAGTAATTAATTGATTAATTTAAATATGTATTTAAATTCACCTCGAATAGATCCTGGCATCCCTTATTTCCCAACAACTGGTATCAGAGCCTCGGTTTCGAGCTCTGCATTTAAATTGTTATTTAAATTATGTTGGCCATTAAATTTTATTGAAAATTGGATAGTAGAATTGTTAGATCTGTTTTGCAGGTATCCAATTGTCATGGTATTTAATGTGTTTAATTTTCATGCGTTTGTTTTGGTTTTAATTCGACTCGTTCGATTTTTTTTTTCTCATGATAAAATCCACGAGTTAGGCTATTTGATTTGTTCAATGTAATAAACTAGTCTAGATTTAAGGTGTATTTATTTTCTCGTTAAATAAATTGTAACCTGATCGAAGATAAAGACGAAAACGAAGACGAAAACGAAGAGTTGAAACGGACCCGAAACCGTACGTAGGCGACGTGCATCGCGCGAAACGTGCCAAGGGAGGCACGCGCGCGACGCGAGCGTCGCCAGGTGCACGAGCGTGGCGCATGGCACCAGGCGTGGTCAGGCCTGGATGCGCACGGGAGTAATGGGCGGAGCGCACTGGCACGCGTATGGGCACACGCGGTACCGTGCGCAGGCGGACGAGGCGAGGCGAGCGACTGGCGAACGCGCACGCGTGCACGGGCGCGCGCATGGGTGCGACCCGCCCATCACCTGCCGAGGCTTCCGAGAATCATGAGGCGACACGCGCTACGCCTAGGAACACGGGCGGGTCGCTCGGCCAAGGGGCCTGCCGGATGCGGACGTGTATCCCCCCTGCGAGCTACTTGGCGTGGCGATTCAAGACAGAATTTTTTTTCGAGACGAACGAGTGGGAGAAATTCAAGACGGCGTTTCTTCAAAATCAAGTCAAGAAAAATCAAACCACTACAGTTGGCTAATATGTGCCCAATATGTTTATTTTCTGCTTTGCTTGATTTATTGTTGTATTTTCTTATGGTTTATTTAATTTGTTTAAATGTGTTTGCATGAGAATTGCTCAACGAAAAATCTCAAATTCAAAATTACTAAGTATGTTTTAAATAATTAATTCGGTTTTTGAATCAAATTAATTTTGACCTCCATGATTTATTTATTTGTGAAATCTTTTGGAGAAATTCCCCTAAGGGACGACCAAAAGAAAGCTTTCACATGAATAAATTCTCGAAAGGATAATTGTGAATTATTATTAGTGGCGACGATGACCCTCCCAAGAGGCTCGATCAAAATGAAGTAGTAATTCTGTATTTAATCATGGTTATTACTTAGGTACAAAATTGATATGCATATACTTCGCCGAAGTCCCTGTCAATTTTATATTGGTCAAGTGGGAGCAAACTATTAATTAATTTTCTTTTAGTTAAAGGTTTATAATTGTTCTTGTTTGTAACTTGCTTGAATGTGATTTAAATGATGACCCTCCCAAGATGATGGCTCATCTTAACAAACTTGAGGTACTTGGTGTTGAATATGATATCGAGACCCAGATCGATTTCATACTCCATTCCCTGCCCAAAAGCTTCGAGAAGTTCAGGCTCAACTACCAAATGAACAATCAGAACTTCTCCTTGCCTGATCTGCTACAAGCTCTAGTCTCGGCTGAAGGAATATTAGGAGAGAGCAGCCAAGCCTTAGCGGCAGCTGGTCCATCTTCCTCTTCTAGACCAAAAGGAGGTAAGAAGAAGAAGAAAGCCAAAAGTGAAGCTAACTCAAGCATTGCCAAGGGCAAAGGAAAGGTGAAGAGGGAGGGAGGAGTAAAGAAATCGGTTAAGGGGAAGTGTTTAAACTGCGGTGAAAAGGGACATTGGAGGTCAGCCTGTTCCAAACCCAAAATGAATGGAAAGAAAGGTAATTCTCACGCACTAGTTGTTGAAACTTGTTTAGCGGCGTATGCTACCCATTCGTGGGTAATGGATACGGGGTCCACTGATCATGTTTGTTTCACATTACAGGGGTTCAAGCGGACCCGGCAACTTAGTGGAGGAGAGATCCTCATCAAAATAGGCGATGCTACAAGAGTGGCAGCTGAAGCAGTGGGAGACGTGCACTTGTATTTTGAAGACAAGAGTTTAATTTTAAGAGATGTTCTTTATGTTCCTGTTTTTCGCAAAAACCTAATTTCTGTTTCAAAATTATTTGCTGATGGATATTCTGTTCGTTTTAATAAGCATGTTACTATTTTTCGTAACGATGTGGTTATCTGTCATGGAACTTTACGGAACAATCTCTATATTATTAACTGTGCACATCACTCACAGAATGCATCCTATAACACATCTACTATTTCAAGTAATAAAAGAAAATGTTCGACCAACGTGAACGAGACACTTCTTTGGCACTTAAGATTAGGTCATATTAACCCAAAAAGGATCCAAAGGTTGGTCCAAGATGGTTCATTGGAGTCTCTCCTGATTGAACCATTTCCAACTTGCGAATCATGCTTGGAGGGTAAGATGACCAAGAGGGCATTTGGAGCCAAGGGGCTTAGAGCTAAAGAAGTGTTGGAGATTTTTCACACCGATGTGTGTGGTCCAATGCAAATCAAAGCTAGAGATGGCTACGAGTATTTCGTTACATTTATCAATGATTACTCACGCTATGGGTACGTTTTCCTAATGAAGCATAAATCTGAGACCTTTGATAAATTCAAAGAATTTAAGGCTCAAGCAGAGAATCATAAGGAAAATAGTATCAAGTTTCTACGATCTGATCGTGGAGGCAAATACCTCAGCGATGAATTTTTGAACTACCTGTCGGATGAAGGGATTGCATCCCAGTTGACTGCACCCAGTACCCCTCAACAAAACAGGGTTGCAGAACGAAGAAATATAACGCTTCTAGAAATGGTAAGGTCAATGATAAGTTATGCGGATTTACCAAAATCGTTCTGGGATTATGCCTTGCAAACAACAACTTATATTCTAAACTTAGTGCCATCCAAATCGGTTCCCAAAACCCCTAGAGAATTGTGGATGGGGCGCAAGCCCAGCTTAGGACACATGAGGATCTGGGGGTGTCCGACATACGTGTTGGATAAGGAAGCTGGTAAATTGGACACACGTTCGGAATTAAGGTTGTTTATAGGGTACCCCGAAGGAACAAAGGGATGCATGTTCTATGGTCCCGAAGATCAAAAAGTCGTAATTAGTACGCACTTTAGATTTTTGGAAGAAGACTATATGAACGATAAAAAGCCTAGAAGTGAGATTACCTTAGAAGAACTTAGGGGGCCGACTCCGTTGCCAACAGTACAAGACGAAGTACCAAGCATCACACCTACCTCGTCGTAGTGGGACGGTTGTTAAGCAACCCGAGCGATTCTTGGGGATAGGAGAGTCCTCGGACTTGATCTCAGGAGAAGAATCAGATCTATGGTCCTACAACGAGGTGATCCAGGACAAGGATGCAAAATCTTGGCAAACTGCAATGGAAGCCGAGATGGGTTCAATGGACCACAATAAAGTGTGGAAGCTAGTCGAACCACTTAATGGGGTAAAACCCACTGGATGCAAGTGGGTATACAAGAGAAAAAGGGGACCGGACGGAAAGGTTGAAACCTTTAAAGCGAGACTTGTGGCGAAAGGGTACACTCAGAAAGAAGGAATCGACTATGAGGAAACCTTTTCGCCCGTAGCCATGCTCAAGTCCATCCGCATTCTCTTGTCGATTGTTGTGCACCTAGACTTTGAGATCTGGCAAATGGATGTCAAGACCACTTTCCGCAATGGAAGTCTTGACGAAGAAATCTATATGCAACAACCCGAAGGCTTCATTGAAAAAGGCCAAGAGCATCTGGTTTGCAAGCTAAAGAAGTCCATTTATGGGCTAAAGCAAGCATCCTGTGCTTGGAATCAGTGTTTTGATCAAGTTACAAAATCCTACGATTTTGATCAAAATAATTTCGAAAGCTCTGCTTATAAGAAACGTGACGGAACTGCCTTGGTATTCTTGGTACTATACGTAGACGACATTCTGCTCATCGGGAACGATGTAAAGATGTTGTCAGACGTAAGGGCATGGCTGTCAAAACAGTTTGATATGAAGGACTTAGGGGAAGCCGGTCACATCCTAAGGATCAAGATCACTCGAGATCGCAGGAAAATAATGATCGGGCTTTCACAAGCCTCGTATATAGACACCATTTTTAAGCGATTCAGCATGCAAGATTCCAAGAAAGGCTTTGTGCCTTTCAGACACGGAATCCATCTATCCAAGGAAATGTGTCCCAAGACACAAAAGGAAATAGATGACATGAAGGGCATTCCATATGCTTCGACTGTAGGAAGCCTCATGTAAGCAATGCTGTGCACGAGACCGGATATCTGCTTTGCCGTAGGCATGGTGGCAAGATATCAAAGCAACCCCGGGAAATAGCATTGGACTGCAGTTAAAAACATTTTGAAGTATCTGAAGAGGACACGGGACAAAATGTTTGTTTATCAGTCAGATAGTCTAATCCCCGTCGGTTACACGGACTCAGATTTCCAATCAGATTTAGACTCCAGAAAGTCAACCTCGGGTAGTGTTTTTTGCATGGGGGGAGGAGCCATGACATGGAGAAGCGTTAAGAAGAAATGCATCGCTGATTCTACCATGGAAGCCGAATATATAGTTGTTTGTGAAGCAGCGAAAGAAGTGGTTTGGCTCCAGAACTTCCTAGTGGATTTGGACGTCGTTCCGGATTTGCCCAGCACGATCACGGTTTACTGTGATAATGTCGGAGCAATTGCAAATTCTAAGGAATCGAGAGCCCACAAGGCCAGCAAACACATAGAAAGAAAATACCATCTTATACGAGAAATAGTTAAGAGAGGAGACATAGAGGTGGCAAAGATTGCATCCGAAGACTACCTAGCAGATCCATTCACAAAGGGTCTGCCTCAGAGTACATTCGAGAGACATGTGGAAGGAATGGATGTCAAGACCGTTGCCAATCTGCTTTGATTATAAGTGGGAGAAATATTATTAGGTTCGTGTAGGTGACATTAGATGTTACATAGAACACGAGACATGCTGTAGTATACTTAAAAGCAGACTTTGAGTATAAGTGGGAGATTGTTGGGGTTATACTGAAAAGTATGCTTTTTTACTTTGTATAACCAAACTAAATTTCTTATTTATTTACTGAAATAAATTATTTATCACTGTTGCACTAAATATGAATGAATGTTATATATATTTATTGCAAACCTGTTCGATAAGTGAGTACTTATTACGTTGTAGTTAATTTGGTGATACCAGATCACAGAAGATCAAATTAACAGTCCCTCGTGATTAAAGTACAAATTCACAATCCAGATGGAAATGAACAATCCATCATGAAAGGTTGAAGTGTATGGCTCAGATTGGCTTGTCTTGACCAAGATATTACACTAGTGCATTATGATGCGCTGAATAGGACCTACAGGAGGATAAATTCTTCGATAGTGAATATACAAGAATTAGACCTTAGTGGTTCGTTATTTCTTAATCTCCGTTCCTTAAATAGGATCGTGTGAAATTAATAACTATTGCTTTGACTTATGATGGGAAGAGAATCAATGCGATTCGATACCTTATATCTTGGGCAATATTATTGATTACACGATGATTGCTAAGATTTAATACGGAGAATCGTGTACAAGCACGTCTTGCTTGATTTGTCCACTTGGTGGGCTCAGAATCTTTATCATACCAAATCTTGCAAGTGGAAATTTATTTCCGGTATGGATAATAATGTTGAGTTGTCTTTACTCCAAGGACAAAGATATTAATTAATATAAAGTCTGTTCAGCGGCTTAATTAATTAATGGACTGAGATAATCTTAAACACGAGAAATAATGACCGGGAGCCATATTATTGCGAAGTCGTAATGTGGGTTAAGATGAATAGTTCAATATTAATTTTATAGTGGAATAAATTAATATTAATGGGCTTGAATAATATTTTGGCTAAATATTAAAGTTTCATAGCCCATTGGAGGTCCAATCTTAATTCTCCTAAAGGCCCCTCAAATAGCCCAAATTAAAGTCCAATTAATGAAAAGGAGAAGAAAATATTTTGCCTATTTTTCCTTAAAATTTTTGAAAAATATGAGTAGGAGAGAGAAAAAATTTTCTTGATTTTCTTGTAAAGATTTTTATGGAATAAGTATTCTTGAGATACAAGTTTATCCCATAAATTCAAGAAAAGTAAAAGCTCTTATTTCTTCCCTATTTTATTGGATATTTTCAAAAATTGTGTGACAAGAAGGAGGAGAAGATTTTGTTGGGAGATATTTTGGGAAATAGAATATATTGGATATACTCTAGATTGTATCTTGAGGAAGAAGCAAGAAAATTTCCCAATGCCCAACTTGACCAAATTCTCGTCCCCCCCTAGTCCTATAAATAGGGGATGAATTTTTCATCCCCAATGCAATTCATTGTGTTGGAAAAAGTAGAAATCCACAAAGGTGGTGGCAAATATTTTTATTTTCTCCTTTAAATTAAAATCGTTCGTTGAGAATCCTTCCACCGGATTACATTCGTGGACGTGGGATATATTTGAGAAGGCACTTTGGGTTGATCCATCGTCTCAACGGTTGTCTCTACAAGAGGTATGTAATCTCGTAACTCCTAGATTCCACATGCTTAGGATTTACGTGGATTACGTGTACGCATGTTGCTTATTTATTTGTTTAATTATTATGTTGAATTGATTTAGGATTAATTCATGTTAGTAATTAATTGATTAATTTAAATATGTACTTAAATTCACCTCGAATAGATCCGGGCATCCCTTATTTCCCAACAGTGAAGACATGAAGCTGAAGAATCAGAAGACGTGAAGATCAGATGACTACCAGATGAACAAAACCAAGAAGACCTCAGATAACCTACATCAGAAGAACGAAATAGGGTCTGTAAGTTATGCTAAGACAACCTACATCAGAAGACTTAATCAGGTAAACTGATCAGGTCAGCTCAATCAGGTGACAACCAAAGGTTCACCAAAGGCATACGAGTTCATCATACAAGAAGAATGTCAAACTAAGTTGGTAAATCAAACACTGAACAAGTGTACTTGATAACCAATGAAAGCAAGACACATATGTATGGAGCTGACAGTGCGGGATTGGGCGGATCACAGTCAAACGACTAGAAAGGACAAGCTTGCATGCTTTCGGCCATGCCACCTCTGTGCACGTCATATCCATCCTGCAAACCTACCTTAAATAGACCGAAATTTGAATTGCTCTCCAACGGCTAGTTTGATTTCGTGCCTATATATATGGGATCAAACCTTCATAGTAAGGTTACGGAAATTATCATCAAGCTCAAGCTATCAGCAATTTCCGCACGAAGAACACAAAATCAAGAATATTTTCTAAGTGTTCATCCCATAAGTTCTTAGCACAGAAATCTTATCCTTTAACTTTAGGCTACCCAAACACTAGGATAGATTTCCAGTTGGAACACAACAAATCTTATACCCAAACCAAAAGTTAGGTTAAGTTTGTTTAGCAAGATTTCGGACTAGGGTTTCTAGTTCTAATTTCTGGGATTGGTTGAGTGAGAACTCTTGAAACATTTGTTGTACTGTGTTCGACTAACACATTAATCTAAGTCCAGTTGGTTAAGTTGGTGCCCCTGCTGATAAGGAAGAGTGGATGTAGGACAAGTTGTCCGAACCACTATAAAAATCTTGTGTGCCTTAATTTGCTTTACATGTTTTACACTATCTGCACACACCTGTTTAACTATTGCATGCATATTCTAAGTCTGGATCAGATTTGCACCAAGTAACTGATTTGATCAGTTTGGCACTGTGTCATCTGATCTGATACAAATAGCTTAGAATCTGATTTTGTAAACTGGTTTTTCACACGGGTTAAACATATCTTCCGCATATCAGTTAAACTGATAGACACCGAACTGATCTGCTCTCAAGCGATCATTAAGTTGGATATCAGTCCAAACTGATTCACACCCACTCTGATCAGGCAACTTGCAACTCACACCTGATCCCACGAAAAAGTTTCAGAAGTCTATTCACCCCTCCCCTCTAGACTTCTGCCTCACTAAAACTCGTTCGGGACCTACAGTATGAATGTGTTTTTAATTCGATTCGTTCGAAATCATTTTTCCCTTGAGAAAATTCACGGGTAGATTAGGTTATTTGTTTTTCCAATGTAATAGACTAGTCTAGATTTTAGGTTTATTTATTTTTTTGTAAAATAAATTATAACCTGATCGAAGATGAAGACGACAGAATTAAAGACAAAGATCCGAACCGAGTGTGGGCAGTGTGCACCGCGAGCGATTCACCAAAAGAGGCACGCGCACGGCGTGGACACTGCCAGGTACACGTGAGCACGGGCGTTCACGGGTCGGGGCGCAGGTGGGGACCGGGCAGACTCGGAGGATTAAGCAGAGATGGGAGGGCACGCGCGGACACACTTAGGCGGAAGTGGATGGCTAGGCGCGCACGACAACACGGCCGGGCGGACGCGGTGCGTGCATAGGCAACATTGGTCTTGAGCTCAATGCCCAGACGACCAAGTGTCTTGATCAGCCCAATCATATTTAACACATGAGGAGAAACCTTTCCTCCCTCAAACAATCGGCATCTAAACAGATCCCTCATCACTTCATAAATCTCGGAGCGAGATTCAGAATCAAAGAGATCCTTCAGATGCTTAATCATCTCAAAGGGAAGCATCTTCTCATGCTGCCTTTGCAATTCGGGAGTCATCCCGAGTAGCATAACACACTGAGCATGGGAAGCATCCTCTTGATTCTTTTACGAAATACATGGCGTCAAACGCCTCGACCTCTTCAAGACCGACCTCGGGGTAGCAGGAATTGGCATGTCCAACACGTACTAATCTTTTCTTGCCTAAGCACCAAACGAATGTTTCGGTGCCAGTCGAGAAAGTTTGGCCCAGACAATTTGTTAGTTTCCAAAATGCTTCTCAATGACAAGTTATTCATTTCAACAATCCTAGAGAAATAAAATAAAAACGAGAATTAAAACACATAATTTCTATGATCAATATTCAGCAATCAAAATAAATATGGCCTTTAAATTTATTTTGTTTCCATTATTTTGACATACTTAACGACCACATCGGAAAAGTATGAATTTATATCTAAGATAAATCATAATGGACTAGGATCCACATTACTACCATCATAATCCCAGCGAGGGCTGATCATTACAATAGCATAACTGGTAGGTCTCCAAACCAATTGCAAAACTGCAACTCCTAGTTTGTCGAACCTAGTTCGACTGATGTCACTTACTGTTGGGAGAAATCTAGCAGATCTCCGCCTTTTAAGGTCGATTCTTGGCTCAAGACCCTCGTTCGGCTCGATTAAAAGGCATAGTTGTGTGTCACCTGAAGTGGTGCCTATTTGCTAGGTATGAGTTAAGGGAATTAAAGTAGCACCTCACTACAAGTCCAGACTTTTTAGTGCAGTGGCAAGCGCTTGATCCTTCAATTGGTATCGAGCACAGTCACGGGTTCGAGTCCCCATGACGCAAATAGTGGTATGTTTGGCGAAAAGTCGAACTCTTCTTGCTAGGGGATTGTTGGGAGAAATCCTAGCAGTCTCCTGCCTTTAAGGTAAGTTGCGGCTCAAGACCCCTCGTTCGCTCGATTAAAGGCATAGTTGCGTGCCTGGTGGTGCCCGGGCTAGGTATGGGTTAAGGGAATTAAAGTAGCACCTCACTACAAGTCCGGGCTTTTAGTCTAGTGGCAAGCGCTTGATCCTTCACTTACCCTTTGTTCCCCGCGAGGGCTAGCGAAATAAAGTTAAGTTGGTTTACAACCATCAAGCGGCGACATTTAATGTCCCTATAAAAGTCCCGTAAGATGTAGATCCGAGAAAAAGACGAGGGTCTTTAAGTACTCATTGGAACGAAATCTCCGGTTTACTTTTAACTTTGATGGAAGACATCTTATCAAATTAATGAGAAAATCATATTTTAGTGAGGAACATTTTTAAAAGCGGGGTATTAATTGCTTAATCGAGATCCATCATGATATCTAACTCACATTTGAGCAATTACGGGCGCCGCCTAACCAAACATGACATATACAGACAAGCAAATATTTGGGCGCCATCTACCCAAGCATTTAATACGGTTCGACAAATATTGGGCGCCGCCTACCCAAACAGTTATAATATCGAACTTTAAATTCATTTAAAAAATTCAATTTTAAGATTATTAAATATGAATAATCCAATTAATCGTCTTTGTCCAACCAATTTTAATTTCAGAATTAAATCTAATAAAATTCCAAAATTTAAAATATAATTATTTTATTTCCGGGGGTTCAGGTGCAATTTCTAAAATTTGCACGGGAGGGCCTGTCTCAAATTGAATTTGCAAAACAGCCCTCCTACATCATCACCCTTCCAATCGAATCCAATCCGACCAAAATTCCCAAATTTTCCAAATCTCAAATTAATTGTTTCATCATCATCGTTCTCAACCGACAATTAATCTAATTAATCAAACCAAGAACCAAAATATAAAATCCAGATTCAGTTCAAGCAATGAGAAAAGGCGAAGCGAAAGCGATTTAAACGACAAACAAGCAGCAATTGAGTAGGCGCTTAGTCGCCATTGTCACACCCCTAGCGTCGTGCGGGCGACTCGTCGCCTAGAAAGATCAAGGTGGAAGGGAGTGGATACGGGCAGCGCCCTTTACCCAAAAAAAAGCGGGTTCAAACTAGATCGAAAACAGAGGAAGACGATCGAGTCGGTGGTGCGCCGCCACTAATTCATCTCGATTCCGGTGGTGCACCGCCTTGAGACAAATCGAAACAGACACCCAAGTCAAGCCTCGAAAACGCACAAGCAACGGGACTCAAAATCAGAACGAATCGGTGGCAAACCACCGCGAATCGAATCGAGCAGAGGGCTGGTCACCACCGTGAAAAGAGGCGGAACAGAAGCATCTCGAAGACGATCATAAAAGCACGGAGTCGCACCAGACCATGAAGCCCAAGACGGTCGCGAGGGCCTGGCGCCTAATACTTTTTTTAGCGACGCAGCTTTAGCAACCGCGGTTGAAAGGGGTATTGTGTGCAATCAATCCCCAAAGGGGAAACCCTAATTTTGGGACGAATGGGATGAAGCCGAGCGATGAAATAAAACAGCAGGGGGTGCGGTTTTCGTCCAACAAAATCGTGCCCCAGGTTTTAATAAAAAAATAATAATTTCAATTAAAACCAATTTTAATATGCAATTAAAAACAAGAGCCTGAAGCTCTGATACCACTGTTGGAATTTAGAGGCACGTAAATATGTAATACATGCGCAGCGGAATTAAACAGTTCACCAACAACAAACATATAATTGCATAAACGATTACGAATAAACATAATAAGAAATCTTACAGTAATTCAAGAGCAGGTTTCTCAACTATGGTATCCACGTAATCCCCGTTCACAGACTTGCACATATTTGCCAGCTTGAATTCTGAGATGAATTTGCTAGGAAAATTCTAACTCTAGATTTTATGGAGAGAATTTGAACAACCGTTTTATGGATTCCCAAGAGCTCATATATATAGGAGAGACCCAGCTTAAATCTTAAGCTAACCTAATTGGGAAATAAAATCCTAATCTTTATTTAAATAAATCTCTTAGATTTATTTCATAGATATAAAATCTCTCTTTAATTTAATTCTCATATATGTCAAATCTCTACGATTTATTTCCATATATATATTAAATCCTACAATAATATTCCATATATTATTGTTGGGAATTCCTATTTAATTAAATACAATTTAATTAAACATTAATAATAATTAATTCCAAATTAATTCATTATTAATTATTTCTCCATAAATTAAATATTAAATCCAATTTAACATTTAATCAACCAACTATAATTCGTAAAAGGGAATTACTTGTTGTGTGACCCATAGATCCTCATATATCGAGCGATTAGTCAAACTAACGGTCTTAATTGAACCCTAGACAATAAATCAGACATTCTCAATATATGAGGTACGTTGCGAGAAACGTGCAACTACATGTAACTGAAACATGGACTATTGCGATTTCCTCCTTTCATTCACGAATACTCGATTAGTCTTGAACATGATGAAGTCTCTATTCAAATAACTTAATCAATTTATCTCCAATCACTAATTGATCACTTATGTCACACTTGGCCACAAAGTCCAAGTTGACGTGCATTGGCCAATGACTTCGATCCAATTATGATGAGAAGATGAGTATTCTCTCTAAATCCACTTTGAGGAATGAATCCTTTTCTTGGCTCAACTACCACGTACATGTACTTTGTGATGAACCCAATCCAAGCTATATCTACCCATAGACGGGTGCAAGCGTCGGTCATGGTAAAAGTTCATCACTCCACACATGTCGTGCGTATTGACTTCAAGTCAAAGGAGTATCGCATCGCTCCCACTAACCGAGACACCCGTAGATACATATAGTGGAACTACATCAAACGGTTTCTCGGATGGGTATACCAATACCCTTTAAGGTATTTGTGCATTCATCATGAGATACATAGTATCTCATAACAAGTGAGATCTTGCTACACTGTCTAAGAGTATAATGCAGATCGCACACCAATCTCCATTGTATCATCAATATCTCATTCTTGATGATCCTCGATCGGGGCTATTTGAGAATCATGCTTAAGTCATCTGAGTTCTCACTCACTCAATGACAGCAGTGATCCAAGGGAACACAGATAAGAACAAATGCAAACAATCAAACATAATATTATAATGAGTGTAATGCCATACATTTAATATTAAATAAACAATAATATTAAACCAACACTGAATATTATCTGAGTATTATGTCCTTACAATGGATTGTCTCAAGGACACAAACACTAACACGATGAAGTTTAAAAGAAGGACGAATTCTCAAGATCAAGACGAGATAAAATTAAACTATGACAGTTGGATATATGTGCCCAATTTGCGTTTAATTTTTATTTTGATGTATGTTTTAATTTTATGCAAATTATTTAATTTGTTTAATATGTTTGCATGAGAATTCGTTAAAAATCTCACTTTCGAAAATTACTAAGTATGTTTCAAATAATTAATTCAAAATTTTATTCAGGATAATAAAATTGAATTAATTTTGACCTCCATAATTTATTTATTTGTGAAATCTTTTGGTGATTTTCCCCAACGGATGGACCAAAAGATAGCTTTCACATGAATAAATTCCGAAATGATGATTGTGGATTAATACTAGTGGCAGTATTGACCCTCCCAACGAGTGGCTTGCTCAAAGAGAAATGATAATCATGTATTTAATCATGGTTATTACTTAGGTATAAAATTTGATATTAATTACTCCCCAACTGAGTCCCTGTCAAATTTTATATGGTCAAGTGAGAGCTAACTATTAATTTTGAATTTAAAGTTTGTAACTGTCTTTGTTTGTAACCTGCTTGAATTGTTTTAAATAACGGACCACACTCAACATGGCATATTTAAAATTGTTTTGAGATGTTGGCTGATGCATTTTCATATTTATTTTTGAGATTTTAATATGATTCATGTGATCGAACTTAGTGATAAATTTTATGTTTAATTTGGATATTGACACAAATATATAATGTTTTATTTTCAGTTCAACATGTCGTCTCCTTTTAACCCACTGTTTAATATACTTAAAGGCAACAAATTAACTGGTGAAAACTATGTGGATTGGAAACGTCATTTATTTATTGTCCTTACTGCACAACAACACAAGTGGGTTCTTGATGTACCTAAACCCGCCTATCCTACCGAAGAGTAGAGTAAAACTGATAAGAAAGAGCATAAGGAGTGGTTGAGTTCCAATGAAATGGCTAAGTGTACCATCTTGACGTCAATGTCAGATGTGTTGCAACACCAACACCAAAACATTGAAACTGCTTCATAAATTATGCAAAGTCTTAAAGAGATGTTTCAAATAATAACCGTACAGCTAGGCGGATCACCATGCGAGATATGTTGTCGCTGAGAATGGTGGAGGGAACGCCTGTAAGGGAGCACGTTCTCCAGATGCACGTTCACCAGATGATGGCTCACCTTAACAAGTTGGAGATTCTTGGTGCGGATTTCGATTTCGATTTCATACTTCATTCTCTACCGAAAAGCTTTGAGCAGTTCTAACTGAACTACCAGATGAATAATCAGAAATTCACGTTGGCTGAGCTCTTGCAAGCTTTGGTATCGACTGAGACGATAATGGAGCACCAGTCTACTGCTTTGGTGGCACATGGTCCATCTACTTCTACTTCTGGTCCCAAAGGAGGGAAGAAGGTGAAGACGAAGGCCAAAGGCCCGAACCAAGCAAATCCAACCATTGCCAAGGACGCTTTGAACGTAAAATTAAAGCATTGAATCCAAGGGACAATATAAAAATAAATGTAATTAATAATTCAAAATTGATAATCACTAAGAGTTATTGACGTAAAGCAGGAATCAGCCATTACGTACCCATATAATTTCATGTTGATATTATTAAGAAATTATAATATTTTCATTTATTCATTGTTTCTCTGTCATTTTGTTTACCTACTCATATTCCAGCACCTCAATTATCTTATTATTTAGTGCTGCCCAATCTGCCCTTTTGTTTTTCATCACGGACAGAAATATGTCCAAATGGATTCTCAAGGGACATCTCCAGATTCTAAGCGTTGCATTTGCAGTAATTAATTTAATTAATTCTATCCAATAAAAAAAATTAGATTTTTTTTATCACTTATAACATATATTTTTATATGTAGGGAATTGTGGGATTAGGGCTATGTTATGTAATAATGTCGTGGTGCGGGAGTGCTTGCTTTTTTAGTTTTTCCGCCCGGTCCATGCGATTGCAGCTCAAAACTTGGCCCTTGAATTTTGGGCCTTCATGGCTGAATTACGCCATCAAATTGGCCTTTAAAAACAAAAAAATAGTTTTCCCGTGTGTTTCTTTAGTTGTGGCACATCAGACTTTGTTTCGTTTCCAACTTAATAAGGCGTACGGTGCAGTGTGTACTTATAATTTATTTATAATTATACAATTTATTGTATTAACAGATATAATTTATTTATACCAAATTGAATAATTATTAATATGAAAAAATATTATATTGTATATTTAAAAATACAATTTATTTATTGTAAACAGTAAAATTATTTATTAAAGTGTATTTTTAAAACATACTACTCGTGAAATAAATTAAAATTACATATATTAATATAAATAAATAATATACTTCAGTATAACAAATTTTATTATTTAAAAATACAATTTATTGTATTAGAAGATATAATTTATTTATACTGAATTGTATAATTATTAATATGAAAAAATATTATATTGTATATTTAAAAATACAATTTATTTATTGTAAACAGTAAAATTATTTATTAAAGTGTATTTTTAAAACATACTACTCGTGAAACAAATTAAAATTACATATATTAATATAAATAAATAATATACTTCAGTATAACAAATTTTATTATTTAAAAATGTCTATGAAATGCATAGTGCATTTAGAGCATACAAAGTTTTAACGTTAAAATTATTATCGGAAAAATATTGCAGGATACTGTCTCAAATAAAATAAATAAGAGTATCAGATATTTTGTTATTTATTTATTTCAATAATGTTTGGGCCAACAATAGTCAATAGCCACATGTCTTTCGTTGTAGTTTTTTTTTTCCGACCACAGAAAATTGGGCCTACAGCCGTATTGTCTGTTCTCAGCCGAAAGAAAGAAAAAAATGATTGAAAACCTCCAATCTGAAGTTCCCCACATAATTATTACTCCCTTCGTACCATGAGGACTTGAACACTAAAAATGACACGCAAATCAAGTAAAATGAGTTTTAGTGAGTTTAAATGAAATAAAATAAAGGTGTTTTGGGTGTATTAATATTATGTTTGTTTTTCTTTTGGGAATGTTTAAGTAATGTTGGGAAACATACTACTCGTGAAACAAATTAAAATTACATATATTAATATAAATAAATAATATACTTCAGTATAACAAATTTTATTATTTAAAAATACAATTTATTGTATTAACAAATATAATTTATTTATACTGAATTGCATAATTATTAATATGAAAAAATATTATATTGTATATTTAAAAATACAATTTATTTATTGTAAACAGTAAAATTATTTATTAAAGTGTATTTTTAAAACATACTACTCGTGAAACAAATTAAAATTACATATATTAATATAAATAAATAATATACTTCAGTATAACAAATTTTATTATTTAAAAATACAATTTATTGTATTAACAGATATAATTTATTTATACTGAATTGTATAATTATTAATATGAAAAAATATTATATTGTATATTTAAAAATACAATTTATTTATTGTAAACAGTAAAATTATTTATTAAAATGTATTTTTAAAACATACTACTCGTGAAACAAATTAAAATTACATATATTAATATAAATAAATAATATACTTCAGTATAACAAATTTTATTATTTAAAAATACAATTTATTGTATTAACAGATATAATTTATTTATACTGAATTGTATAATTATTAATATGAAAAAATATTATATTGTATATTTAAAAATACAATTTATTTATTCTAAACAGTAAAATTATTTATTAAAGTGTATTTTTAAAACATACTACTCGTGAAACAAATTAAAATTACATATATTAATATAAATAAATAATATACTTTAGTATAACAAATTTTATTATTTAAAAATGTCTATGAAATGCATAGTGCATTTAGAGCATACAAGTTTTAACGTTAAAATTATTATCGGAAAAATATTGCAGGATACTGTCTCAAATAAAATAAATAAGAGTATCAGATATTTTGTTATTTATTTATTTCAATAATGTTTGGGCCAACAATTGTCAATAGCCACATGTCTTTCGTTGTAGTTTTTTTTTTTCCGACCACAGAAAATTGGGCCTACAGCCGTATTGTATGTTCTCAGCCACTTAAACGTGAAAAGAAAGAAAAAAATGATTGAAAACCTCCAATCTGAAGTTCCCCACATAATTATTACTCCCTCGTCCCATGAGGACTTGAACACTAAAAATAACACGCAAATCAAGTAAAATATGTTTTAGTGGGTTTAAATGAAATAAAATAAGGGTGTTGTGGGTGTATTAATATTATGTTTGTTTTCCTTTTGAGAATGTTTAAGTAATGTTGGGACGTCCAAATAAGACAAGTGTTCAAGTAATCGCAGAACGGAGGGAGTAATATTTAATGTTAAAAATATTTAACTTTTTATAACTAAAATACTTATAAAATACTAATAATATTTGAGATAAAAATCACAAATGGTTCACCTACAATTTTGATCTTGTCTGGTATATTTTTACATTTTTAAATTTGATCAATTTAGGGTCAATTTTTGTCTTTTTAATGTCAATTTTTTTTATTTTATTCTTTTGTGTTAATTTTAATTTATTTCTACTCAATTTTAATAATTTAAATCAAATTAAAGTTAATATTAACAGAATCAATTTTTTTTTTTAAATACAGGATTTAAATTTGACTCGACTAAACTTAGAGGACTATTATTTATTTTATCTCAATAATACTTATAGTAGCTAGTGCACTAAGTATCTGAGCTCTGCCTGTAGTAAAGGGTCCTAAGGACCTGATCCTTATATTGTCAAACTATTTATTCAAGAATAGTTTCTCTTTTTTTGAAACATATATTCAATGTTTAAAAAAAAAAAAAAACTTATTCAACGTAATTTGAGAAACCAATTTTGACCAGCTAGAAAACTTGGTAATAAATTAGAATTTTTCCTCCCTCTGAAGAAAGTAATTTAAGTATATAAATAAATAGATTTCCCTAATATATGACCAGTGCATATATATATTCGGAATTATAAGTTTTCTGAGGTGTAGAATGGATGGACATTTATTGCGTGCACGTAGCATTGAACACAAAAATTTACCTGAGATGAATTTCATGTAGCATTTTATTATGATTCATGGGTTTATGAACTCAAATTTAATTATATTTTAAATTAAAGTGAGACCCAAATAATAAGGTAGAGACCCGCTTCATGTATGAGACCATCTCATCCAAACACAATTAATTTGGAAGTTCTGGTAGGTAGCTTGAAAAAAAAAAAAAGTTAGTTACTATTTAATTAATTGCATACATATCATTTGGTCGGTTTCCTATTTTATTTAAATGTAATAGTATAAACAAGGAGCAAGTGGCAGAAATTGTACTTTCATACGTAGCCTCATTGGAATTATAAATACGAGGTCAAGCATGCTTCTTTTTTCTATATTATATATATCAATCAATATACACATATATTTTTATACCCCCACAGGCCACAGCCCCTGAAACATATTAATGGAGATGGAAGCCTATGACTTATCCAGTGGTACCGCCGAGGTAAGGAAAAAATCTTGACATAATTCTAATTTATACTATACATTGTTTATTACGATCCTTAATTAATATATTTTCAATGAAATTTAATTTCCACGCAGGGTAAAATCTTGGTAAAATACTCAGAAAAATTAGAGCAAGCAAGAGACGTGTTGGTGAAAATGGGACAAGATTCGTTAGAAAGTTTAGTTGTAATAGATTCCATCCAACGCTTTGGGCTTGGTTACCACTTTAAGGAAGAGATTGAAGCCATTCTTCATCACCACTATTTGGCTTCAATGGATGATCATAATCTTTATAAGGCTTCTCTTCGTTTTCGTTTGCTAAGGCAACACGGATTCCAAGTTCATGCTGGTAAATTAATTTGATTTACGTACCTCGTTTTCACGTTTCTTAATTCAATCATGTGAGTTTAATTTATTTTTGGTTCCACAGGACACGTTACCTCACGATTTTGGTCCCAACACCCACCACTTTGGTTCTAAAACCATTTTTTTACGCAGTTTTGATCCCATTGTTACATTTTTTGTTAAGCCAGCTGCAATGTTGGTCCCATGCAGGACAAGATTTGGGATCAAAAGTGCAGTTAAATTTAACGGATTCCGTAACGGAAGGACAAAAAATGCATGAAAAAATTCTTACGAAATCAAAGTGATGAGCATCGGGACCAACTAAAAATGAATTTTACTCTCAATTTAAAAGTGAATATATATATATATATAATTAATTAATCAATTTCTCGTGCTATGTATGTTGTAGATGAATATTTCATGGAGTTTAAAGATGAGGATGGTGGATTCAAGTTCAATGATGGTGACACGAAAGGCGTGTTGGCGTTTTATGAAGCATCGCATTTAAGCATGGAAGGGGAAGACATTCTTCATGAAGCTGCAGTATTTAGCTCTCAACATCTGATTAATGCTAATCTAATTTGGGTGGAAAATGAAGAAGATGCTGAAATGGTGAGGAATTGTTTACAAAATCCCCAGCACAAGACGCTAGCGCGTTTTACGGCGCAAAAGGCCAGAAACACATGCCAAAATATATTGCAAGAATTAGCCTTAATTGAGTCTGCATTCCTCGAGTCCGTACACAAGCATGAAATCCGTCAGGTTGTCAAGTAAGTCGTTATTTATTTCACAAATTCACGTTTGTGTATATGAATAATATAGTACTAGTAAGGTAAATAAAATAGATAAAATCTTGTATACAGCACATGCACAGTGCAATATATGTTTTGGTGGAAACGTGAACTCTGCATGTTTATTCAAAAAACAGTACTTAGTGTACAAGAGTGTGTAGAATGTGAAGTAATTAGTAAAATTTATGTAGTACAAAATCTATGAAATTATTAATTAATTAAAGTTAATTATAAATTAATTATATAGGTGGTGGAAAGGTCTTGGGCTGAGCAATCAGATGAAATCATCGAGGGACCAACCACAGAAATGGCACATGTGGTCGATGGCTGTTCTAAAGGGTCCCACATGGTCCAGACATAGAATTCTGCTAACTAAACCAATTTCGCTTGTCTACGCTGTTGATGACATCTTTGATCTTTATGGTACCATCGACCAGCTCACTCTCTTCACTCAAGCTATAAACAGGTATATAACGAGTATAATTTAACATATTACATTCAATTCACATTTACTGTGACATACTCCATCCGTCCCATACTTGTTTACCCTTTGCTTTTGTTACGAGTTTTTGATTGAGACGGAGGGAGTAGTATTTAAAGTGATAAAGTAATTTTTGATTGAGGGTATTGTAGTTCTTTTTATTTTATTACTAAAGTATGTCATTTTTTCAGGTAAAAGTAATGACATTAAATGTAATTTTGAGTTGCTCTGACACACTATTTTTTAAAAGGGGTAAACAAGTATTCGATGGAGGTAATATATAATTGCTAAAATGCCTAAAAATTAATCACTGGAATATATTTGTACACAGATGGGAAATTTGTGGAGCGGAAAAACTACCAAATTACATGAAAATATGCTTCACGGCAATTCAAGATACCACCGACGAAATTAGTCGCATGGTTTATCAAGAATATGGGTGGGACCCTGCAGACTTCCTAAGGAAAGAGGTACAATCTAAGTTGTAGTATTAATTATTTGAATTTTCTATGATTTTTTTTTTGCGAGTTTTTTTTTTTTTTTTGGTCACGAGAATCTATTTCACAGCTTTTTGGTCAAAAGTTTTTTACATTTTTGGTTCCAAATCGCGCGTTCTGTGAACCAAAAAGTGTAAGTTTTTGCATCAAAAGTGTCAAAAAATTTCGGTTTTGGGGACCAAAAGTTTCAAAATTTTTGGTTTTGGGACCAAAAGTGTGAGGAGGTGGCGTGTCTGGGGGGGACCAAAAAGTGTAATAAACTCTTTCTTTTGCACATGACATAATGTTTGTTGTGCAATTTTTTTTTTTAGAATAAGTCTTTGTGTATAAATGTTGCAGAAGAACATCATCTGGATTAATTTGATGAAACCACTTCATTGTATATGGATATTCCGTGGCACTCAACCCACTATTATTATACTACTGATTTTTTTCCTCTTACCCCCATTCTATAATTGTTAAATTCTTTATGGAATTGTGCAAATATTTTTTTTTACACTTGTAGTAAATTGTTTTTTGCAGTTTATAACGGGTTTTAACAGGTTTTAAAAAAAAAAAAAAGTATATATTTTTACAATTTTCAGATTTAATAATAAAAAAAAAAATAGAATGGATAAAAATTTGAATTTTTAATGAAATGAAATTTATTAAAATGTATTTTAAAATGGAATAATTGTGTAACAAAAATTTGTCTTGGCGTGCAAAAAAAAAAAAAATGTAGTCATGAAAATTGATGGATGTCAATCATAAATAAATAAGACGAAAAAAGTTAATGACTGATAAAAATAAGAGCATAAGGGTCATTTTATCATGGTTTTTGTATCTAAGAGTAACAAAGGGTTTTGATTGTACCCCATAGTAATTACAACACCCATTTTGTACCCCATAGTGAGGCACCCCATACATAACTAATCATAACGCGATAATACACACTGTAATTAAATTGCAGTGGGGAAATTTGTTGAAGGCATTTTTGAAGGAAGCAGAGTGGTTCACATCTGGAAAATTGGCAAAATCAGAGGAGTATCTGGAAAATGGAGTGATTAGCTCAGGGGTACCCATGGTCCTTTCTCATCTTTATTTCATCATGGGGAATTCTCTCACTCAACAAACTCAAACTCTACTAAATCATCCTCGTGGCCTTACATGCTCTGTTGCCAAAATTCTTAGGCTCCTCGATGACTTGGGAACTGCTAAGGTAATTAAAAACACTTGTCCAATTAATAGATATAGTAAATGCAAGAAATTAAATTAATACAAATTTTAGATATGAGTTAATTAAGTTTGGAGTAATTTGATGGATGACAGGATGAGGAACAAGAAGGATATGATGGATCATATGTAGAATGCTACATGAAAGAAGAGAATGTTGATTCACTAGAAGCTGCACGGGAGCACGTGATGGGCATGGTTTCAGACACGTGGGAAAATCTCAACAAACATGCCCTTTCTTCAAATAATCCCTTCTCTGCTTCTTTCAGAGAGGCTTGTCTGAACGCAGCGAGAATGGTGCCAGCAATGTATAATTACGACAATAACCGTCGTCTTCCTCTTCTCGAGCAGCACGTCAAATCAATGTTTCAAGATACCAACTTCACAAAATCTATCCTGGGATAGCTACACAAGCCGGGGCTTATATTGTGACATTGTTTGATTTGAAATTATATAGCAAAAGTATGTTTTCAATCTAGAAATATATAATTTACAGATTATGGTGCACCTCATGCTTGCAACATTGGTAGGGAAGTTTGAGTGGAAACTCGAAGATGGAAAGAAGCCAGAAGAATTAAGCATGGATGATAAGTTTGGCATTACTCTTCAAAAGGCCATACCTCTTATGGTTGTTCCAACAAAGTTGTGATCTGGAAAATAAGGTTGCTTTTATATAGTAAGGTCTATAAATAATACTTTATTTTCGTTTGCTTAATTGAATTTTTGTCGGGGCTTTAAGTACTACAAACGACCATGCCAATAAAAAGTTGTTCCAGCGAACTTTGTGGCAGTATTAGTATTGGCTAGGTCTTGTATGACTTGGGGTCACCGCACTGCATTTTTCGTAGATTTTTTAGAAGCGTCTGAACTTATTATCTTTGAAAAAGTGCGATTTATTTACACAGTGAAGGAAAGTGCAAATGTTAATATGGGAATATAGTTACATCTTACATTTGGAATAGTTGTTGCGTTTCTATTTTTTGTATAGTTGCACGCTTCTAAAATGCATTATGAAGACAATGACACCTGCACCAAGAGTGCATATGAGACTCACTCATTAGTATATGCAATGGTTATAAATTGTGACAAACTTTAAATTACATTTGAGTTTTTATCAAGTTTTTAATATATAATATAATCTTATGAAAACTTTGATGTTCAGACACTTGTTTTTTTTAAAAATTGTACTATTTTTTTTTTTATAAGCACTATATATTATACACATGGGCGTCGCCGCCCGCGCTTCTTGTTCTCTCCGCCATTGAAGATAGAAGTTCAGAATAATTCGAGAGCGATTGCTTTCAATTATATCTCTATTGGAAATAACTTATCACACCCACCCTAATGCCACTTCTTAGGTCTTATCCCAGAGCTCCGGGATTTAAAAATCTTTTTTGATCAAACAAAATAAATGAGAGATAAAATTTGATAATTAATTTGTATCCAATCTTATCATCACTATTAATCATGATTTGCAAAAGCTACCTCAAACGACAAATGAGAGTTGTTGATTTAGGCATATTCTTGGTAATTAACTAAAAAGTAAAAAGAACCAACAAATTATAATTATCAGATCTTTGAGTTGGACTCCCATGAACCAGATTTATGCTATAAACTTGGATTATTTGACCAATTTCATCAATTTCAACATATTTTTCTAATCCACTAAACTTGACCCGTATCACACCCTGGATAAAGAGAAAGTCTTGTGTGAAATATTGCACACTAGTGTTATGTGCAATACAACATAAATAAGACAAAAATTGCCTAAATTTCGCTGGTCAAGGCCGGCGGGTCGGGCGCGGGCAGTGGGCTTCAGGTTGGCGCGGGCGCATATGTATTTATAAAAGGATATCTTTATCAAATATGTGTTATAGCTTAGTGGTTCAGGTTTGTTTCTAATGAGTTTAGTTGCAGGTTCAATTTCTACGGAACACATTTTTTTTTTGGTCAAATTTTTGTGTGTTACTACATTTATGTACAAGTGTTACTATATTGTTATATTGAAAAAATTTCATATCTTACGTAACACGTAAAAAAACATATCGTGACACATAAATATTCATAAGGTAACATGGGTCACAAGGTAACACATTATTGTTCATATGGTAACACATGAGTATTCACATAGTATTACGAAGATATATGAACAGTGTTACATATTACTAAAAAAGTATGTGTTACTACATGAACAAAAAGTGTTACCATATGAAGAAAAACATGTTACCACATAAACAAAACCAGAACAAACGCGAAAAGAAATCCCCAGTCCAAAATTTCATATTTACATAACAACTTGATGTGTTACTATATGAACAAAAGAGTGTTACCCTATGAGCAAAAGAGTGTTACTACATGAATAAAAACCAGTACAAACGCGAAAAGAAAATCCCCAGTCCAAAATTACATATTTACATAACAACTTGATGTGTTACTACATGAACAAAATAGTGTTACCCTATGAGCAAAAGAGTGTTACTACATGAATACAAGTACAAACGCAAAAAAATCATCATGCTAAAATTATAGATTTACAGAACAATGTGAAAAGAGTATGAAAATTAAAAGTCCAAAATGGATAAATTTGAGAAGTTGGAGGCCCTAAACCAGGGGATTTAAATCAAAAAGGTCCCGTATCTTTGCACCTTTATTGAAAAAGTCTCGTATATATCAATTGTTTCAATTTAGTCCCGTATGTTTTCAATTTGTGCCGATTTAGTCCCAAATCGCCGGAGACCGGTCAAACTACCCCAAAACGATGTCGTTTTTGGCGCGTGTGATACACGCGCCCCTAATTTGGGACTAAATCGGCGCATGATACAGTGTTTCCCGATCAAAATTAGGGGTGCGTGTATCATACGCCCCAAAAACGACGTCGTTTTGGGGTAGTTTGACCGGTCTCCGGCAATTTGGGACTAAATCGGCACATATTGAAAATATACGGGACTAAATTGAAACATGTGATATATGCAGGATCTTTTCAATAAAGGTGCAAAGTTACGGGACCATTTTGGTTTAAATTCCCCCCTAAACCAGCGTCTTCACTTTTGCCTCCTGAAGAGAGTTAACCATAGACACAATGCTGCTAGTAATGACCAAATATGTACTATAGAATTGATCATAGAAAGCCATTTTAGGGAAATTAAAAATAAATCAAAATAATTAAATTGAATTTGACAGAGGCATCACTTTGAGCAATTAATGTTTTTCGCCATAGCAGTGTGATCCCATGTTCCGCGGCGACGGTGTTGTCCATCGGTATATTCACCATCAGATTTCATTGTGTAAATTCGCAGCCCAAGGCTGTGGTAAGCAGCGGCGAATTTGATAGAAGAGAAAATGAGGGTTTCTCTGTATTTATATTAAATAAATTGGGTAGGATATTGGCATATTGCACGAAAATCACAGTATGCAATATTTTATACAAGTTTTTGTCCTGGATAAATTCAAATGCGCATGAATTAAAAATAATGTTCATAGCGTGAACTAAATTTTATACAAGTTTTTGTTCAGAGATCTTTATACAAAATTATCCTTTTTAATTGGACAGATAAATATGGGAATATTTGGTGTTTTCAGCAAAGATTTTGAGAGCCCAAAATGCGAAACCTTGCGAATTCAGTTTCCTATATAAGAATTTTTCTGTGGTGAATTATTGCAGAATTGAGACAATCCAAGCATTTAAATAAATACCTAATTTCCAATAAACACAAAAGAAAATTAAGGAAAAAAATCTCACTCTAAAATAAAAACAAGATTCCAACAAGATTCCTGGTTCATAATTTTGAAGAACAAGATTTCAACAAGATTCGTGCTTCATAATTTTGAAGAAAGGAAACCCAAAACAAATTTGACTCAAAATTGGCACAATATTATTAAATAATAAAAATACGATCACTTATTTTATAATTGGTGTGTTTAGGTCCATATATTAAAGATTCAGTAAGATCTAGTAACATGGAACATGGATTACGAAAAGTAAAATAGGGAGTCGAAAATATGGGTTATCAATTAATTCATGTTATATACTTATATTCGCTTTTCTAATTAATTAATTTTTGGAAAGTGGAAAGAGTGCAAAATTTTGGAGAAATATTAGGAAGTGCAAAATTAAGAAAATATTAGACGAGGAATAGGAGTTTTTTGGAAATTGCAATTTATTTTCACCATGTAAATCAAAGCAAAAAAGTAAAAACGGATGGAAGCCACAATTTCGTCGAACATAATTTCCTGTTACACAATGGTGTTATATCTCCTGTTAGATTTGTGTCATGTATTAATCTCATAATATCTACAAATATAAGAATAACATCCTAACCTAACCTTTTTTCAATTTAGAAAATTATATTTATTTTTAGTTAAAAATTAATTCTTTTCAAATCTCATTCCAAAAATAATCTTATAAACATATTTATAACTAATTAATTTAAGCTACACATATATAGATTAACAAAACTTACGGTTGGGAAAAAAAAGATTAAAAAAGGACGGAAAAAAATCATTCATTTTATTTGAATGTTGTTTAATATACTTTTATTTAATTTAAATTTATTATTATTTTTCGTATATGTGTATTTTGCAAGAATGTTTTGTAAAAAATTATAATTTTCTTACAAATTTATTACTATATTAGGTAAATTATTTATATTTTTACAAATTTTATAAAATTTTTAATATTTTTTTACAGTTATTAATTACATATAAATGTTATATTAGTTACATCAAATTTAATTGTAAGTACATACAAATTTTGTACTAATACATAGAAATTTTATATGTATTAGTTATCGAGTTTTGTTATAATATTTTTAAATATTAAAATTTTATTTTTTTTATAGCATATGTTGTCAATATTTTTTCTTCAAATATTTTTTTTTATTGGATTTTAGATTTAAATAATAGATTAAGGTTATAATAATGTACTCTAATTAAATAATTAATAAATTTAATTATTGGACAATACATCAATTTAGAATAGAAGACACAATCATTTGACCACTAATTACATGAAACGTCTCATAATTGTAATAAATTTAAGTCGCATAATTTGTTCAATTTATCGAACCCAAGAGACTAGGAGGAGTGGACCCCCCAAAGTTATACAAATTTATTGTATTATAGAACTGATTAAAGTTGATTTTGGGATTTTTAAAAGCAAACTAATTCAAATACCAACTTTCAACTAAAGTCAACTAGAATTAAAACTAACAATTAAATATTAATCAAGTAATAAGTAAAAAAAAAAAAAGCAACTGAAACTAAACTTCGCGAGAAAGTGCAAGGGTTAGAGAATTGATTCGAGTGTTTTCCTTATGTGAGTTCACTAACAAGTTCACAAACCAACTACTTGATTATGTCATAAGTGATGATTTAGCTAGGAGCAACAACTAAAATGTGTAGATCAATCCCTTTTGAGACCTAGCTAGGTGAACATTATGAATTAATTAGCATCTAATTAATCTCATAAGCTCCTAAGATTGTGACAAATAAGAAGTTTCAACTGTTGGGTTTATACTGAAAAGTATGCTTTTACTTTGTATAATCGAAACAGAATTTTCAGACTTATTTACTGAAATAAATTGTTTATCACTGATGCTTTAAATATGATTGAATGTTATATATATTTCTTTGATAAGCTGTTCAATAATTAAATGCGTGTTACATCAGAAGTTAATTTAGTGATACCCGATCACGAGAAGATTAAATTAATGATCCCCTTGTAACTATAAGTCACGCCCATTCACGACCTAGATGGAAATGAACAACCATCGCGAAAAGGTTGAGGTGTAAGGCTCGATTGGTTTGTCTTGACCAAGAGATTACACTAGTGCATGGTGATCTTGTTGAATAGGACCTACAGGAGGATAAATTCTTGAATCGAACAAGGAAGAATTAGACCTCGGTTGGTTCGTTGTTCTTAACCTTCGTCCCTTAAATAGGATCACGTGGGATCCAGAACTATTGCTTTGACTTATCATGGGTAGCTTAATCGAGAGAGATTCAATACTTTTTATCTTGGGCAATATTATTGGTCACATGTGATTGCTAAGATTTAATCTGAAGAATCGTGTGCAAAAGCACGCTTGTTTGATTTGCCCCTTGGGAGGTTCATAAGTTTTATCATACCAAATCTTGCAAGTGGAATTAGTTTCCGGTATGGATAATAATGTTGAACCGTTCCTCGACCAAGGACAAAAGATATTAATTAACGGAAAGCTATTTCAAAGTGGCTTGAATTAATTAATGGGCTAGATAATCTTAAACACGGGAAATAATGAGGGAGCCATATTGATCGTAATATGGGTTAAGATGGATAGTGCAATATTAATTATGTAGTGGGATTAATTAATATTTATGGGCTTGAATTATATTGTGGCTCAATATTAGATATTCAAGATCCATTAGAAGGTCCAATCTTAATTCTCCTAAAGGCCCCCGAGTAGCCCAACATATAGTCCAATAACGAAAAAGGTGATTAAAATAAAATAAATATTGTTGCTTATATTTCCTCTTAATTTTTTCGAAAATTATGGATAAAAAGAGGAGAAAGATTTTCTTTGAATTTTGTTATGGAATGAAGATATGTATTCTTGGAATACAAGATTATCTCATTAAATTCAAGAAATCTCCCACTTGGTTATACATAGTGATATTTTGAAATTTTTGGAAAATAGAGGGCAAGAAAGATTTTCTTGATTTTCTTGAAAAGATATTATGGAAGATATGTATTTCTTGAAATACATGAATATCTCATAAATTCAAGAAGATCCAAATCTTGGATTCTTGCACATTATTTTTTGAAAAAATTATGCCATAATAGAGAGGTGGATTTTTTGTGGAATATTTTAATTATGGGAAAAAGAATATAGGAGATATATTCAAGATTTCTTGGTGACCAAGAAAAGTCTTTTTCCCACATTGAAATATCACTAAATTTTGTTCCTCCTCTCCTATAAATAGGGGATGATTAGTTCATTCCCAAGTACAATTCCATGTGCTGAAAATATTAGCAAATCCACATAAGTGGTGCAACAAAGTTTATTTTTTCCTTTTGTTAATTGTTCGCGAGTATCCTTCCACCGGATTGTCGAGCAAGGGCTAAGGGAATACTTGGGAAGTCCTTTTGGTTAGTCCGTCCGACCGAAGTCACCGCCATCCCGAAAAGGTACGTTCACGTAAACGTAGAGATTCCGCATCGTAGGTTTTACGTGGCTTTTTATATGCATGATTTGTTGTTGCAATTATTATTTGAATTAATATAGGATTAATTTATGCTAGTAATAATTAATGAATTAAATTTGTATTTAAATATTCACCCCTAATAGATGCAAGGCAACTCATTCCCCAACAATCGGTATCGAGCCACGGTTTGAGACTCGAATTTTTTAAATTGTAATTTAATTCGTGGACATTAAATTTGAAATTGGATAGTAGAACCAATTAGATCTGTTTTTGCGGTATCCAATTGTCATGGATTTTAATGTTTTATTTTGCATGCATATAAACCGTGTGGTTTTTTTTTTAATTCGATTCGATTCGGATTTGTTTTTGCCTCGTGAGAAAATCCACGAGTAGACTAGGATTTGTTTGAATTGATCAATGTAATAGACTAGTCTAGATCTAGGTTTATTTATTTTTGTAAATAAATTGTAACCGGATCGGAACGAAGAGATGAAGAATTAAAGGGCGAAATCAGAACCAGGCGTAGGCGGCGCAGGCGCGCGCTGGCACGCATGGGCACAGGGCAAGGTCGGGCGGCCGAGCGCGCGCGAGGGTGAGGGGCCGCGCGCACAGGCGGTGCGCGCTCCAGGCCGAAGCGGACGGGGCGGCCGCACGCGGACTCGCGCACGGGCGCGCGCGGAGACGCGAGCGCTGCCGAGGTCGCGGGCGAGGCGGAGGCGGGCGAGCGCGCGGGCGCGGATGCGCGCGGACGCGCGCGTCTCCTGCCGAGATCTGCCGGCGCCTGTCGACAGCTGCCGAGGCGTGCCGAGGCACTGGCGGGCAAGGCCCGCCGGGCGGTGCCGAGGCTGCCTAGTTGTCTAGGCCAAGCGGCGGCCGGATCGCATGGCATCCACCGCGAAGTTGCTTGGCGTGGCGGTTCGAGACGCAAGTTTTTTTTCGAGACGAACGAGTGGGAGAAATTCGAGACGTGTTTCTTCAAGATCAAGCCAAGAAAAATCAAACCATGACAATTGGATAATTTGTGCCCAATATGTTTATTTTTTTGTTATGCTTGATTTATTTGTGCTATCTTATGCTTTATTTAATTTGTTTAAATGTGTTTGCATGAGGGTTGCCAAATTGAAAAATCTCAACTTCAAAATTACTAAGTATGTTTTAAATAATTAATTGACAATTTTATTAGGATAATAAAATTGAATTAATTTTGACCTCCATGATTTATTTATTTGTGAATTCTTTTGGAGAAATTTCCCCAACGGGACGGTCAAAAGATAGGTTTCACATGAATGAATTCCAAACGGATGATTGTGGGTTATTACTAGTGGCGACGATGACCCTCCCAACGAGGCTCGATCAAAGCGAAATAGTAATCTCAGATTTAATCATGGTTATTACTTAGGTATAAAATTGATATGCATATACTTCTCCAAGTCCCCGTCAATTTTATATTGGTCAAGTGGGAGCCAACTATTAACTGGATATTAAGGGTTTGTAATCGTTCTTGTTTGTAACCCGCTTGAATGTGTTTAAATAATGACCCACCCAACGTGGCTTATTTAAACTATTTTGAGATGTTGGCTGATGCATGTTCATTTTTTTGAGATTTTAAATATGATGAATGTGATCGAACCTTGTGATATACTTGTCTTTATGCATATAGTTATTTATTTCGATTCAAAGATGGCGTTACCTTTTAATCCATTTGTTATTATACTTTAAAGTCAATACAATATGTATGGAAACTATATTGATTGGAAAATTATAATTGTCCTAATCGCACAAAAAAGCACAAGTGGATTTTGACATTACTAAAATCGATGAGCCAACCGACGAGTCAAAAACACGCGGGACTCGTCGGATCACCTTGAGAGATGTCGTCATTTGAAAATGGTGGAGGAAAAACCCGTAAGGGATTACGTCCTCAAAATAGATGGCTCATCTGAACAAACTTGAGATTCTAAGTGAAGATTATGATCTGGAGACTCAGATGAATTTGGTACTTCATTCTCTGCCCAGAAAGGTTTTTTGAGTAATTTGGCCTCGCTAGCTAATTTGTTGCAAACATTTGGACTCGGCAGAAATGATGATAAGGCACCAAACTCAAGCTTTGACGGCAAGTGGTCCGTCTTCATCTTCTAGGCCAAGGGTAGGCAAGATAAAGAAGAGGACCAAAGGCCATAGTCAATAAAACTCAACTGTTGCCAAGGGCAATGGTAAGATGAGGAATGCTTGTTTGAGTCAAGGAAAATCCAAAGACGAAGTGCTTAAGCTGCGGTGAGAGAGGACAATGAAGGTTTTGCCTGTTCCAACCCCAAAAGGGACGGAAAGAAAGGTAATTCTCATGCACTAGTTGTTGAAACTTGTTTAGCGGCATATACTTCTCATTCGTGGGTGGTTGATACGAGATCCACTAATCATGTTGGCTTCACGGGTTCTAAATGATCAAGAACTCGATTGGGAGTGAGATCCTCATCACCTTTGGGCAACATTATTGAAAGTAGAAGACATTGCAATGCTACGTGAAGTGGCGAGATATTGCAATGCTTACGGTAGTAACGGTTATTGCAATACACGCAAGTAGCGAGACATTGCAATGCTACATGAGTAGCGATTAAAGCGATGGGAGAAGTGCACCTATCTTTTGAAGATAAAGTTTTTTGAGATTATCTTTGTGTTCAGTTTTTTTAGAAAGAATTCACTTTCGGTTTCTAAAATTCGATTAAAGGACACTAAGTTTCTTCTAATAAGAATGACATCATTTTTTGAAATGATGAGTGTATCCGATACGGGACATTGATGGAAAATCTCTATACAATTAATTTGCACACCACTCAACGAAATGTATCCTATAACACATCAATTTTTACGAGAAAAGAAAACGTTCATCGGCGTGAACGAGACACTTTTTGGCATCTAAGATTAGGTCATATAAATCCAAAGAGGATCCAAAGGTTGGTGAAAGATGGTTCTTTGGAGCGTCTCCAAGTTGAATCGATTCCAACCGCGAATCATGTTTGGAGGGTGATATGACCAAGATGGCATTTGGAGCCAAGGGGAATGGGGCTAAAGAAGTGTTAGAGATCGTTCACATAGATGTACGTTGTTCAATGTCAACCAAAGCAAGAGGAGTTTATGAGTAATTTTATTGATGATTACTCAAGGTACATTTTCCTTATGAAGCATGAATCTGAGACCTTTGAGAAATTCTAAAGAATTTAAGGCTCAAGCAGAGAATCATTGGAAAAACGTATCAAGTCTCTGCGATCTGATCGTGGAGGCGAATACCTCAGCGATGAGTTTTTGAACTACTTATCTGATGAAGGGATTGTATCCCAGCTCACCGCACCCGGAACCCCTCAACAAAACGGGGATTGCAGAGCGAAGCAACAAAATTCTTTTGGAAATGGTTAGATCAATGATGAGTTATACGGATCTTCCCGAGTCGTTCTGGGGTCATGCCTTGGAAAACAGCGACTTACATTCTGAACTTGGTGCTATCCAAATCAGTTCCCAAAACCCCAAAGAATTGTGGACCGGGCGCAAGCCTAGTATGACACTCATGAGAACTTTGGGGTGTCTGGCCTGCGTGTTGGACAAGGAAACCGGTAAATTGAATCCTCGATCAGAATTAAGGCTGTTTTGTAGGATACCCCGAGGGAACAAAAGGGTGTATGTTCTATAGTTCCGAAGATCAAAAGGTGGACATCCACACCCACTTTAGATTTTGGAAGAAAACTATATGAACCAAAGAAAACCCAGAAGTGAGATTACCTTAAATGAGCTTAGAGGGCAAACCTCAATGCCAACTGTACTAGATGATATACCAAACGATACGTTTTCACAACCGGAGCCTCGTTATAGTGGGAGGGTTGTTAGACAGCCCGAGAGATTCATGGGAATAGGAGAGTCCTCGAACTTGATTCCCAAAATCAGACCCATGGACATATGACGAGGCACTCCAAGATAAGGATGCAGATTCTTGGCAAACAGCAATGAAAGCCAAAGTGGGTTTTATGTTTCATAATAGAATGTGGGAGCTAGTCGAACCACTTAATGGGGTCAAACCCATTGTATGAAAGTGGGTATATAAGAGGAAAAAAGGACTGGACGTGAAGGTTGAAACCTTTAAAGCAAGACTAATGGCGAAAGGTTATACTCAGAAAGAAAGGGATCGATTATGAGGAAACTTTTTCGCCCGTAGCCATGCTTAAGTCCATCCGTATTCTCTTATCGATTGCTGCACATTTCGACTTTGAAATCTGGCAGATGGATGTCAATACAGCTTTTCTTAACGGAAGTCTTGACGAAGAGATCTATATGCAACAACCCCAAGGTTTCATTGAAACAGGCCAAGAACATCTTGTTTGTAAGCTCAAGAAGTCCATTTACGGACTGAAACAGGCATCCAGAGCTTGGAACCAATGTTTTGATCATGTTATAAAGTCTTATGGGTTTGATCAAAATGAGTTTGAAAGTTGTGTGTATAAAAAGCGTGTCGGAACTGCATTGGTATTCTTAGTACTATACGTAGACGACATTCTGATCATCAGGAACGATGTTAAGGTGTTATCAGACGTAAGGGCATGGCTTTCAAAACAGTTTGATATGAAGGACTTAGGGGAAGCCGGGCACGTCCTTGGGATCAAGATCACTCGAGATCGCAAGAAAAGGATGTTAGGCTTATCGCAAGCTTCATACATAGACACCATCTTGAAAGCGTTTCAAGATGCAAGATTCCAAGAAAGGATTCAGTACCTTTTCGGGGATGGAATCCATCTATCCAAGAAAATGTTCCCTAAGACGAAAAGGAGATAGATGACATGAAAGGTATTCCTTGTGCTTCGGCTGTCGGAAACCTTATGTATGCATTGCTGTGTACGAGACCGGATATCTGCTTTGTCGTAGGCATGGTAGCAAGATATCAAAGTAACCCAGGGAAAGCGCATTGGACTACGGTTTAAAAACATTCGCGTGTGCGAAAAAGAACTCGGGATAGAATGTTGATTTATCGATCGATACTCCAATCCCCATCGGCTACACGACTCGGATTTCCAATCGATATAGATTCCGTAAAATTATCCGCCTCGGTTAGTGTGTTTCCATTTGGGAAGTGTAGCCATCCAATGGACGAGTGTGAAGCGTAAATGCATCACCGACTCAACCATGGAAGTCGGGTAAGTAGTTACTTGAAGCAATGGAAAGAACCGATTGGGCTCTAGATCTTCTTAGTGGACTTGGATGGTGTTCTCAATTTGTCTAGCAATATATGCTAGGGCAAAATTGCAAATTCAAGAGAACCAAGAGTCCACGAAAGTCAAACAAACACATTAAAGGAAAAACATCTTATACGAGAAATCGTTAAGAGAGGAGATATAGATGTGGCAAAGATAGCGTCTAGGACGTGACTAGAAGATCCATTCAAAGCGTGCGCCTCTGAATACATTCGAGAGACATGTGAGTGGAATGGGTGTCAAAGACCGCTGCTATCTGCTTTGAGTATAAGTGGGAGAAATTATTAGGTTTCGTGTAGGTGACATTAGATGTCACGGACTACTCGAGACGTGTTGTAGTATACTTAAAAGCGGACTTTGAGTATAAGTGGGAGATTGTTGGGATTATCTTGAAAAGTATGCTTTTACTTTTGTATAATCTAAAATGAATTTTCGGACTTATTTCTTGAAATAAATTGTTTATCATCGATGCTTTAAATATGATTGAATGTTATATATATTTCTTTGCATAACTGTTCAATAATTAAATGACGTGTTACATCAGTAGTTAATTTAGTGATACCCGATCACGAAGATTAAATTAACAAAGTCCCCTTGTAACTATAAGTACGCCATTCACATTTACCTAGATGGAAATGAACAACCATCGCGAAAGGTTGAGGTGTAAGGCTCAGATTGGTTTGTCTTGACCAAGAGATTTCACTAGTGCATGGTGATCTTGTTGAATAGACCTACTGGGGAGGATAAATTCTTGAGAATCGAACAAGGAAGAATTAGACCCCAGTGGTTCGTTGTTTCTTAATCTTCGTCCCTTAAATAGGATCACGTGGGATCGGTAACTATTGCTTTGACTTATCATGGGTAGCTTAATCGAGAGAGATTCAATACTTTTTTATCTTGGGCAATATTATTGGTCACATGTGATTGCTAAGATTTAATACGAAGAATCGTGTGCAAATACGCTTGCTTGATTCGCCCCCTTGGGAGGTTCATAAGCTTTATCATACCAAATCTTGCAAGTGGAATTAGTTTTTAGGTATGGATAATAATGTTGAACCGTTCCTCGACCAAGGACAAAAGATATTAATTAACGGAAAGCTATTTCAAAGTGGCTTGAATTAATTAATGGGCTAGATAATCTTAAACACGGAAATAATGACCGGAGCCATATTGACTGTAATATGGGTTAAGATGGATAGTGCAATATTAATTATGTAGTGGGATTAATTAATATTTATGGGCTTGAATTATATTGTGGCTCAATATTAGATATTCAAGATCCATTAGAAGGTCCAATCTTAATTCTCCTAAAGGCCCCCTGAGTAGCCCAACATATAGTCCAATAACTAAAAAGGTGATTAAAATAAAATAAATATTGTTGCTTATATTTCCTCTTAATTTTTTCGAAAATTATGGATAAAAGAGGGAGAAAGATTTTCTTTGAATTTTGTTATGGAATGAAGATATGTATTCTTGGAATACAAGATTATCTCATTAAATTCAAGAAATCTCCCACTTGGTTATACATAGTGATATTTTGAAATTTTTGGAAAAAATAGAGGGCAAGAAAGATTTTCTTGATTTTCTTGAAAAGATATTATGGAAGATATGTATTTCTTGAAATACAAGAATATCTCATAAATTCAAGAAGATCCAAATCTTGGATTCTTGCACACTATTTTTTCGAAAATTATGCCATAATAGAGGAGGTGGGATTTTTGTGGAATATTTTAATTATGGGAAAAAGAATATAGGAGATATATTCAAGATTTCTTGGTGACCAAGAAAAGTCTTTTCCCACATTGAAATATCACTAAATTTTCGTTCCCCTCCTCTCCTATAAATAGGGGATGATTAGTTCATTCCCAAGTACAATTCCATGTGCTGGAAATATTAGCAAATCCACATAAGTGGTGCAACAAAGTTTATTTTTTCCTTTTGTTAATTGTTCGCGAGTATCCTTCCACCGGATTGTCGAGCAAGGGCTAAGGGAATACTTGGGAAGTCCTTTTGGTTAGTCCGTCCGACCGAAGTCACTGCCATCCCGAAAGGTACGTTCACGTAAACCCGTAGATTCCGTCGTAGGTTTTACGTGGCTTTTTATATGCATGATTTGTTGTTGCAATTATTATTTGAATTAATATAGGATTAATTTATGCTAGTAATAATTAATGAATTAAATATGTATTTAAATATTCACCCCGAATAGATCTGTGCAACTCATTCCCCAACATCAACACGGTTACTAATTCTTAGTCATAGTTTCCTCACCAATCTCCTAGTCAACTTCTACTTGATTGGTGTCTATTGTCGTCGTTCTAGCCACTATCCAACTTTTGATTGAACTAGCTACTAGCTAACATCAACATATCCAATTGAGACTCATACTCACACCTTAATCATGCATACCCAACCCTAGTTGTAATACACAAAAACAAGAGTACTAGCTAATAGAATCAACAAGATATATGAAGCAATAAACACACAACAATAGAAATTATAGAAAATCACTCACGTGGACATAATCAAGCAATTAATTCACTAACCCATCAAATTCCCATCATAATTCAAATACCCAAAGAAAATAAAACTTAGCTCATGGTTCTAGAAGAGAAACTCATGTCTACGTTAACAATAGAAAGCAAATCCTTAAAAAATAGAGAATAAAACTTGCAATAAATTAATGAAAGATAGCATCTCTTGAAGAGTTTTATCCACAAAAATTGAAATGAAAAACATAAACACCTTCAATACTTACTTGTAAATACAAATAACACTTAAATCTAACTAAATTATGAATTTATAAAGAAATCTATGCTAAAAAGTGCTTAGAAAAAATGAAAAGAAACACTTGGACTCTTGATGGAAAAAAAAATGCCCAAATTAATGCTTAAACCCTATATAAAAATGAAAAACTCTTCACCGCCCTTCTAAATTGTTTTGAATGTTTTTCCTCCGTCCCCAATCGGGCTTCCGCCTAAGGGATTCAATTTTTTATAGTCCAATAATTTGTCATCGTTTTAAAATTGGTCTCAGTTTTTTTTTTTTTTTGATTTTGTAAGTTTGTGAAAATTTTGAAATTTGACCAAGTGACCTACTATTACATGTCACGTATTCAATCAATACATATTTTACATTTTGTTTGACCTATATTTTCATGTGGCAATGATGATTGAATTTTCATATTAATGTGGCATTATTTTCTTAATAATTTATTAAATTAATAGAAAAATTATAATTTTTTTATATATTCTTCAAATTATGTTACTGGATTTTTTTTATAAAAATTATATTATTAAAAAAATTGTAATTCTATTAATTTTCACAATACATATAAATAACTTAAAATAAATAAAAAATTTCTAATTCATTTTAAAAATTAAAGTAAAATCTTTGAAATACCTTAAAGTAAATTCATTAAAAAAAATTATGACCATTAAATTTGTAAAAATTGAAAACTTTAAAATTTTAAAAAGACTTTAATATAAATAAATTAAAATAAACCTTAAAGAATTTTATACTATAGCCTTTCAAAATTAAATCTAATTTAATTTTTTAACATTTTATTTTAATTAATTTATAATATAGCCTGTTTAAAATCTTAAAATTTTGTATTTTACAAATTTAACGGTCATAATTTTTTTTAATGAATTTACTTTAAGATATTTTAAATATTTTAAATTAATTTTTTGAAATAATTTAGCAAAATTTAATTTACTTTAGGGTAATGAAATGTTTTAGTTAATAGAATTATAAAATTAATTCTTTTAAAATAAAATTTAAATTTATATAAAAAAATCAGTAACATAATTTGAGAATATATTAAATTTTTTTAAATATATTCAAATTTTTTTTGTAGTAATTTAATGAATTACTCCCTCAAATCCCATTGTATTTGTCCCACTACATTTTATGAACTTCCCACTATAATTATCTCAGTCCATAAAAGGAAAAAGTAACACTCCACTAACTATTATTTTAATATTAATTATTACCTTCACTTTTCATCCTAATTACCCCAAATACCTCTCACTTTTCATTCATTAAATACTACAAAGGTCCACTATCTATTATTTTAATATTATTCCTTAAACAATTCAACCAAAAAAGAAGTTGAGACAAATCTGCAGGGGACCGAGCCGAGTATTAAATTAAATTAATGTCACATTATCAATATAAAAATTCAATCAACATTGCCACATGTAAAAAAAAAAAAAAGTCAAAAAAAGTGTCACATGTATATTTACTGGATTGGTGACCTGCAATAGATCGCCTGGACCAATTTTACGATTTTATACATTTATAGGACCAAAATGAAAAGTCAAAACAATCGAGACCAATTTCAAAACGATGACATGTGTATGGAAAAATTTGTAAATCGAGACAAAAAGTTTAATCCCACCTTTTAATTTTATTTTTTTTTATCGGGCAAAGTTAGATATTAGTTGTTAGTAGTTAGTACACCAAGCACCCAAATACTCCACGAAATCGTCAATCCACCTTATAACTTTCATAACTCCAAATTCGTTTCACTAATACACATTTGGGCTTGGGCATTTATGAAAAAATGACCTTGGAGAGCGTTATACAAATGGGGCATTATCGGCGTTTTAAAATTGCCTAATATTTTTTTTTTTTAAAATATCAAGACTCCACCAATATTAATTCTCCCAATTAATTTATAACCGGGCTTTCTCTACATTTAATGAAATTAATTCTATATGTTCTAAAAATCGTTTTTTTCTTACAATTTTTTAAAATTCTTTATTTCAATTATCTTATTTATTAATTCAATCACGTTTTTATATTGATATAAATTTACTTTACCGATAAAAAAATCTTTGTCAAGAAATAAGACTCACTTTTGTTAACATATGGATCAAGAGGTTTTTCAACAAAAACTACATAAAGTTTGTTATTTTGCAATAAAAAATTGTTGCTCTTTAAGCGTATTAAAGTGCGTTAGAATAAAGCTCGTAACTCCTATAATGTGTATGTATCTTATATTACAGGCATAATGATGCGTGTAGTTGGAGATTACAAGAGCATGCCAAGGAAGGAGAAAGAATAATGTATTCTCGAGGAAATCACTATAAGTGAAGCCGATGAGAAAGTTTTGAATTGTATAAAGAATGGGGTGATACAAGCTTTAAAAAAAATAATAATAATAATAATAATAATAATAATAATAATAATAATAATAATAATAATAATTCACTTGGAGAGCGGTTATGAACCGCTTTCTCCTTTTTTATATGACGTGGTTCAAAAACCGCTCTCAAGTATTTTCAGACAATGGTTATGAACCGCTATCTAAAGTCTAATGAACTTGGACAGCGGTTTTTAAACATTTTTTTTTTTTTTTTTTTTTTTAATAGAACCGCTCTCCAAGGGACCACTTGGAGAGCTATTCAAAAAGGGTTGTCAAGTGAGCTCTCCAAGCTCAAATGTGTAGTAGTGTTTCAGAGGAATCGAACCCGGGTCTCCCACTCAAATGAGGAGCCAAGTGGGGCGTGTGGGCTAAGCCACCGATTAATCCCACCTTTTAATACTATGTTGCTGCCCTTTTAAAATCGCTACATTTCCTCTTCAAAATGTGGTAGCAATTTTTCCTATTGCTTTTTACAAGTATGGGGTCTATCTCATTGGCGACTTTCTCTCGCTTTCTCAATTTTGGGCCTCATGTTAGTATGGAAAATGGACCAATGCTTGTTTCTCTCTTTCCAATACTTTACATTTGTAAAATATAAGAATTAGAATAAAGAAGAACGCAAGAACACTTAATTTTTTTTTGACCCGGTTAAATCGAATGACTATGTTTGGGGGCGACCAAGCCAAGAGATTTTCACTATGCTTCTCTATATTCTCTCATTCACGGTAATACAATGAGGAGACCTATTTATAATAAGAATTGGTTTGAAGCCCTAAAGACCCTAGAACCCTAAAACCCACAAAGTAATGTCCACAATATCAATATATTTACAACACCCCACCCCAGGACATTACGATGTGATGCTCATGACTAATTAAAACATATTTAGAATAATCTAGAAAAAGAAACATAGTAAAATAAGAAAAGATACAACTAATGATCTACGAAACCCAATCTTCAAGATTATTTTGAAGTTGACGCTCCCCCTGAAGACAACAGACTTTCAAGCCTTTTGTGTGATATTTACACACTCTTAAGGGATATATGTTTTGCTAAGTTCTTTTAACATACCTATTAAACATATGTGCAATACAAATTGTGTTTTTTCCTCATAAAAAGGATGGTAAGAGATATACCATTTATAGTAATATCACATGAATCATAAATGTGCTTACATTAGAATCTGCGGACATTGGAGATGCTGAACATGTGCTAAATGTTTTACAATGTCTCATTGTAGGAGAAACACTAAATCTTGCAAGCAAAATCATTGCAAATGAAATATCGAGTTTGGTGTAGTTTTCAAAACAAATTAATGCACCAACGACACTCAAATAAAGAGCTTATGGTTCTAACATATCATATGTACCTTTTTAGATCTATATTTGTTTTATCCACTTCAAGGGATCGAACAAGTGTACTAAGTAAATGAGATTTATCCATATAAAATTTCTCCAATACCTTTTCCAAGTAAGTTGACTGGTATATAAAAAATAGTTTTCTTTAGAGAGATGCTCGATCTACTGGTCGAAACAATACTTGACTTCACCAACATTTTATTTCAAAATTCAATCTCTAAGATTAAATTAATTTTCTTTAATTTCCTTGCTCGTACCAATAATATTTAGATCATCAACATGAATTTAGACGATACAAACACCACCAAATGATTTCTTTATAAACACGCAAGGAAATATTTTGTTATTTATTTATTCCTCATTTGAGAGGAATTAACTGAGTCGATCGTGGAATATTCAATTCAACCGTTTTATGTTATATAATGATCTATGTAGCTTAATATTGTAAATAGTACGATTCTCACCATTGTTCATCTGGGGAATCTTAAATTCATCTGGAATTTTTATATGAATATTGACGTTCAATGGTCCATATAAATATGCAATTACAATATCTATAAACTGCATTTCTAAATTTAAATTTATTTACTGCCAAAAATATTAAGTAACGGAACGTTATTTCATTCATAACAGGAGCATATATTTGATAAAATCAATATCGGGTCTCTGCAAAAACCCATGAGCTACTAATCTCGCTTTGTACCTTATTACATCATTATTATTACTTCATTTTCGTATAAATACACATTTATATCCAACATGGATAATATTTTTGGGTGCATATAAGACAAAGCCAAAAATATTAGCGAGTCGAGCTCTGCCTTAATTGCATCTTTCTATAAAGCGCTTCCGGCTCAACTAGTGACTTAGGTACTAGATCCAGATTTTATTTGTGATAGTAAGAGCAATTATGGCAATGAATAAATTGTCGATAACATTGGTACATTTCTCCTGTATTTGTAAAATCATATCAATTTCTATATTTGTATCAACGGATCTTCACCATTTCCCAAAATATTTTGATCCGCCATTCCATTATCCTAGTATTATAATTATTTTGTGCATGTGCTTCATTACTAGGATTTTCGTCTTCGGGGCGAATCTCTTCAGGAGACTTTGAGAGTGACTGAATATTTTTTTGCAAACTTTAGTTTACTGTGGATTTATATATTTCATGTTAAAAGGTCCTTTACACTTATGGTGTGTAGGGGTTTCAACATATATACTCTATTTCATTGGACCTATACCTTTTGTCGTGCGTTTATAGCAGGTATTTGTGTTTTAGTCACTCATTTGTTATCAATAAATTAATTTGGTAGGTTACTTGCTAAATATTGCAAGTTAATTAATATATTATGAACTTCCAGTTCACTTTGACTAGTGCGTGAATTTAAATATTGAAGATTTTTTTATATTCCACAAAATTTCTCGGCATTCTTTTTAATTTTAAATTCTTATCTCTCCTAATGTCTTGAGAAATGATCTTCGTTAAATGTGCAATCAGCCAATGGGCCGTAAATTGAGGTGTTTGTGGTGGTGATATAGACACAAATATTGCACGTACAATCAAATATTTGCAGATGAGAAATGTTTAGTTTTTAAGCAGTGGGTCGAATTTGAATTACTGTAGCACCATGTAAAATTTCATGCCCCCAACATGAAATAGGTAAGTTGGAATTCCGCAATAATGGTCAAGTAATTAATTTGTTGAAGTCTATTAGTGATTCAACTGAACCATTCTAGATGTGGACGTAAGAATTTGAATGCTCAACTTTAATTCTCAATGCCATATAATAATCATTAAATGTCGTCAATGTGAATTTTATCGATATTAACCATTCAAATGGATTTATTGTGTAATCCAAAGATTTAAGTTCAATAATATTGGCAATAAATTTGCTTCAGGCAAATAATATCAGTCCACAAGTATCTTCATGACTCCATTCAAGAAATAAAAAAGATACAATTCCAACTTTAGTACGAGAATATCGTACTATAATTTTTCTTTGCACAAGCCCCACAAATAAATTAATTTGCACAAGGGATTATGTTTTTTGACATACAATGTAAAATAGAATTAGTCAAAATCCGACTTAACATATTTTGAACCGTTTATGTCATAATTTGAACAAATTTGCTTCAGGCAAATTAGTACATCATTCAAATAATCATCATTTTCATTGTCCATATTTGTTTTACGGAAAACTAAGACGATGAGATTCTATTTTGCTCATAACTATATAAGGACTCAATTTTAGTGGAAGAGTTTTTATGTATGATTTATATTGTTTCCACTAAAAACAGATATAGCAGGGAGAACTTCAACGTAAAATATTCAAGTCAAGAAGTAAATACAATTAAGAGCAAGTTTGATAGGTTTTCATTTAGTAATACAATAAAATTTTTACTACAATTATCCGTAAGAAAAACTTGATATAAAATTTCATATGTAGTTCAGATTCAATAAATTTCCATGAAACAATCAGCCACAAAAATCAGTGATAAGAGGCAAGCAAGGATTTTCACAGAATTTCTAAATTCTACAACAAATAATTCCTAGGCTTATACTGCGGCAAACAGTTCTAATTGTTGGAATTTAAAAGAGATTAAACTTCTTTACCAGAGCAGAACCCTAGAGTAAGGGTTCCAATAGCCTCGATGCTATGAGTTGTCGCGTAATTATAGTGTGGATCATGTTTGATTTTTTGATTTAAAACTAAATTAACAACAAGACAATAAAATAGCAACTAGAGAATTTCAACAAGCAAAGAAGAAAATAATAAAGCTACAAACAATTTTCTTCCAAGTGAGTGAGAGGTGTTCGGGTGTTTTTCCTTGTGAGGTGATTGTCAAAAGATTAATTATGGTGTTTGCCTCTATTTGCGGTTATTCCATAAGAACGATCACTTCACATTTACCATTCCCTACTTGATAAGCCTAGGGTCCGATATAATTTTAAATCCTAGGATCGGGAGGAGGATTTCCACTTTCTAACCCTGGGATAATTACGGATATGGTCCTCTAATTATCTAACTACTCGTCCCCCCATGTTTTTCCACTTGTATACTAAGTTTAATTCTCCTATGTGCTCTTCACTTTCCACTCAAGGTATTAACTAAAGTAGTCAATGTAAATTAGAGGGTTCTTATGTTTATATCCAACTCTCATTGCAATAGAGCATAATTAACTGAAATTCGGTGAATTAAACCAATACACATATGCCTAATCTCGTCCATCTAACTCTCAACAGTGATAAACTAGCATAAACACACAAGCTAATAGCAAAATCCAACCAAATTGAACAAGTAAATTCCCCTAATCTAAAGGACCACCATCAATAGAGATAAATAACCATAATCAAAGCAATTAACCAATCATCATCACAATTTCAAACACCCAAACACTAAAAACCTTAGCTCATGGTGCAAAAGGCAAATCTCTATTGGGGAAACTCCGTCCCGCACTCATAACAAGGGAAAAACGAAACAAACGAGAAATAAACGAAGAAATAAAACCACAATCAACAACACAAGATTTTACGTGGAAAACTCCAAAACCGGAGAAAACCACGGACCACTTAAAAGAAAAACATCACTATATGATAAATTTCCATTATTTTGACATACTTAGCGACCACATCGGAAAAGTATGAATTTATATCTAAGATAAATCATAATGGACTAGGATCCACATTACTACCATCATAATCCAAGCGAGGGCTGATCATTACAATAGCATAACTGGTAGGTCTCCAAACCAATTGCAAAACTGCAACTCCTAGTTTGTCGAACCTAGTTCGACTGATGTCACTTACCCTTTGTTCCCCGCGAGGGCTAGCGAAACAAAGTTAAGTTGGTTTACAACCATCAAGCGGCGACATTTAATGTCCCTATAAAAGTCCCGTAAGATGTAGATCCGAGAAAAAGACAAGGGTCTTTAAGTACTCATTCGAACGAAAATTCGGTTTACTTTTTAACTTTGATGGAAGACATCTTATCAAATTAATGAGAAAATCATATTTTAGTGAGGAACATTTTTAAAGGCGGGTATTAATTGCTTAATCGAGATCCATCATGATATCTAACTCACATTTGAGCAAATTCTGGCGCCCTTTACCCAAACATGACACATATACGGACTAGCAAATATTTGGGCGCCATCTACCCAAGCATTTAATACGGTTCGACAAATATTGGCGCCTACCCAAAAACAGATTATAATGCGAACTTAAATTGCGTTAACTAATTCAAACGAGTAAACAAGTTAACAGTGGGTTTTAATAAACCTTTTACAAAATCGAACTTTAAATTCATTTAAAAAATTCAATTTTAAGATTATTAAATATGAATAATCCAATTAATCGTCTTGGTCCAACCAATTTTAATTTCAGAATTAAATCTAATAAAATTCCAATATTTAAAATATAATTATTTTATTTCCGGGGGTATCGGTGCAATTTCTGAAATTTGCACGGGAGGGCCTGTCTCAAATTGAATTTGCAAAACAACCCTCCTACTTCATCACCCTTCCAATAGAATCCAATCCGACCAAAATTCCCAAATTTTCCAAATCTCAAATTAATCGTTTCATCATCATCGTTCTCAACCGACAATTAACCTAATTAATCAAACCAAGAACCAAAATATAAAATCCAGATTCAGTTCAAGCAACGAGAAAGACGAAGCAGGCGACGAAACGATGCGACAAGCACAGGCAATTGAGTAGGCGCGAGTCGCCACTGTCACACCTAGCGTGCGGGCGACTCGTCGCCTAGAAAGATCAAGGTGGAAGGGGCACGCGCGGGGCCGCGGCCCCTTGGTCGAAACTGGTTCGAAACTAGATTGAAAACAGAGGAAGACGATCGAGTCGGTGGTGCGCCGCCACTAATTCATCTCGATTCCGGTGGTGCACCGCCTTGAGACAAATCGAAACGGACACCTAAGTCAAGCCTCGAAAACGCACAAGCAACGGGACTCAAAATCAGAACGAATCGGTGGCAAACCACCGCGAATCGAACCGAGCAGAGGGCGGCTCACCACGGTGAAAAGAGGCGGAACAGAAGAGTCTCGAAGACGATTCGCAAAGCATCGGAGTCGCAATTCGCACCGCAGGCTTCCGCACGGGTCGCGAGACGCGGCGTCTAGCGCCGGCCTTTAGCGACGCAGTTTAGCACCGCCGGTTGAAAGGGGTGTGTGCAGCGCTGCAGCGAATCCCCAAAGGGGAAACCCTAATTTTGGGACGAATGGGATGAAGCCGAGCGATGAAATAAAACAGCAGGGGGTACGGTTTTCGTCCAAGAAAATCGTGCCCCAGGTTTTAATAAAAAAATAATAATTTCAATTAAAACCAATTTTAATATGCAATTAAAAACAAGAGCCTGAAGCTCTGATACCACTGTTGGAATTTAGAGGCACGTAAATACGTAATACATGCGCAGCGGAATTAAACAGTTCACCAACAACAAACATATAATTGCATAAACGATTACGAATAAACATAATAAGAAATCTTACAGTAATTCAAGAGCAGGTTTCTCAACTATGGTATCCACGTAATCCCCGTTCACAGACTTGCACAGATTTGCCAGCTTGAATTCTGAGATGAATTTGCTAGGAAAATTCTAACTCTAGATTTTATGGAGAGAATTTGAACAACCGTTTTATGGATTCCCAGGAGCTCATATATATAGGAGAGACCCAACTTAAATCTTAAGCTAACCTAATTGGGAAATAAAATCCCTAATCTTTATTTAAATAAATCTCTTAGATTTATTTCATAGATATAAAATCTCTACGAATTTAATTCTCATATATGTCAAATCTCTACGATTTATTTCCATATATATATTAAATCCTACAATAATATTCCATATATTATTGTTGGGATTTCCTATTTAATTAAATACAATTTAATTAAACATTAATAATAATTAATTCCAAATTAATTCATTATTAATTATTTCCCCATAAATTAAATATTAAATCCAATTTAACATTTAATCAACCAACTATAATTCGTAAAAGGGAATTACTTGTTGTGTGACCCATAGATCCTCATATATCGAGCGATTAGTCAAACTAACGGTCTTAATTGAACCCTAGACAATAAATCAGACATTCTCAATATATGAGGTACGTTGCGAGAAACGTGCAACTACATGTAACTGAAACATGGGCTATTGCGATTTCCTCATTTCATTCACGAATACTCGATTAGTCTTGAACATGATGAAGTCTCTATTCAAATAACTTAATCAATTTATCTCCAATCACTAATTGATCACTTATGTCACACTTGGCCACAAAGTCCAAGTTGACGTGCATTGGCCAATGACTTCGATCCAATTATGATGAGAAGATGAGTATTCTCTCTAAATCCACTTTGAGGAATGAATCCTTTTCTTGGCTCAACTACCACGCACATGTACTTTGTGATGAACCCAATCCAAGTCATATCTACCCATAGACGGGTGCAAGCGTCGGTCATGGTAAAAGTTCATCACTCCACACATGTCGTGCGTATTGACCTCAAGTCAAAGGAGTATCGCATCGCTCCCACTAACCGAGACACCCGTAGATACATATAGTAGAACTACATCAAACGATTTCTCGGATGGGTATACCAATACCCTTTAAGGTATTTGTGCATCCATCATGAGATACATAGTATCTCATAACAAGTGAGATCTTGCTACACTGTCTAAGAGTATAATGCAGATCGCACACCAATCTCCATTGTATCATCAATATCTCATTCTTGATGATCCTCGATCGGGGCTATTTGAGAATCATGCTTAAGTCATCAGAGTTCTCACTCACTCAATGACAACAGTGATCCAAGGGAACACAGATAAGATCAAATGCAAACAATCAAACATAATATTCTAATGAGTGTAATGCCATACATTTAATATTAAATAAACAATAATATTAAACCAACACTGAATATTATCTGAGTATTATGTCCTTACAATGGATTGTCTCAAGGACACTAACACTAACACAATGAAGTTTAAAAGAAGGACGAATTCTCAAGATCAAGACGAGATAAAATTAAACTATGACAGTTGGATATATGTGCCCAATTTGCGTTTAATTTTTATTTTGACGTATGTTTTAATTTTATGCAAATTATTTAATTTGTTTAATATGTTTGCATGAGAATTCGTTAAAAATCTCACTTTCGAAAATTACTAAGTATGTTTCAAATAATTAATTCAAAATTTTATTCAGGATAATAAAATCGAATTAATTTTGACCTCCATAATTTATTTATTTGTGAAATCTTTTGGTGATTTTCCCCAACGGATGGACCAAAAGATAGCTTTCACATGAATAAATTCCGAAATGATGATTGTGGATTAATACTAGTGGCAGTATTGACCCTCCCAACGAGTGGCTTGCTCAAAGAGAAATAATAATCATGTATTTAATCATGGTTATTACTTAGTTATAAAATTTGATATTAATTACTCCCCAACTGAGTCCCTGTCAAATTTTATATGGTCAAGTGAGAGCTAACTATTAATTTTGAATTTAAAGTTTGTAACTGTCTTTGTTTGTAACCTGCTTGAATGTGTTTTAAATAACGGACCACACTCAACATGGCATATATAAAATTGTTTTGAGATGTTGGCTGATGCATTTTCATATTTATTTTTTAGATTTTAATATGATTCATGTGATCGAACTTAGTGATAAATTTTATGTTTAATTTGGATATTGACACAAATATATAATGTTTTATTTTCAGTTCAACATGTCGTCTCCTTTTAACCCACTGTTTAATATACTTAAAGGCAACAAATTAACTGGTGAAAACTATGTGGATTAGAAACGTCATATATTTATTGTCCTTAATGCACAACAACACAAGTGGTTCTTGATGTACCTAAACCCGCCTAGCCTACCGAAGAGTAGAGTAAAACGGATAAGAAAGAGCATAAGGAGTGGTTGAGTTCCAATGAAATGACTAAGTGTACCATCTTGGCGTCAATGTCAGATGTGTTGCAACACCAACACCAAAACATTGAAACTGCTTCATAAATTATGCAAAGTCTTAAAGAGATGTTTCAAATCATAACCGTACAGCTAGGCGGATCACCATGCGAGATATGTTGTCGCTGAGAATGGTGGAGGGAACGCCTGTAAGGGAGCACGTTCTCCAGATGCACGTTCACCAGATGATGGCTCACCTTAACAAGTTGGAGATTCTTGGTGCGGATTTCGATTTCGATTTCGATTTCATACTTCATTCTCTATCGAAAAGCTTTGAGCAGTTCTAACTGAACTACCAGATGAATAATCAGAAATTCACGTTGGCTGAGCTCTTGCAAGCTTTGGTATCGGCTGAGACGATAATGGAGCACCAGTCTACTGCTTTGGTGGCACATGGTCCATCTACTTCTACTTCTGGTCCCAAAGGAGGGAAGAAGGTGAAGACGAAGGCCAAAGGCTCGAACCAAGCAAATCCAACCATTGCCAAGGACGCTTTGAACGTAAAATTAAAGCATTGAATCCAAGGGACAATATAAAAATAAATGTAATTAATAATTCAAAATTGATAATCACTAAGAGTTATTGACGTAAAGCAGGAATCAGCCATTACGTACCCATATAATTTCATGTTGATATTATTAAGAAATTATAATATTTTCATTTATTCATTGTTTCTCTGTCATTTTGTTTCCCTACTCATATTCCAGCACCTCAATTATCTTATTATTTAGTGCTGCCCAATCTGCCCTTTTGTTTTTCATCACGGACAGAAATATGTCCAAATGGATTCTCAAGGGACATCTCCAGATTCTAAGCGTTGCATTTGCAGTAATTAATTTAATTAATTCTATCCAATATTAAAATTAGATTTTTTTTTTATCACTTATAACATATATTTTTATATGTAGGGAATTGTGGGATTGGGCTATGTTATGTAATAATGTCGTGGTGCGGGAGTGCTTGCTTTTTTAGTTTTTCCGCCCGGTCCGTGCGATTGCAGCTCAAAACTTGGCCCTTGAATTTTGGGCCTTCATGGCTGAATTACGCCATCAAATTGGCCTTTAAAAACAAAAAAATAGTTTTCCCGTGTGTTTCTTTAGTTGTGGCACATCAGACTTTGTTTCGTTTCCAACTTAATAAGGCGTACGGGTGCAGTGTATACTTATAATTTATTTATAATTATACAATTTATTGTATTAACAGATATAATTTATTTATACTAAATTATATAATTATTAATATGAAAAAATATTATATTGTATATTTAAAAATACAATTTATTTATTGTAAACAGTAAAATTATTTATTAAAGTGTATTTTTAAAACATACTACTCGTGAAACAAATTAAAATTACATATATTAATATAAATAAATAATATACTTCAGTATAACAAATTTTATTATTTAAAAATACAATTTATTGTATTAGCAGATATAATTTATTTATACTGAATTGTATAATTATTAATATGAAAAAATATTATATTGTATATTTAAAAATACAATTTATTTATTGTAAACAGTAATTTTTTTTATTAAAGTGTATTTTTAAAACATACTACTTGTGAAACAAATTAAAATTACATATATTAATATAAATAAATAATATACTTCAGTATAACAAATTTTATTATTTAAAAATGTCTATGAAATGCATAGTGCATTTAGAGCATACAAGTTTTAACGTTAAAATTATTATCGGAAAAATATTGCAGGATACTGTCTCAAATAAAATAAATAAGAGTATCAGATATTTTGTTATTTATTTATTTCAATAATGTTTGGGCCAACAATAGTCAATAGCCACATGTATTTCGTTGTATTTTTTTTTTTTCCGACCACAGGAAATTGGGCCTACAGCCGTATTGCCTGTTCTCAGCCACTTAAACGTGAAAAGAAAGAAAAAAATGATTGAAAACCTCCAATCTGAAGTTCCCACATAATTATTACTCCCTTCGTAATATGAGTATAACAAATTTTGATTTTTAACACTAAAAAAAATAACACGCAAATCAAGTAAAATGTGTTTTAGTGGGTTTAAATGAAATAAAATAAGGGTGTTGTGGGTGTATTAATATTATGTTTGTTTTCCTTTTGGGAATGTTTAAGTAATGTTGGGACGTCCAAATAAGATAAGTGTTCAAGTAATCGCAGAACGGAGGGAGTAATATTTAATGTTAAAAATATTTAACTTTTTATAACTAAAATACTTATAAAATACTAATAATATTTGAGATAAAAATCACAAATGGTTCACCTACAATTTTGATCTTGTCTGGTATATTTTTACATTTTTAAATTTGATCAATTTAGGGTCAATTTTTGTCTTTTTAATGTCAATTTTTTTTATTTTATTCTTTTGTGTTAATTTTAATTTATTTCTACTCAATTTTTATAATTTAAATCAAATTAAAGTTAATATTAACAGAATCAATTTTTTTTTTTAAATACTGGATTTAAATTTGACTCGACTAAACATAGAGGACTATTATTTATTTTATCTCAATAATACTTATAGTAGCTAGTATACTAAGTATCTGAGCTCTGCCTGTAGTAAAGGGTCCTAAGGACCTGATCCTTATATTGTCAAACTATTTATTCAAGAATAGTTTCTCTTTTTTTGAAACATATATTCAATGTTTAAAAAAAAAAAAAAACTTATTCAACGTAATTTGAGAAACCAATTTTGACCAGCTAGAAAACTTGGTAATAAATTAGAATTTTTCCTCCCTCTGAAGAAAGTAATTTAAGTATATAAATAAATAGATTTCCCTAATATATGACCAGTGCATATATATATTCGGAATTATAAGTTTTCTGAGGTGTAGAATGGATGGACATTTATTGCGTGCACGTAGCATTGAACACAAAAATTTACCTGAGATGAATTTCATGTAGCATTTTATTATGATTCATGGGTTTATGAACTCAAATTTAATTATATTTTAAATTAAAGTGAGACCCAAATAATAAGGTAGAGACCCGCTTCATGTATGAGACCATCTCATCCAAACACAATTAATTTGGAAGTTCTGGTAGGTAGCTTGAAAAAAAAAAAAAGTTAGTTACTATTTAATTAATTGCATACATATCATTTGGTCGGTTTCCTATTTTATTTAAATGTAATAGTATAAACAAGGAGCAAGTGGCAGAAATTGTACTTTCATACGTAGCCTCATTGGAATTATAAATACGAGGTCAAGCATGCTTCTTTTTTCTATATTATATATATCAATCAATATACACATATATTTTTATACCCCCACAGGCCACAGCCCCTGAAACATATTAATGGAGATGGAAGCCTATGACTTATCCAGTGGTACCGCCGAGGTAAGGAAAAAATCTTGACATAATTCTAATTTATACTATACATTGTTTATTACGATCCTTAATTAATATATTTTCAATGAAATTTAATTTCCACGCAGGGTAAAATCTTGGTAAAATACTCAGAAAAATTAGAGCAAGCAAGAGACGTGTTGGTGAAAATGGGACAAGATTCGTTAGAAAGTTTAGTTGTAATAGATTCCATCCAACGCTTTGGGCTTGGTTACCACTTTAAGGAAGAGATTGAAGCCATTCTTCATCACCACTATTTGGCTTCAATGGATGATCATAATCTTTATAAGGCTTCTCTTCGTTTTCGTTTGCTAAGGCAACACGGATTCCAAGTTCATGCTGGTAAATTAATTTGATTTACGTACCTCGTTTTCACGTTTCTTAATTCAATCATGTGAGTTTAATTTATTTTTGGTTCCACAGGACACGTTATTCTCACGATTTTTGGTCCCAACACCCACCACTTTTGGTTCTAAAGCCATTTTTTTACGCAGTTTTGATCCCATTGTTACATTTTTTGTTAAGCCAGCTGCAATGTTGGTCCCATGCAGGACAAGATTTGGGATCAAAAGTGCGATTAAACTTAACGGATTAAAGAACGGAAGGACAAAAAAATGCATGAAAAAAAATTCTTACGAAATCAAAGTGATGAGCATCGGGACCAACTAAAAATGAATTTTACTCTCAATTTAAAAGTGAATATATATATATATATAATTAATTAATCAATTTCTCGTGCTATGTATGTTGTAGATGAATATTTCATGGAGTTTAAAGATGAGGATGGTGGATTCAAGTTCAATGATGGTGACACGAAAGGCGTGTTGGCGTTTTATGAAGCATCGCATTTAAGCATGGAAGGGGAAGACATTCTTCATGAAGCTGCAGTATTTAGCTCTCAACATCTGATTAATGCTAATCTAATTTGGGTGGAAAATGAAGAAGATGCTGAAATGGTGAGGAATTGTTTACAAAATCCCCAGCACAAGACGCTAGCGCGTTTTACGGCGCAAAAGGCCAGAAACACATGCCAAAATATATTGCAAGAATTAGCCTTAATTGAGTCTGCATTCCTCGAGTCCGTACACAAGCATGAAATCCGTCAGGTTGTCAAGTAAGTCGTTATTTATTTCACAAATTCACGTTTGTGTATATGAATAATATAGTACTAGTAAGGTAAATAACATAGATAAAATCTTGTATACAGCACATGCACAGTGCAATATATGTTTTGGTGGAAACGTGAACTCTGCATGTTTATTCAAAAAACAGTACTTAGTGTACAAGAGTGTGTAGAATGTGAAGTAATTAGTAAAATTTATGTAGTACAAAATGTATGAAATTATTAATTAATTAAAGTTAATTATAAATTAATTATATAGGTGGTGGAAAGGTCTTGGGCTGAGCAATGAGATGAAATCATCGAGGGACCAACCACAGAAATGGCACATGTGGTCGATGGCTGTTCTAAAGGGTCCCACATGGTCCAGACATAGAATTCTGCTAACTAAACCAATTTCGCTTGTCTACTCTGTTGATGACATCTTTGATCTTTATGGTACCATCGACCAGCTCACTCTCTTCACACAAGCTATAAACAGGTATATAACGAGTATAATTTAACATATTACATTCAATTCACATTTACTGTGACATACTCCATCCGTCCCATACTTGTTTACCCTTTGCTTTTGTTACGAGTTTTTGATTGAGACGGAGGGAGTAGTATTTAAAGTGATAAAGTAATTTTTGATTGAGGGTATTGTAGTTCTTTTTATTTTATTACTAAAGTATGTCATTTTTTCAGATAAAAGTAATGAAATTAAATGTAATTTTGAGTTGCTCTGACACACTATTTTTTAAAAGGGGTAAACAAGTATTCGATGGAGGTAATATATAATTGCTAAAATGCCTAAAAATTAATCACTGGAATATATTTGTACACAGATGGGAAATTTGTGGAGCGGAAAAACTACCAAATTACATGAAAATATGCTTCACGGCAATTCAAGATACCACCGACGAAATTAGTCGCATGGTTTATCAAGAATATGGGTGGGACCCTGCAGACTTCCTAAGGAAAGAGGTACAATCTAAGTTGTAGTATTAATTATTTGAATTTCTCTATGATTTTTTTGCGAGTTTTTTTGCACTTTTGGTCCCACAGAATACGACTCCTCACACTTTTGGTCCAAAAGCTTACATTTTTGGTTCCAAATCGCGCGTTCTGTGGGACCAAAAGTGTAAGCTTTTGAGACCAAAAGTGTCAAAAATTTCGGTTTTGGGACCAAAAGTTTCAAAATTTTTGGTTTTGGGACCAAAAGTGTGAGGAGGCGTGTCCTGTGGGACCAAAAGTGTAATAAACTCTTTCTTTTGCACATGACATAATGTTTGTTGTGCAAATTTTTTTTAGAATAAGTCTTTGTGTATAAATGTTGCAGAAGAACATCATCTGGATTAATTTGATGAAACCACTTCATTGTATATGGATATTCCGTGGCACTCAACCCACTATTATACTACTGATTTTTTCCTCTTACCCCCATTCTATAATTGTTAAATTCTTTATGGAATTGTGCAAATATTTTTTTACACTTGTAGTAAATTGTTTTTGCAGTTTATACGGGTTTTAACAGGTTTTAAAAATAAAAAAAGTATATATTTTTACAATTTTCAGATTTAATAATAAAAAAAAAATAGAATGGATAAAAATTTGAATTTTCATAATGAAATTTGAAATTTATTAAAATGTATTTTAAAATGGAATAATTGTGTAACAAAAATTTGTGCTCGTGCAAAAAAAAAAACAGTGCATGAAAATTGATGGATGTCAATCATAAACAGTGCACGAAAAAGTTAATGACTGATAAAAATAAGAGCACAAGGGTCATTTTATCATGGTTTTTGTATCTAAGAGTAACAAAGGGTTTTGATTGTACCCCATAGTAATTACAACACCCATTTTGTACCCCATAGTGAGGCACCCCATACATAACTAATCATAACGCGATAATACACACTGTAATTAAATTGCAGTGGGGAAATTTGTTGAAGGCATTTTTGAAGGAAGCAGAGTGGTTCACATCTGGAAAATTGGCAAAATCAGAGGAGTATCTGGAAAATGGAGTGATTAGCTCAGGGGTACCCATGGTCCTTTCTCATCTTTATTTCATCATGGGGAATTCTCTCACTCAACAAACTCAAACTCTACTAAATCATCCTCGTGGCCTTACATGCTCTGTTGCCAAAATTCTTAGGCTCCTCGATGACTTGGGAACTGCTAAGGTAATTAAAAACACTTGTCCAATTAATAGATATAGTAAATGCAAGAAATTAAATTAATACAAATTTTAGATATGAGTTAATTAAGTTTGGAGTAATTTGATGGATGACAGGATGAGGAACAAGAAGGATATGATGGATCATATATGTAGAATGCTACATGAAAGAAGAGAATGTTGATTCACTAGAAGCTGCACGGGAGCACGTGATGGGCATGGTTTCAGACACGTGGGAAAATCTCAACAAACATGCCCTTTCTTCAAATAATCCCTTCTCTGCTTCTTTCAGAGAGGCTTGTCTGAACGCAGCGAGAATGGTGCCAGCAATGTATAATTACGACAATAACCGTCGTCTTCCTCTTCTCGAGCAGCACGTCAAATCAATGTTTCAAGATACCAACTTCACAAAATCTATCCTGGGATAGCTACACAAGCCGGGGCTTATATTGTGACATTGTTTGATTTGAAATTATATAGCAAAAAGTATGTTTTCAATCTAGAAATATATAATTTACAGATTATGGTGCACCTCATGCTTGCAACATTGGTAGGGAAGTTTGAGTGGAAACTCGAAGATGGAAAGAAGCCAGAAGAATTAAGCATGGATGATAAGTTTGGCATTACTCTTCAAAAGGCCATACCTCTTATGGTTGTTCCAACAAAGTTGTGATCTGGAAAATAAGGTTGCTTTTATATAGTAAGGTCTATAAATAATACTTTATTTTCGTTTGCTTAATTGAATTTTTGTCGGGGCTTTAAGTACTACAAACGACCATGCCAATAAAAAGTTGTTCCAGCGAACTTTGTGGCAGTATTAGTATTGGCTAGGTCTTGTATGCACTTGGGGCAAGCACAAGCACTCATAGTGCATTTTAGAAGCGTGCAACTTATTATGCTGAAAAGTGCGATTTATTTACACAGGAAAGTGCAAATGTTAATATGGGAATATAGTTACATGCTTCTGTTTGGAATAGTTGCACGTTTCTATTTTGTATAGTTGCACGCTTCTAAAATGCATTATGAGTACACGGTGCACCCAGGTGCATATGAGACTCACTCATTAGTATATGCAATGGTTATAAATTGTGACAAACTTTAAATTACATTTGAGTTTTTATCAAGTTTTTAATATATAATATAATCTTATGAAAACTTTGATGTTCAGACACTTGTTTCTTTTAAAAATTGTACTATAACTTTTTTTTTATAAGCACTATATATTATACACATGGGCGTCGCCGCCCGCGCTTCTTGTTCTCTCCGCCATTGAAGATAGAAGTTCAGAATAATTCGAGAGCGATTGCTTTCAATTATATCTCTATTGGAAATAACTTATCACACCCACCCTAATGCCACTTCTTAGGTCTTATCCCAGAGCTCCGGGATTTAAAAATCTTTTTGATCAAACAAAATAAATGAGAGATAAAATTTGATAATTAATTTGTATCCAATCTTATCATCACTATTAATCATGATTTGCAAAAGCTACCTCAAACGACAAATGAGAGTTGTTGATTTAGGCATATTCTTGGTAATTAACTAAAAAGTAAAAAGAACCAACAAATTATAATTATCAGATCTTTGAGTTGGACTCCCATGAACCAGATTTATGCTATAAACTTGGATTATTTGACCAATTTCATCAATTTCAACATATTTTTCTAATCCACTAAACTTGACCCGTATCACACCCTGGATAAAGAGAAAGTCTTGTGTGAAATATTGCACACTAGTGTTATGTGCAATACAACATAAATAAGACAAAAATTGCCTAAATTTCGCTGGTCAAGGCCGGCGGGTCGGGCGCGGGCAGTGGGCTTCAGGTTGGCGCGGGCGCATATGTATTTATAAAAGGATATCTTTATCAAATATGTGTTATAGCTTAGTGGTTCAGGTTTGTTTCTAATGAGTTTAGTTGCAGGTTCAATTTCTACGGAACACATTTTTTTTTTGGTCAAATTTTTGTGTGTTACTACATCTATGTACAAGTGTTACTATATTGTTATATTGAAAAAATTTCATATCTTACGTAACACGTAAAAAAACATATCGTGACACATAAATATTCATAAGGTAACATGGGTCACAAGGTAACACATTATTGTTCATATGGTAACACATGAGTATTCACATAGTATTACGACGATATATGAACAGTGTTACATATTACTAAAAAAGTATGTGTTACTACATGAACAAAAAGTGTTACCATATGAAGAAAAACATGTTACCACATAAACAAAACCAGAACAAACGCGAAAAGAAATCCCCAGTCCAAAATTTCATATTTACATAACAATTTGATGTGTTACTATATGAACAAAAGAGTGTTACCCTATGAGCAAAAGAGTGTTACTACATGAATAAAATCCAGTACAAACGCGAAAAGAAAATCCCCAGTCCAAAATTACATATTTACATAACAACTTGATGTGTTACTACATGAACAAAATAGTGTTACCCTATGAGCAAAAGAGTGTTACTACATGAATACCAGTACAAACGCAAAAAAATCATCATGCTAAAATTATAGATTTACAGAACAATGTGAAAAGAGTATGAAAATTAAAAGTCCAAAATGGATAAATTTGAGAAGTTGGAGGCCCTAAACTGGGATTTAAATCAAAAAGGGTCCCAGATCTTTGCAAGACATGTATTGAAAAAGTCTCGTATATATCAATTGTTTCAATTTAGTGTTGTTTTTCAATTTTGCCGATTTAGTCCCAAATCGCCGGAGACCGGTCAAACTACCCCAAAACGATGTCGTTTTTTGGTAGCGTGTAGGATACACGCGCCCTAATTTGGGACTAAATGGGCGCGATGATCTGGTGTTTCCCGATCAAAATTAGGGGTGCGTAGATTATACGCCCAAAAAAACGACGTCGTTTTGGGTAGTTTGACCGGTCTCGGCAATTTGGGACTAAATCGCACAAATTGAAAATATCTGAGACTAAATTGAAACATGTGATATATGCAGGATCTTTTTCAATAAAGGTCAAAAAGTTGGGGGACCATTTTGGTTTAAATTCCCCCCTAAACCAGCGTCTTCACTTTTGCCTCCTGAAGAGAGTTAACCATAGACACAATGCTGCTAGTAATGACCAATTTGTATTATAGAATTGATCATAGAAAGCCATTTTAGGGAAATTAAAAATAAATCAAAATAATGAAATTGAATTTGACAGAGGCATCACTTTGAGCAATTAATGTTTCTCGCCATAGCAGTGTGATCCCATGTTCCGCGGCGACGGTGTTGTCCATCGGTATATTCACCATCAGATTTCATTGTGTAAATTCGCAGCCCAAGGCTGTGGTAAGCAGCGGCGAATTTGATAGAAGAGAAAATGAGGGTTTCTCAGTATTTATATTAAATAAATTGGGTAGGATATGGGCATATTGCACGAAAATCACAGTATGCAATATTTTATACAAGTTTTTGTCCTGGATAAATTCAAATGCGCATGAATTAAAAATAATGTTCATAGCGTGAACTAAATTTTATACAAGTTTTTGTTCAGAGATCTTTATACAAAATTATCCTTTTTAATTGGACAGATAAATATGGGAATATTTGGTGTTTTCAGCAAAGATTTTGAGAGCCCAAAATGCGAAACCTTGCGAATTCAGTTTCCTATATAAGAATTTTTCTGTGGTGAATTATTGCAGAATTGAGACAATCCAAGCATTTAAATAAATACCTAATTTCCAATAAACACAAAAGAAAATTAAGGAAAAAAATCTCACTCTAAAATAAAAACAAGATTCCAACAAGATTCCTGCTTCATAATTTTGAAGAACAAGATTTCAACAAGATTCGTGCTTCATAATTTTGAAGAAAGGAAACCCAAAACAAATTTGACTCAAAATTGGCACAATATTATTAAATAATAAAAATACGATCACTTATTTTATAATTGGTGTGTTTAGGTTCATATATTAAAGATTCAGTAAGATCTAGTAACATGGAACATGGATTACGAAAAGTAAAATAGGGAGTCGAAAATATGGGTTATCAATTAATTCATGTTATATACTTATATTCGCTTTTCTAATTAATTAATTTTTGGAAAGTGGAAAGAGTGCAAAATTTTGGAGAAATATTAGGAAGTGCAAAATTAAGAAAATATTAGACGAGGAATAGGGGTTTTTTGGAAATTGCAATTTATTTTCACCATGTAAATCAAAGAAAAAAAGTAAAAACGGATGGAAGCCACAATTTAAATCGAACATAATTTCTGTTACACAATGGTGTTATATCTCCTGTTAGATTTGTGTCATGTGTTAATCTCATAATATCTACAAATATAAGAATAACATCCTAACCTAACCTTTTTTCAATTTAGAAAATTATATTTATTTTTAGTTAAAAATTAATTCTTTTCAAATCTCATTCCAAAAATAATCTTATAAACATATTTATAACTAATTAATTTAAGCTACACATATATAGATTAACAAAACTTACGGTTGAAAAAAAAAAAGATTAAAAAAAGAACGGAAAAAAAAATCATTCATTTTATTTGAATGTTGTTTAATATACTTTTATTTAATTTAAATTTATTATTTTTTTTCGTATATGTGTATTTTGCAAGAATGTTTTGTAAAAATTTATAATTTTCTTACAAATTTATTACTATATTAGGTAAATTATTTATATTTTTACAAATTTTATAAAATTTTTAATATTTTTTTACAGTTATTAATTACATATAAATGTTATATTAGTTACATCAAATTTAATTGTAAGTACATACAAATTTTGTACTAATACATAGAAATTTTATATGTATTAGTTATCGAGTTTTGTTATAATATTTTTAAATATTAAAATTTTATTTTTTTTATAGCATATGTTGTCAATATTTTTTCTTCAAATATTTTTTTTTATTGGATTTTAGATTTAAATAATAGATTAAGGTTATAATAATGTACTCTAATTAAATAATTAATAAATTTAATTATTGGACAATACATCAATTTAGAATAGAAGACACAATCATTTGACCACTAATTACGTGAAACGTCTCATAATTGTAATAAATTTAAGTCGCATAATTTGTTCAATTTATCGAACCCAAGAGACTAGGAGAGGAGTGGACCCCCAAAGTTATACAAATTTATTGTATTATAGAACTGATTAAAGTTGATTTTGGGATTTTTAAAAGCAAACTAATTCAAATATCAACTTTCAACTAAAGACAACTAGAATTAAAACTAACAATTAAATATTAATCAAGTAATAAGTAAAAAAAAAAAAGCAACTGAAACTAACCTTCGCGAGAAAGTGCAAGGGTTAGAGAATTGATTCGAGTGTTTTCCTTATGTGAGTTCACTAACAAGTTCACAAACCAACTACTTGATTATGTCATAAGTGATGATTTAGCTAGGAGCAACAACTAAAATGTGTAGATCAATCCCTTTTGAGACCTAGCTAGGTGAACATTATGAATTAATTAGCATCTAATTAATCTCATAAGCTCCTAAGATTGTGACAAATAAGAAGTTTCAATCTGTTGGGATTATCTTAAAAAAGTATGCTTTTACTTTGTATAATCGAAAGCGTAATTTTCGAACTTATTCTTTGAAATAAATTGTTTATCACCGATGCTTTAAATATGATTGAATGTTATATATATTTCTTTGCATAAGCATTGTTCAATAATTGCATATGTTACACTGTAGTTAATTTAGTGATACCCGATCACAGAAGATTAAATTAACAGTCCCTTGTAACTATAAGTACGCCATTCACGACCTAGATGGAAATGAACAACCATCGCGAAAGGTTGAGGTGTAAGGCTCAGATTGGTTTGTCTTGACCAAGAGATTACACTAGTGCATGACCGATCTTATTTGAATAGGACCCTACAAGAGGATAAATTCTTGTAATCGAACAAGGAAGAATTAGACCTCGGTGGTTCGTTGTTTCTTAACCTTCATCCCCTTAAATAGGATCACGTGGGATCGGTAACTATTGCTTTGACTTATCATGGGTAGCTTAATCGAGAGAGATTCAATACTTTTTATCTTGGGCAATATTATTGGTCACATGTGATTGCTAAGATTTAATCTGAAGAATCGTGTGCAAATGCGCTTGCTTGATTTGCCCCCTTGGGAGGTTCATAAGTTTTATCATACCAAATCTTGCAAGTGGAATTAGTTTAGGTATGGATAATAATGTTGAACCGTTCTCGACCAAGGACAAAAGATATTAATTAACGGAAAGCTATTTGGTGGCTTGAATTAATTAATGGGCTAGATAATCTTAAACACGGAAATAATAACCAAGGGAGCCATATTGACTGTAATATGGGTTAAGATGGATAGTGCAATATTAATTATGTAGTGGGATTAATTAATATTTATGGGCTTGAATTATATTGTGGCTCAATATTAGATATTCAAGATCCATTAGAAGGTCCAATCTTAATTCTCCTAAAGGCCCCCTGAGTAGCCCAACATATAGTCCAATAACTGAAAAGGTGATTAAAATAAAATAAATATTGTTGCTTATATTTCCTCTTAATTTTTTTTGAAAATTATGGATAAAAAGAGGAGAAAGATTTTCTTTGAATTTTGTTATGGAATGAAGATATGTATTCTTGGAATACAAGATTATCTCATTAAATTCAAGAAATCTCCCACTTGGTTATACATAGTGAAATTTTTGAAATTTTTGGAAAATAGAGGGCAAGAAAGATTTTCTTGATTTTCTTGAAAAGATATTATGGAAGATATGTATTTCTTGAAATACAAGAATATCTCATAAATTCAAGAAGATCCAAATCTTGGATTCTTGCACACTATTTTTTCGAAAATTATGCCATAATAGAGGAGGTGGGATTTTTGTGGAATATTTTAATTATGGGAAAAAAGAATATAGGAGATATATTCAAGATTTCATGGTGACCAAGAAAAGTCTTTTCCCACATTGAAATATCACTAAATTTTCGTTCCTCCTCTCCTATAAATAGGGATGATTAGTTCATTCCCAAGTACAATTCCATGTCTTTGGAAATATTAGCAAATCCACATAAGTGGTGCAACAAAGTTTATTTTTTTCCTTTTGTTAATTGTTCATGAGTATCCTTCCAACGGATTGTCGAGCAAGGGCTAAGGGAATACTTGGGAAGTCCTTTTGGTTAGTCCGTCCGGATCAAGTCACTTTGCCATCCCGAAAGGTACGTTCACGTAAACCCGTAGATTCCGCATGCGTAGGTTTTACGTGGCTTTTTATATGCATGATTTGTTGTTGCAATTATTATTTGAATTAATATAGGATTAATTTATGCTAGTAATAATTAATGAATTAAATTTGTATTTAAATATTCACCCCTAATAGATCGTGCAACTCATTCCCCAACAACCGTATATCGAGCCCTTTGTTTGAGCTCAATTTTTTAAATTGTAATTTAATTCGTGGACATTAAATTTGAAATTGGATAGTAGAACTGTTAGATCTGTTTTTGCGGTATCCAATTGTCATGGATTTTAAAGTTTTATTTTGCATGCATATAAAGCGTGGTTTTTTTTAATTCGATTCGATTCGGATTAGTTTTTGCCTCGTGAGAAAATCCACGAGTAGACTAGGATTTGTTTGATTTGATCAATGTAATAGACTAGTCTAGATCTAGGTTTATTTATTTTTGTAAATAAATTGTAACCGGATCGAACGAAGAGATGAAGAATTAAAGGGCGAAATCCAGAACCAGGCGTAGGGCGGCGCAGGCGCGCGCTGGCACGTATGGGCACAGGGCAAGGTCGGGCGGCCGAGCGCGCGCGCGGGTGAGGGGCCGCGCGCACAGGCGGTGCGCGCTCCAGGCCGAGCGGACGGGGCGGCCGCACGCGGACTCGCGCACGGGCGCGCGCGGAGACGCGGGCGCTGCCGAGGTCGCGGGCGAGGCGGAGGCGGGCGAGCGCGCGCGCGCGGATGCGCGCGGACGCGCGCGTCGCCTGCCGAGATCTGCCGACGCCTGTCGACAGCTGCCGAGGCGTGCCGAGGCACTGGCGGGCAAGGCCCGCCGGGCGGTGCCGAGGCTGCCTAGGCTGTCCTAGGCCAAGCGGCCGGCCGGATGCGGGCATGCATCCCGGCTGCGAGCTGCTTGGCGTGGCGGTTCGAGACGAAGTATTTTTTCGAGACGAACGAGTGGGAGAAATTCGAGACATGTTTCTTCAAGATCAAGCCAAGAAAAATCAAACCATGACAATTGGATAATTTGTGCCCAATATGTTTATTTTTCTGTTATGCTTGATTTATTTGTGCTATCTTATGCTTTATTTAATTTGTTTAAATGTGTTTGCATGAGGGTTGCCAAATTGAAAAATCTCAACTTCAAAATTACTAAGTATGTTTTAAATAATTAATTGACAATTTTATTCCGGATAATAAAATTGAATTAATTTTGACCTCCATGATTTATTTATTTGTGAATTCTTTTGGAGAAATTTCCCCAACGGGACGGTCAAAAGATAGGTTTCACATGAATGAATTCCAAACGAGGCTCGATCAAAGCGAAATAGTAATCCTGTATTTAATCATGGTTATTACTTAGGTATAAAATTGATATGCATATACTTCTCCGAAGTCCCTGTCAATTTTATATTGGTCAAGTGGGAGCCAACTATTAATCTGGATATTAAGGGTTTGTAACTGTTCTTGTTTGTAACCCGCTTGAATGTGTTTAAATAATGACCCACCCAACGTGGCTTATTTAAACTATTTTGAGATGTTGGCTGATGCATGTTCATATTTTTTTGAGATTTTAAATATGATGAATGTGATCGAACCTTGTGATATACTTGTGCTATTGCATATAGTTATTTATTTCAGTTCAGCATGGCGTTACCTTTTAATCCACTGTTATTATACTTAAAGTCAATACAATATGTATGGAAACTATATTGATTGGAAAATTATAATTGTCCTAACTGCACAAAAGCACAAGTGGATTTTGACACACGAAAATCAGATGAGCCAACTGACGAGTCAAAACATGCGGGACTCGTCAGATCACCTTGCGAGAGATGTCGTCGCTGAAAATGGTGGAGGAAAAACCCGTAAGGGATTACGTCCTCAAAATAGATGGCTCATCTGAACAAACTTGAGATTCTAAGTGCAGATTATGATCTGGAGACTCAGATGAATTTGGTACTTCATTCTCTGCCCAGAAAGGTTTTTTGAGCAATTTGGCCTCGCTAGCTAATTTGTTGCAAACTTTTGGACTCGGCAGAAATGATGATAAGGCACCAAACTCAAGCTTTGACGGCAAGTGGTCCGTCTTCATCTTCTAGGCCAAGGGTAGGCAAGATAAAGAAGAGGACCAAAGGCCATAGTCAATAAAACTCAACTGTTGCCAAGGGCAATGGTAAGATGAGGAATGCTTGTTTGAGTCAAGGAAAATCCAAAGAGGAAGTGCTTAAGCTGCGGTGAGAGAGGACAATGAAGGTTTTGCCTGTTCCAACCCCAAAAGGGACGGAAAGAAAGGTAATTCTCATGCACTAGTTGTTGAAACTTGTTTAGCGGCGTATACTTCTCATTCGTGGGTGGTTGATACGAGATCCACTAATCATGTTGGCTTCACGGGTTCTAAATGATCCGGCAACTCAGTGGGAGTGAGATCCTCATCACACTGGGCAACATTACGAAAGTAGAAGACATTGCAATGCTACGTAAGTGGCAGATATTGCAATGCTACGGTAGTAACGGTTATTGCAATACTACGCAAGTAGCAGACATTGCAATGCTACATGAGTAGCAGTTAAAGCAGTGGGAGAAGTGCACCTATCTTTTGAAGATAAAGTTTTTTGAGATTATCTTTGTGTTCCCAGTTTTAGAAAGAATTCACTTTCAGTTTCTAAAATTCGATTAAAGGACACTAAGTTTCTTCTAATAAGAATGACATCATTTTTTGAAATGATGAGTGTATCTGTTACGGGACATTGATGGAAAATCTCTATACAATTAACTGTGCACACCACTCACGAAATGTATCCTATAACACATCAATCAATTTTTTCGAGAAAAGAAAACGTTCATCGGGGCGTGAACGAGACACTTTTTTTGGCATCTAAGATTAGGTCATATAAATCCAAAGAGGATCCAAAGGTTGGTGAAAGATGGTTCACTGGAGCGTCTCCAAGTTGAATCGATTCCAACCTGCGAATCATGTTTGGAGGGTGATATGACCAAGATGGCATTTGGAGCCAAGGGGAATGGGGCTAAAGAAGTGTTAGAGATCGTTCACATAGATGTACGTAGTTCAATGTCAACCAAAGCAAGAGGAGTTTATGAGTAATTTTATTGATGATTACTCAAGGTACATTTTCCTTATGAAGCATGAATCTGAGACCTTTGAGAAATTCTAAAGAATTTAAGGCTCAAGCAGAGAATCATGTGGAAAAACGTATCAAGTCTCTGCGATCTGATCGTGGAGGCGAATACCTCAGCGATGAGTTTTTGAACTACTTATCTGATGAAGGGATTGTATCCCACTCACCAAGACCGGAACCCCTCAACAAAAGCGGGGATTGCAGAGCGAAGCAACAAAATTCTTTTGGAAATGGTTAGATCAATGATGAGTTATCGGATCTTCCCGAGTCGATTCGGGTCATGCCTTGAAAAAACAAATGACTTACATTCGAACTTGGTGCTATCCAAATCGGTTCCCAAAACCCCAAAGAATTGTGGACCGAGCAAGCCTAGTATGACACACATGAGAACTTTGGGGTGTCCGCCTGCGTGTTGGACAAGGAAACCGTAAATTGGATCCTCGATCGTAATTAAAGGTTGTTTTTGTAGGATACCCCGAGGAACAAAAGGGTGTATGTTCTATAGTTCAAGATCAAAAGGTGGACATCCGCACCCACTTTAGATTTTGGAAGAAAACTATATGAACCAAAGAAAACCCAGAAGTGAGATTACCTTAAATGAGCTTAGAGGGCAAACCTCAATGCCAACTGTACTAGATGATATACCAAATGATACGTTTTCACAACCGGAGCCTCGTTATAGTGGGAGGGTTGTTAGACAATTTTCGAGAGATTCATGGGAATAGGAGAGTCCTCGAACTTGATTCCCAAATCAGACCCATGGACATATGACGAGGCACTCCAAGATAAGGATCTGATTCTTGGCAAACAAAGAATGAAAGCCAAAGTGGGTTTTATGTTTCATAATAGAATGTGGGAGCTAGTCGAACCACTTAATGGGGTCAAACCCATTGTATGAAAGTGGGTATATAAGAGGAAAAGAGGACTGGACGTGAAGGTTGAAACCTTTAAAGCAAGACTAATGGCGAAAGGTTATACTCAGAAAGAAAGGGATCGATTTTGAGGAAACTTTTTTCGCCAGTAGCCATGCTTAAGTCCATCCGTATTCTCTTATCGATTCTGCGCATTTCGACTTTGAAATGGCGAGATGGATGTCAAGACAGCTTTTCTTAACGGAAGTCTTGACGAAGAGATCTATATGCAACAACCCCAAGGTTTCATTGAAACAGGCCAAGAACATCTTGTTTGTAAGCTCAAGAAGTCCATTTACGGACTCAAACAGGCATCCAGAGCTTGGAACCAATGTTTTGATCATGTTATAAAGTTTTATGGGTTTGATCAAAATGAGTTTGAAAGTTGTGTGTATAAAAAGCGTGTCGGAACTGCATTGGTATTCTTAGTACTATCGTGAGGCGACATTCGATCATCAGGAACGATGTTAAGGTGTTATCAGATGTAAGGGCATGGCTTTCAAAACAGTTTGATATGAAGGACTTAGGGGAAGCCGGGCACGTCCTTGGGATCAAGATCACTCGAGATCGCAAGAAAAGGATGTTAGGCTTATTGCAAGCTTCATACATAGACACTGTCTTGAAACGTTTCAGTATGCAAGATTCCAAGAAAGGATTCGTACCTTTCAGGCATGGAATCCATCTATCCAAGAAAATGTTCCCTAAGACGAAAAGGAGATAGATGACATGAAAGGTATTCCTTTGTGCTTAGCCGGCCGCCGGAAACCTTATGTATGCATTGCTGTGTACGAGACCGGATATCTGGTTTGTCGTAGGCATGGTAGCAAGATATCAAAGTAACCCAGGGAAAGCGCATTGGACGACTGTTAAAAACATTCTGAAGTGTCTGAAAAGAACTCGGGATAGAATGTTGATTTATCAGTCAGATACTCCAATCCCCATCGGCTACACAGACTCGGATTTCCAATCAGATATAGATTCCAGAAATTATCTGCCTCAGTTAGTGTGTTTCCATTTGGGAAGTGTAGCCATCCAATGGACGAGTGTGAAGCAGAAATGCATCACTGACTCAACCATGGAAGTCGGGTAAGTAGTCGCCAGAAGAAGCGTGAAAAAAGAACCGATTGGGCTCTAGATCTTCTTAGTGGACTTGGATGGTGTTCAATTTGTCTAGCAATATATCTTAGGGGCGATTTGCAAATTCAAGAGAACCAAGAGTCCACGAGTCAAACAAACACATTAAAGGAAAAACATCTTATACGAGAAATCGTTAAGAGAGGAGATATAGATGTGGCAAAGATAGCGTCTAAGGACGACCCTAGCGAGATCCATTCACAAAGCGCCCCGCCTCTGAATACATTCGAGAGACATGTGAGTGGAATGGGTGTCAAGACCGTTGCCAACTGCTTTGAGTATAAGTGGGAGAAATTATTAGGTTCGTGTAGGTGACATTAGATGTCACGGACTACTCGAGACGAGTTGTAGTATACTTAAAAGCGACTTTGAGTATAAGTGGGAGATTGTTGGGATTATCTTTGAAAAGTATGCTTTTACTTTGTATAATCGAAACTGAATTTTCGGACTTATTTTTGAAATAAATTGTTTATCATCGATGCTTTAAATATGATTGAATGTTATATATATTTCTTGCATAACTGTTCAATAATTAAATGACGTGTTACATCAGTAGTTAATTTAGTGATACCCGATCACGGAAGATTAAATTAACGGTCCTTGTAACTATAAGTACGCCATTCACGACCTAGATGGAAATGAACAACCATCGCGAAAGGTTGAGGTGTAAGGCTCGGGATTGGTTTGTTTTGACCAAGAGATTACACTAGTGCATGGTCGATCAATTTGAATAGGACCCTACAGGAGGATAAATTCTTCTAACCCGAACAAGGAAGAATTAGACCCCGGTGGTTCGTTGTTTCTTAACCTTCGTCCCTTAAATAGGATCACGTGGGATCGGTAACTATTGCTTTGACTTATCATGGGTAGCTTAATCGGAGAGAGATTCAATACTTTTTATCTTGGGCAATATTCTGGTCACATGTGATTGCTAAGATTTAATCTGAAGAATCGTGTGCAAGCACGCTTTGTTTTGATTTGCCCCCTTGGGAGGTTCATAAGTTTTATCATACCAAATCTTGCAAGTGGAATTAGTTTCCGGTATGGATAATAATGTTGAACCGTTTCTCGACCAAGGACAAAAGATATTAATTAACGGAAAGCTATTTGGTGGCTTGAATTAATTAATGGGCTAGATAATCTTAAACACGGGGAAATAATGACCCGGAGCCATATTATTTGTAATATGGGTTAAGATGGATAGTGCAATATTAATTATGTAGTGGGATTAATTAATATTTATGGGCTTGAATTATATTGTGGCTCAATATTAGATATTCAAGATCCATTAGAAGGTCCAATCTTAATTCTCCTAAAAGGCCCCCCGAGTAGCCCAACATATAGTCCAATAACTAAAAAATGTGATTAAAATAAAATAAATATTGTTGCTTATATTTCCTCTTAATTTTTTGAAAATTATGGATAAAGAGGAGAAAGATTTTCTTTGAATTTTGTTATGGAATGAAGATATGTATTCTTGGAATACAAGATTATCTCATTAAATTCAAGAAATCTCCCACTTGGTTATACATAGTGATATTTTGAAAATTTTTGGAAAAATAGAGGGCAAGAAAGATTTTCTTGATTTTCTTGAAAAAATATTATGGAAGATATGTATTTCTTGAAATACAAGAATATCTCATAAATTCAAGAAGATCCAAATCTTGGATTCTTGCACACTATTTTTTCGAAAATTATGCCATAATAGAGGAGGTGGGATTTTTGTGGAATATTTTAATTATGGGAAAAAGAATATAGGAGATATATTCAAGATTTCTTGGTGACCAAGAAAAGTCTTTTCCCACATTGAAATATCACTAAATTTTCGTTCCCCCCTCCTCTCCTATAAATAGGGGATGATTAGTTCATTCCCAAGTACAATTCCATGTGCTGGAAATATTAGCAAATCCACATAAGTGGTGCAACAAAGTTTATTTTTTCCTTTTGTTAATTGTTCGCGAGTATCCTTCCACCGGATTGTCGAGCAAGGGCTAAGGGAATACTTGGGAAGTCCTTTTGGTTAGTCCGTCCGACCGAAGTCACTGCCATCCCGAAAGGTACGTTCACGTAAACCCGTAGATTCCGCATGCGTAGGTTTTACGTGGCTTTTTATATGCATTATTTGTTGTTGCAATTATTATTTGAATTAATATAGGATTAATTTATGCTAGTAATAATTAATGAATTAAATTTGTATTTAAATATTCACCCCGAATAGATCTGTGCAACTCATTCCCCAACATCAACACGGTTACTAATTCTTAGTCATAGTTTCCTCACCAATCTCCTAGTCAACTTCTACTTGATTGGTGTCTATTGTCGTCGTTCTAGCCACTATCCAACTTTTGATTGAACTAGCTACTAGCTAACTTCAACATATCCAATTGAGACTCATACTCACACCTTAATCATGCATACCCAACCCTAGTTGTAATACACAAAAACAAGAGTACTAGCTAATAGAATCAACAAGATATATGAAGCAATAAACACACAACAATAGAAATTATAGAAAATCACTCACGTGGACATAATCAAGCAATTAATTCACTAACCCATCAAATTCCCATCATAATTCAAATACCCAAAGAAAATAAAACTTAGCTCATGGTTCTAGAAGAGAAACTCATGTCTACGTTAACAATAGAAAGCAAATCCTTAAAAAATAGAGAATAAAACTTGCAATAAATTAATGAAAGATAGCATCTCTTGAAGAGTTTTATCCACAAAAATTGAAATGAAAAACATAAACACCTTCAATACTTACTTGTAAATACAAATAACACTTAAATCTAACTAAATTATGAATTTATAAAGAAATCTATGCTAAAAAGTGCTTAGAAAAATGAAAAGAAACACTTGGACTCTTGATGGAAAAAAAATGCCCAAATTAATGCTTAAACCCTATATAAAAATGAAAAACTCTTCACCGCCCTTCTAAATTGTTTCGAATGTTTTCTCCTCCGTCCCCCAATCGGCTTCTGCCTAAGGGATTCAATTTTTTATAGTCCAATAATTTGTCATCGTTTTAAAATTGGTCTCAGTTATTTTTTTTTTTTTTGATTTTGTAAGTTTGTGAAAATTTTGAAATTTGACCAAGTGACCTACTATTACATGTCACGTATTCAATCAATGCATATTTTACATTTTGTTTGACCTATATTTTCATGTGGCAATGATGATTGAATTTTCATATTAATGTGGCATTATTTTCTTAATAATTTATTAAATTAATAGAAAAATTATAATTTTTTTATATATTCTTCAAATTATGTTACTGGATTTTTTTTATAAAAATTATATTATTAAAAAAATTGTAATTCTATTAATTTTCACAATACATATAAATAACTTAAAATAAATAAAAAATTTCTAATTCATTTTAAAAATTAAAGTAAAATCTTTGAAATACCTTAAAGTAAATTCATTAAAAAAAATTATGACCATTAAATTTGTAAAAATTGAAAACTTTAAAATTTTAAAAAGACTTTAATATAAATAAATTAAAATAAACCTTAAAGAATTTTATACTATAGCCTTTCAAAATTAAATCTAATTTAATTTTTTAACATTTTATTTTAATTAATTTATATTATAGCCTGTTTAAAATCTTAAAATTTTGTATTTTACAAATTTAACGGTCATAAATTTTTTTAATGAATTTACTTTAAGATATTTTAAATATTTTAAATTAATTTTTTGAAATAATTTAGCAAAATTTAATTTACTTTAGGGTAATGAAATGTTTTAGTTAATAGAATTATAAAATTAATTCTTTTAAAATAAAATTTAAATTTATATAAAAAAATCAGTAACATAATTTGAGAATATATTAAAATTTTTTAAATATATTCAAATTTTTTTGTAGTAATTTAATGAATTACTCCCTCCGTCCCATTGTATTTGTCCCACTACATTTTATGAACTTCCCACTATAATTATCTCAGTCCATAAAAGGAAAAAGTAACACTTCACTAACTATTATTTTAATATTAATTATTACCTTCACTTTTCATCCTAATTACCCCAAATACCTCTCACTTTTCATTCATTAAATACTACAAAGGTCCACTATCTATTATTTTAATATTATTCCTTAAACAATTCAACCAAAAGAAGTGAGACAAATACGCCGGGACGGAGCTGGGAGTATTAAATTAAATTAATGTCACATTATCAATATAAAAATTCAATCAACATTGCCACATGTAAAAAAAAAAAAAAAGTCAAAAAAAGTGTCACATGTATATTGACTGGATTGGTGACCTGCAATAGATCGCCTGGACCAATTTTAAGATTTTATACATTTATAGGACCAAAATGAAAAGTCAAAACAATCGAGACCAATTTCAAAACGATGACATGTGTATGGAAAAATTTGTAAATCGAGACAAAAAGTTTAATCCCACCTTTTAATTTTTATTTTTTTTATCGGGCAAAGTTAGATATTAGTTGTTAGTAGTTAGTACACCAAGCACCCAAATACTCCACGAAATCGTCAATCCACCTTATAACTTTCATAACTCCAAATTCGTTTCACTAATACACATTTGGGCTTGGACAGCTGTGAAAAATGACCTTGGAGAGCTGTTATAACCGCTCTCCAAGTACCAAAATTGTCCAAGCTTGGACAACCGAGCAAAAAAAAATCATTTGTCCAAGAAGATTGGACAGCGGTTTTCAAATCATGCAAGATTTTCTTTAGACAACGGCGGTTTTCAAATCATTGTCCAAATTCCTCACTTGGACAGCGGTTTTCAACCGCTGTCTAATATATTTTTTTTAAAAAAATCGATTTTTAGGCACGGACCCACCAAGCATCTCATATATAAGCCACCAACTCTCCCAATTAATTGAGGCAATTATTCGCTCCCATGGGGGACCGAACACGGGACCTTGGGCGCCTGAGGGGGGATCAATTCCGCTCGGGCACTTGCTTTCTTGCGTTTACTTAATGAAATTAATTCTATATGTTCTAAAAATCGTTTTTTCTTACAATTTTTTTTTTTAAATTCTTTATTTCAATTATCTTATTTATTAATTCAATCACATTTTTATATAATAATTTTTTTATATAAATTTACTTTACCGTTTCTATAGCCTTTCTTTGGAAGCAACTAATACTTTTTCCTTTATTCCTGAGCAAGAAACCTAAGACTCACTTTTGTTAATAGCATATGGATATCAAGAGGTTCAACTGAAAATTCTAGGACCCAAAAATTAGAGAAATCTCATTGGTGGAAATGGAGCTAATTAATTTCTTTTTCATATCAAGAGGAATGTTAAACAATATGGAGTTAGTTTTCTATAGTGTAATGTGCATTAGTTCAATACTGTGACATGTTAGAATAAATGGTACATCATATAACAAACAAGAACTACATAAAGTTTGTTATTTTGCAATAAAAATTGTTGCTCTTTAACTGTATTAAAGTGCACGTTATAAAGCTCGTAACTCCTATAATGTGTATGTATCTTATATTACGGGATTTGATGCGTGTAGTTGGAGATTACAAGAGCATGCCCAAGGAAGGAGAAAGAATAATGTATTCTGAGGAAATCACTATAAGTGAAACTGATGAGAAAGTTTTCGAATTGTATAAAGAATGGGGTGATACAAGCTTTACAAAAATAATAATAATAATAATAATAATAATAATAATAATAATAATAATAATAATAATTCACTTGGAGAGCGGTTATGAACCGCTCTCCAAGCTTTACCTTGGACAGCGGTTCAAAACCGCTCTCCAAATCCCTTTACACAATGATTTATGAACCATTGTCTCTAACTAATGAACTTGACAAACGGTTTTTAACAATTTGTCATTTTTATTTTTTTTTAATAGAACCGCTCTCCAAGGGACCACTTGGAGAGCTATTCGAAAAAAGGGTTGTCCAAGTGGAGCTCTCCAAGCTCAAATGTGTAGTAGTGTTTCCAGAGGGAATCGAACCTGGGTCTCCCACTCAAATGAGGAGCCCAGTGGCCAGGTGGGCTAAGCCACCTGATTAATCCCACCTTTTAATACTATGTTGCTGCCCTTTTAAAATCGCTACATTTCCTCTTCAAAATGTGGTAGCAATTTTTCCTATTGCTTTTACAAGCTGTGGGGTCTATCTCAGTGGCGACTTTCTCTGCTTTCTCAATTTTGGGCCTCATGTTAGTATGGAAAATGGACCAATGCTTGTTTCTCTCTTTCCAATACTTTCTGTTGTAAAATATAAGAATTAGAATAAAGAAGAACGCAAGAACACGAATTTTTTGACCCAGTTCGTCAGAATGACTATGTTTGGGGGCGACCAAGCCAAGAGATTTTCACTATGCTTCTCTATATTCTCTCATTCACGGTAATACAATGAGGAGACCTATTTATAATAAGAATTGGTTTGAAGCCCTAAAGACCCTAGAACCCTAAAACCCACAAAGTAATGTCCACAATATCAATATATTTACAACACCCCCCACCCCCCGGACATTACGATGTGATGCTCATGACTAATTAAAACATCGCTAGAATAATCTAGAAAAAGAAACATAGTAAAATAAGAAAAGATACAACTAATGATCTACGAAACCCAATCTTCAAGATTATTTTGAAGTTGACGCTCCCCCTGAAGACAACAGACTTTTAAGCCTTTTGTGTGATATTTACACACTCTTAAGGGATATATGTTTTGCTAAGTTCTTTTAACATACCTATTAAACATATGTGCAATACAAATTGTGTTTTCCTCATAAAGGATGGTAAGAGATATACCATTTATAGTAATATCACATGAATCATAAATGTGCTTACATTAGAATCTTGCGGACATTGGAGATGCTGAACATGTGCTAAATGTTTTACAATGTCTCATTGTAGGAGAAACACTAAATCTTGCAAGCAAAATCATTGCAAATGAAATATCGAGTTTGGTGTAGTTTTCAAAACAAATTAATGCACCAACGACACTCAAATAAAGAGCTTATGGTTCTAACATATCATATGTACCTTTTTAGATCTATATTTGTTTTATCCACTTCAAGGGATCGAACAAGTGTACTAAGTAAATGAGATTTATCCATATAAAATTTCTCCAATACCTTTTCCAAGTAAGTTGACTGGTATATAAAAAATAGTTTTCTTTAGAGAGATGCTCGATCTACTGGTCGAAACAATACTTGACTTCACCAACATTTTATTTCAAAATTCAATCTCTAAGATTAAATTAATTTTCTTTAATTTCCTTGCTCGTACCAATAATATTTAGATCATCAACATGAATTTAGACGATACAAACACCACCAAATGATTTCTTTATAAACACGCAAGGAAATATTTTGTTATTTATTTATTCCTCATTTGAGAGGAATTAACTGAGTCGATCGTGGAATATTCAATTCAACCGTTTTATGTTATATAATGATCTATGTAGCTTAATATTGTAAATAGTACGATTCTCACCATTGTTCATCTGGGGAATCTTAAATTCATCTGGAATTTTTATATGAATATTGACGTTCAATGGTCCATATAAATATGCAGTTATAATATCTATAAACTGCATTTCTAAATTTAAATTTATTTACTGCCAAAAATATTAAGTAACGGAACGTTATTTCATTCATAACAGGAGCATATATTTGATAAAATCAATATCGGGTCTCTGCAAAAACCCATGAGCTACTAATCTCGCTTTGTTCCTTATTACATCATTATTATTACTTCATTTTTGTATAAATACACATTTATATCCAACATGGATAATATTTCTGGGTGCATATAAGACAAAGCCAAAAATATTAGCGAGTCGAGCTCTGCCTTAATTGCTTCTTTCTATAAAGCGCTTCCGGCTCAACTAGTGACTTAGGTACTAGATCCAGATTTTATTTGTGATAGTAAGAGCAATTATGGCAATGAATAAATTGTCGATAACATTGGTACATTTCTCCTGTATTTGTAAAATCATATCAATTTCTATATTTGTATCAACCAGATCTTCACCATTTCCCAAAATATTTTGATCTGGCCATTCCGCTATCCTAGTATTATAATTATTTTGTGCATGTGCTTCATTACTAGGATTTTCGTCTTCGGGGCGAATCTCTTCAGGAGACTTTGAGAGTGACTGAATATTTTTTTGCAAACTTTAGTTTACTGTGGATTTATATATTTCATGATAAAAGGTCCTTTACACTTATGGTGTGTAGGGGTTTCAACATATATACTCTATTTCATTGGACCTATACCTTTTGTCGTGCGTTTATAGCAGGTATTTGTGTTTTAGTCACTCATTTGTTATCAATAAATTAATTTGGCAGGTTACTTGCTAAATATTGCAAGTTAATTAATATATTATGAACTTCCAGTTCACTTTGACTAGTGCGTGAATTTAAATATTGAAGATTTTTTTATATTCCACGAAATTTCTCGGCATTCTTTTAATTTTAAATTCTTATCTCCTCCTAATGCCGAGAAATGATCTTCGTTAAATGTGCAATCAGCCAACTGGGCCGTAAATTGAGGTACACTGTGGTGGTGATATAGACACAAATATTGCACGTACAATCAAATATTTGCAGATGAGAAATGTTTAGTTTTTAAGCAGTGGGTCGGATTTGAATTACTGTAGCACCATGTAAAATTTCATGCCCCCAACATGAAATAGGTAAGTTGGAATTCCGCAATAATGGTCAAGTAATTAATTTGTTGAAGTCTATTAGTGATTCAACTGAACCATTCTAGATGTGGACGTAAGAGACTGAATGCTCAACTTTAATTCTCAATGCCATATAATAATCATTAAATGTCGTCAATGTGAATTTTATCGATATTAACCATTCAAATGGATTTATTGTGTAATCCAAAAATTTAAGTTCAATAATATTGGCAATAAATTTGCTTCAGGCAAATAATATCAGTCCACAAGTATCTTCATGACTCCATTCAAGAAATAAAAAAGATACAATTCCAACTTTAGTACGAGAATATCGTACTATAATTTTTCTTTGCACAAGCCCCACAAATAAATTAATTTGCACAAGGGATTATGTTTTTTGACATACAATGTAAAATAGAATTAGTCAAAATCCGACTTAACATATTTTGAACCGTTTATGTCATAATTTGAACAAATTTGCTTCAGGCAAATTAGTACATCATTCAAATAATCATCATTTTCATTGTCCATATTTGTTTCTGGAAAACTAGTACGATGAGATTCTATTTTGCTCATAACTATATAAGGACTCAATTTTAGTGGAAGAGTTTTTATGTATGATTTATATTGTTTCCACTAAAAACAGATATAGCAGGGAGAACTTCAACGTAAAATATTCAAGTCAAGAAGTAAATACAATTAAGAGCAAGTTTGATAGATTTTCATTTAGTAATACAATAAATTTTTTACTACAATTATCCGTAAGAAAAACTTGATATAAAATTTCATATGTAGTTCAGATTCAATAAATTTCCATGAAACAATCAGCCACAAAAATCAGTGATAAGAGGCAAGCAAGGATTTTCACAGAATTTCTAAATTCTACAACAAATAATTCCTAGGCTTATACTGCGGCAAACAGTTCTAATTGTTGGAATTTAAAAGAGATTAAACTTCTTTACCAGAGCAGAACCCTAGAGTAAGGGTTCCAATAGCCCCGATGCTATGAGTTGTCGCGTAATTATAGTGTGGATCATGTTTGATTTTTTGATTTAAAACTAAATTAACAACAAGACAATAAAATAGCAACTAGAGAATTTCAACAAGCAAAGAAGAAAATAATAAAGCTACAAACAATTTTCTTCCAAGTGAGTGAGAGGTGTTCGGGTGTTTTTCCTTGTGAGGTGATTGTCAAAAGATTAATTATGGTGTTTGCCTCTATTTGCGGTTATTCCATAAGAACGATCACTTCACATTTACCATTCCCTACTTGATAAGCCTAGGGTCCGATATAATTTTAAATCCTAGGATCGGGAGGAGGATTTCCACTTTCTAACCCGGATAATTACACGGATATGGTCCTCTAATTATCTAACTACTCCGTCCCCATGTTTTTCCACTTGTATACTAAGTTTAATTCTCCTATGTGCTCTTCACTTTCCACTCAAGGTATTAACTAAAGTAGTCAATGTAAATTAGAGGGTTCTTATGTTTATATCCAACTCTCATTGCAATAGAGCATAATTAACTGAAATTCGGTGAATTAAACCAATACACATATGCCTAATCCCGTCCATCTAACTCTCGTTGTGATAAACTAGCATAAACACACAAGCTAATAGCAAAATCCAACCAAATTGAACAAGTAAATTCCCCTAATCTAAAGGACCACCATCAATAGAGATAAATAACCATAATCAAAGCAATTAACCAATCATCATCACAATTTCAAACACCCAAACACTAAAAACCTTAGCTCATGGTGCAAAAGGCAAATCTCTATTGGGGAAACTCCGTCCCGCATTCATAACAAGGGAAAAACGAAACAAACGAGAAATAAACGAAGAAATAAAACCACAATCAACAACACAAGATTTTACGTGGAAAACTCCAAAACCGGAGAAAACCACGGACCACGAAAGAAACATCACTATATGATAAATTTCCATTATTTTGACATACTTAACGACCACATCGGAAAAGTATGAATTTATATCTAAGATAAATCATAATGGACTAGGATCCACATTACTACCATCATAATCCCAGCGAGGGCTGATCATTACAATAGCATAACTGGTAGGTCTCCAAACCAATTGCAAAACTGCAACTCCTAGTTTGTCGAACCTAGTTCGACTGATGTCACTTACCCTTTGTTCCCCGCGAGGGCTAGCGAAACAAAGTTAAGTTGGTTTACAACCATCAAGCGGCGACATTTAATGTCCCTATAAAAGTCCCGTAAGATGTAGATCCGAGAAAAAGACGAGGGTCTTTAAGTACTCATTGGAACGAAATCTTCGGTTTACTTTTAACTTTGATGGAAGACATCTTATCAAATTAATGAGAAAATCATATTTTAGTGAGGAACATTTTTAAAGGCGGGGTATTAATTGCTTAATCGAGATCCATCATGATATCTAACTCACATTTGAGCAATTACGGGCGCCGCCTACCCAAACATGACATATACGGACTAGCAAATATTTGGGCGCCATCTACCCAAGCATTTAATACGGTTCGACAAATATTGGGCGCCGCCTACCCAAACAGTTATAATGCGAACTTAAATTGCGTTAACTAATTCAAACGAGTAAACAAGTTAACAGTGGGTTTTAATAAACCTTTTACAAAATCGAACTTTAAATTCATTTAAAAAATTCAATTTTAAGATTATTAAATATGAATAATCCAATTAATCGTCTTGGTCCAACCTATTTTAATTTCAGAATTAAATCTAATAAAATTCCAAAATTTAAAATATAATTATTATTATTTAGGGGTTCAAAAAGCAATTTCAAATTTAAGAAATTTGCGAGGGGCTCTGTCTCAAATTGAATTTGCAAAACAACCCTCCTACTTCATCACCCTTCCAATAGAATCCAATCCGATCAAAATTCCCAAATTTTCCAAATCTCAAATTAATCGTTTCATCATCATCGTTCTCAACCGACAATTAACCTAATTAATCAAACCAAGAACCAAAATATAAAATCCAGATTCAGTTCAAGCAACGAGAAAGACGAAGTAAAGCATTTAAACGACACGACAAGCAAGCAGTAATTGAGTAGGCGCGAAGTCGCCACTTTGTCACATTCTATGCGGCGGATGCGACTCGCCGCTTAGAAAGATCAAGGTGGAAGGGAACGCATGGGGTCGCTGCCCCTTGGTTTAAACCGGTTTAAAACTAGATTGAAAAACAGAGAAGACGATCTAGGTCGGTGGTGCGCCGCCACTAATTCATCTCGATTCCGGTGGTGCACCGCCTTGAGACAAATCAAAACGGACACCTAAGTCAAGCCTCGAAAACGCACAAGCAACGGGACTCAAAATCAGAACGAATCGGTGGCAAACCACCGCGAATCGAACCGAGCAGAGGGCGGCTCACCACGGTGAAAAGAGGCGGAAAAGAAGAGTCTCGAAGACGATTCGCAAAGCATCGGAGTCGCACTGTGACCGAAGCTTCCGCACGGGTCGCGAGACGCGGAGTCTAGCGCCGGCCTTTAGCGACGCAGCGATTTAGCACCGCCCGGTTGAAAGGGGTGTGTGTAACTGAAAATAATCCCCAAAGGGGAAACCCTAATTTTGGGACGAATGGGATGAAGCCGAGCGATGAAATAAAACAGCAGGGGGTACGGTTTTCGTTCAAGAAAATCGTGCCCCAGGTTTTAATAAAAAAATAATAATTTCAATTAAAACCAATTTTAATATGCAATTAAAAACAAGAGCCTGAAGCTCTGATACCACTGTTGGAATTTAGAGGCACGTAAATACGTAATACATGCGCAAATGGAAATAAAAGCATTCACCAACAACAAACATATAATTGCATAAACGACACGAATAAACATAATAAAAAATCTTACGATAATTCAAGAGCGGGTTTCTCAACTATGGTATCCACGTAATCCCCTGATTCACGACTTTGCATGATTTGCCAAATTTGAATTTCGAGATGAATTTGCTAGGAAAATTCTAACTCTAGATTTTATGGAGAGAATTTGAACAACCGTTTTATGGATTCCCAAGAGCTCATATATATAGGAGAGACCCAACTTAAATCTTAAGCTAACCTAATTGGGAAATAAAATCCCTAATCTTTATTTAAATAAATCTCTTAGATTTATTTCATAGATATAAAATCTCTACGGATTTAATTCTCATATATGTCAAATCTCTACGATTTATTTCCATATATATATTAAATCCTACAATAATATTCCATATATTATTGTTGGTATTTCCTATTTAATTAAATACAATTTAATTAAACATTAATAATAATTAATTCCAAATTAATTCATTATTAATTATTTCTCCATAAATTAAATATTAAATCCAATTTAACATTTAATCAACCAACTATAATTCGTAAAAGGGAATTACTTGTTGTGTGACCCATAGATCCTCATATATCGAGCGATTAGTCAAACTAACGGTCTTAATTGAACCCTAGACAATAAATCAGACATTCTCAATATATGAGGTACGTTGCGAGAAACGTGCAACTACATGTAACTGAAACATGGGCTATTGCGATTTCCTCATTTCATTCACGAATACTCGATTAGTTTTGAACATGATGAAGTCTCTATTCAAATAACTTAATCAATTTATCTCCAATCACTAATTGATCACTTATGTCACACTTGGCCACAAAGTCCAAGTTGACGTGCATTGGCCAATGACTTCGATCCAATTATGATGAGAAGATGAGTATTCTCTCTAAATCCACTTTGAGGAATGAATCCTTTTCTTGGCTCAACTACCACGCACATGTACTTTGTGATGAACCCAATCCAAGCCATATCTACCCATAGACGGGTGCAAGCGTCGGTCATGGTAAAAGTTCATCACTCCACACATGTCGTGCGTATTGACCTCAAGTCAAAGGAGTATCGCATCGCTCCCACTAACCGAGACACCCGTAGATACATATAGTAGAACTACATCAAACGATTTCTCGGATGGGTATACCAATACCCTTTAAGGTATTTGTGCATCCATCATGAGATACATAGTATCTCATAACAAGTGAGATCTTGCTACACTGTCTAAGAGTATAATGCAGATCGCACACCAATCTCCATTGTATCATCAATATCTCATTCTTGATGATCCTCGATCGGGGCTATTTGAGAATCATGCTTAAGTCATCTGAGTTCTCACTCACTCAATGACAACAGTGATCCAAGGGAACACAGATAAGATCAAATGCAAACAATCAAACATAATATTCTAATGAGTGTAATGCCATACATTTAATATTAAATAAACAATAATATTAAACCAACACTGAATATTATCTGAGTATTATGTCCTTACAATGGATTGTCTCAAGGACACTAACACTAACACAATGAAGTTTAAAAGAAGGACGAATTCTCAAGATCAAGACGAGATAAAATTAAACTATGACAGTTGGATATATGTGCCCAATTTGCGTTTAATTTTTATTTTGACGTATGTTTTAATTTTATGCAAATTATTTAATTTGTTTAATATGTTTGCATGAGAATTCGTTAAAAATCTCACTTTCGAAAATTACTAAGTATGTTTCAAATAATTAATTCAAAATTTTATTCAGGATAATAAAATTGAATTAATTTTGACCTCCATAATTTATTTATTTGTGAAATCTTTTGGTGATTTTCCCCAACGGATGGACCAAAAGATAGCTTTCACATGAATAAATTCCGAAATGATGATTGTGGATTAATACTAGTGGCAGTATTGACCCTCCCAACGAGTGGCTTGCTCAAAGAGAAATAATAATCATGTATTTAATCATGGTTATTACTTAGGTATAAAATTTGATATTAATTACTCCCCAACTGAGTCCCTGTCAAATTTTATATGGTCAAGTGAGAGCTAACTATTAATTTTGAATTTAAAGTTTGTAACTGTCTTTGTTTGTAACCTGCTTGAATGTGTTTTAAATAACGGACCACACTCAACATGGCATATTTAAAATTGTTTTGAGATGTTGGCTGATGCATTTTCATATTTATTTTTTAGATTTTAATATGATTCATGTGATCGAACTTAGTGATAAATTTTATGTTTAATTTGGATATTGACACAAATATATAATGTTTTATTTTCAGTTCAACATGTCGTCTCCTTTTAACCCACTGTTTAATATACTTAAAGGCAACAAATTAACTGGTGAAAACTATGTGGATTAGAAACGTCATTTATTTATTGTCCTTAATGCACAACAACACAAGTGGGTTCTTGATGTACCTAAACCCGCCTAGCCTACCGAAGAGTAGAGTAAAACGGATAAGAAAGAGCATAAGGAGTGGTTGAGTTCCAATGAAATGACTAAGTGTACCATCTTGGCGTCAATGTCAGATGTGTTGCAACACCAACACCAAAACATTGAAACTGCTTCATAAATTATGCAAAGTCTTAAAGAGATGTTTCAAATCATAACCGTACAGCTAGGCGGATCACCATGCGAGATATGTTGTCGCTGAGAATGGTGGAGGGAACGCCTGTAAGGGAGCACGTTCTCCAGATGCACGTTCACGAGATGATGGCTCACCTTAACAAGTTGGAGATTCTTGGTGCGGATTTCGATTTCGATTTCGATTTCATACTTCATTCTCTACCGAAAAGCTTTGAGCAGTTCTAACTGAACTACCAGATGAATAATCAGAAATTCACGTTGGCTGAGCTCTTGCAAGCTTTGGTATCGGCTGAGACGATAATGGAGCACCAGTCTACTGCTTTGGTGGCACATGGTCCATCTACTTCTACTTCTGGTCCCAAAGGAGGGAAGAAGGTGAAGACGAAGGCCAAAGGCTCGAAACAAGCAAATCCAACCATTGCCAAGGACGCTTTGAACGTAAAATTAAAGCATTGAATCCAAGGGACAATATAAAAATAAATGTAATTAATAATTCAAAATTGATAATCACTAAGAGTTATTGACGTAAAGCAGGAATCAGCCATTACGTACCCATATAATTTCATGTTGATATTATTAAGAAATTATAATATTTTCATTTATTCATTGTTTCTCTGTCATTTTGTTTCCCTACTCATATTCCAGCACCTCAATTATCTTATTATTTAGTGCTGCCCAATCTGCCCTTTTGTTTTTCATCACGGACAGAAATATGTCCAAATGGATTCTCAAGGGACATCTCCAGATTCTAAGCGTTGCATTTGCAGTAATTAATTTAATTAATTCTATCCAATAAAAAAATTAGAATTTTTTTTTATCACTTATAACATATATTTTTATATGTAGGGAATTGTGGGATTAGGGCTATGTTATGTAATAATGTCGTGGTGCGGGAGTGCTTGCTTTTTTAGTTTTTCCGCCCGGTCCATGCGATTGCAGCTCAAAACTTGGCCCTTGAATTTTGGGCCTTCATGGCTGAATTACGCCATCAAATTGGCCTTTAAAAACAAAAAAATAGTTTTCCCGTGTGTTTCTTTAGTTGTGGCACATCAGACTTTGTTTCGTTTCCAACTTAATAAGGCGTACGGGTGCAGTGTATACTTATAATTTATTTATAATTATACAATTTATTGTATTAACAGATATAATTTATTTATACTAAATTATATAATTATTAATATGAAAAAATATTATATTGTATATTTAAAAATACAATTTATTTATTGTAAACAGTAAATGTTTTTATTAAAGTGTATTTTTAAAATATACTACTCGTGAAACAAATTAAAATTACATATATTAATATAAATAAATAATATACTTCAGTATAACAAATTTTATTATTTAAAAATGTCTATGAAATGCATAGTGCATTTAGAGCATACAAGTTTTAACGTTAAAATTATTATCGGAAAAATATTGCAGGATACTGTCTCAAATAAAATAAATAAGAGTATCAGATATTTTGTTATTTATTTATTTCAATAATGTTTGGGCCAACAATAGTCAATAGCCACATGTCTTTCGTTGTATTTTTTTTTTTCCGACCACAGGAAATTGGGCCTACAGCCGTATTGCCTGTTCTCAGCCACTTAAACGTGAAAAGAAAGAAAAAAATGATTGAAAACCTCCAATCTGAAGTTCCCACATAATTATTACTCCCTTCGTCCCATGAGGACTTTAACACTAAAAATAACACGCAAATCAAGTAAAATGTGTTTTAGTGGTTTAAATGAAATAAAATAAGGGTTTTGTGGGTGTATTAATATTATGTTTGTTTTCCTTTTGGGAATGTTTAAGTAATATTGGGACGTCCAAATAAGATAAGTGTTCAAGTAATCGCAGAACGGAGGGAGTAATATTTAATGTTAAAAATATTTAACTTTTTATAACTAAAATACTTATAAAATACTAATAATATTTGAGATAAAAATCACAAATGGTTCACCTACAATTTTGATCTTGTCTGGTATATTTTTACATTTTTAAATTTGATCAATTTAGGGTCAATTTTTGTCTTTTTAATGTCAATTTTTTTTATTTTATTCTTTTGTGTTAATTTTAATTTATTTCTACTCAATTTTAATAATTTAAATCAAATTAAAGTTAATATTAACAGAATCAATTTTTTTTTTTAAATACTGGATTTAAATTTGACTCGACTAAACATAGAGGACTATTATTTATTTTATCTCAATAATACTTATAGTAGCTAGTATACTAAGTATCTGAGCTCTGCCTGTAGTAAAGGGTCCTAAGGACCTGATCCTTATATTGTCAAACTATTTATTCAAGAATAGTTTCTCTTTTTTTGAAACATATATTCAATGTTTAAAAAAAAAAAAAAACTTATTCAACGTAATTTGAGAAACCAATTTTGACCAGCTAGAAAACTTGGTAATAAATTAGAATTTTTCCTCCCTCTGAAGAAAGTAATTTAAGTATATAAATAAATAGATTTCCCTAATATATGACCAGTGCATATATATATTCGGAATTATAAGTTTTCTGAGGTGTAGAATGGATGGACATTTATTGCGTGCACGTAGCATTGAACACAAAAATTTACCTGAGATGAATTTCATGTAGCATTTTATTATGATTCATGGGTTTATGAACTCAAATTTAATTATATTTTAAATTAAAGTGAGACCCAAATAATAAGGTAGAGACCCGCTTCATGTATGAGACCATCTCATCCAAACACAATTAATTTGGAAGTTCTGGTAGGTAGCTTGAAAAAAAAAAAAAGTTAGTTACTATTTAATTAATTGCATACATATCATTTGGTCGGTTTCCTATTTTATTTAAATGTAATAGTATAAACAAGGAGCAAGTGGCAGAAATTGTACTTTCATACGTAGCCTCATTGGAATTATAAATACGAGGTCAAGCATGCTTCTTTTTTCTATATTATATATATCAATCAATATACACATATATTTTTATACCCCCACAGGCCACAGCCCCCTGAAACATATTAATGGAGATGGAAGCCTATGACTTATCCAGTGGTACCGCCGAGGTAAGGAAAAAATCTTGACATAATTCTAATTTATACTATACATTGTTTATTACGATCCTTAATTAATATATTTTCAATGAAATTTAATTTCCACGCAGGGTAAAATCTTGGTAAAATACTCAGAAAAATTAGAGCAAGCAAGAGACGTGTTGGTGAAAATGGGACAAGATTCGTTAGAAAGTTTAGTTGTAATAGATTCCATCCAACGCTTTGGGCTTGGTTACCACTTTAAGGAAGAGATTGAAGCCATTCTTCATCACCACTATTTGGCTTCAATGGATGATCATAATCTTTATAAGGCTTCTCTTCGTTTTCGTTTGCTAAGGCAACACGGATTCCAAGTTCATGCTGGTAAATTAATTTGATTTACGTACCTCGTTTTCACGTTTCTTAATTCAATCATGTGAGTTTAATTTATTTTTGGTTCCACAGGACACGTTACCTCACGATTTTGGTCCCAACACCCACCACTTTGGTTCTAAAAGCCATTTTTTTACGCAGTTTTGATCCCATTGTTACATTTTTTGTTAAGCCAGCTGCAATGTTGGTCCCATGCAGGACAAGATTTGGGATCAAAAGTGCAGTTAAACTTAACGGATTCCGTAACGGAAGGACAAAAAATGCATGAAAAAATTCTTACGAAATCAAAGTGATGAGCATCGGGACCAACTAAAAATGAATTTTACTCTCAATTTAAAAGTGAATATATATATATATATATATATATATAATTAATTAATCAATTTCTCGTGCTATGTATGTTGTAGATGAATATTTCATGGAGTTTAAAGATGAGGATGGTGGATTCAAGTTCAATGATGGTGACACGAAAGGCGTGTTGGCGTTTTATGAAGCATCGCATTTAAGCATGGAAGGGGAAGACATTCTTCATGAAGCTGCAGTATTTAGCTCTCAACATCTGATTAATGCTAATCTAATTTGGGTGGAAAATGAAGAAGATGCTGAAATGGTGAGGAATTGTTTACAAAATCCCCAGCACAAGACGCTAGCGCGTTTTACGGCGCAAAAGGCCAGAAACACATGCCAAAATATATTGCAAGAATTAGCCTTAATTGAGTCTGCATTCCTCGAGTCCGTACACAAGCATGAAATCCGTCAGGTTGTCAAGTAAGTCGTTATTTATTTCACAAATTCACGTTTGTGTATATGAATAATATAGTACTAGTAAGGTAAATAAAATAGATAAAATCTTGTATACAGCACATGCACAGTGCAATATATGTTTTGGTGGAAACGTGAACTCTGCATGTTTATTCAAAAAACAGTACTTAGTGTACAAGAGTGTGTAGAATGTGAAGTAATTAGTAAAATTTATGTAGTACAAAATGTATGAAATTATTAATTAATTAAAGTTAATTATAAATTAATTATATAGGTGGTGGAAAGGTCTTGGGCTGAGCAATGAGATGAAATCATCGAGGGACCAACCACAGAAATGGCACATGTGGTCGATGGCTGTTCTAAAGGGTCCCACATGGTCCAGACATAGAATTCTGCTAACTAAACCAATTTCGCTTGTCTACGCTGTTGATGACATCTTTGATCTTTATGGTACCATCGACCAGCTCACTCTCTTCACACAAGCTATAAACAGGTATATAACGAGTATAATTTAACATATTACATTCAATTCACATTTACTGTGACATACTCCATCCGTCCCATACTTGTTTACCCTTTGCTTTTGTTACGAGTTTTTGATTGAGACGGAGGGAGTAGTATTTAAAGTGATAAAGTAATTTTTGATTGAGGGTATTGTAGTTCTTTTTATTTTATTACTAAAGTATGTCATTTTTTCAGATAAAAGTAATGAAATTAAATGTAATTTTGAGTTGCTCTGACACACTATTTTTTAAAAGGGGTAAACAAGTATTCGATGGAGGTAATATATAATTGCTAAAATGCCTAAAAATTAATCACTGGAATATATTTGTACACAGATGGGAAATTTGTGGAGCGGAAAAACTACCAAATTACATGAAAATATGCTTCACGGCAATTCAAGATACCACCGACGAAATTAGTCGCATGGTTTATCAAGAATATGGGTGGGACCCTGCAGACTTCCTAAGGAAAGAGGTACAATCTAAGTTGTAGTATTAATTATTTGAATTTCTCTATGATTTTTTTGCGAGTTTTTTTGCACTTTTGGTCCCACAGAATACGACTCCTCACACTTTTGGTCCAAAAGCTTACATTTTTGGTTCCAAATCGCGCGTTCTGTGGGACCAAAAGTGTAAGCTTTTGAAGACCAAAAGTGTCAAAAATTTCGGTTTTGGGACCAAAAGTTTCAAAATTTTTGGTTTTGGGACCAAAAGTGTGAGGAGGCGTGTCCTGTGGGACCAAAAGTGTAATAAACTCTTTCTTTTGCACATGACATAATGTTTGTTGTGCAAATTTTTTTTAGAATAAGTCTTTGTGTATAAATGTTGCAGAAGAACATCATCTGGATTAATTTGATGAAACCACTTCATTGTATATGGATATTCCGTGGCACTCAACCCACTATTATACTACTGATTTTTTCCTCTTACCCCCATTCTATAATTGTTAAATTCTTTATGGAATTGTGCAAATATTTTTTTACACTTGTAGTAAATTGTTTTTGCAGTTTATACGGGTTTTAACAGGTTTTAAAAATAAAAAAAGTATATATTTTTACAATTTTCAGATTTAATAATAAAAAAAAAATAGAATGGATAAAAATTTGAATTTTCATAATGAAATTTGAAATTTATTAAAATGTATTTTAAAATGGAATAATTGTGTAACAAAAATTTGTGCTCGTGCAAAAAAAAAAAAAAAAGCATGAAAATTGATGGATGTCAATCATAAACAGTGCACGAAAAAGTTAATGACTGATAAAAATAAGAGCATAAGGGTCATTTTATCATGGTTTTTGTATCTAAGAGTAACAAAGGGTTTTGATTGTACCCCATAGTAATTACAACACCCATTTTGTACCCCATAGTGAGGCACCCCATACATAACTAATCATAACGCGATAATACACACTGTAATTAAATTGCAGTGGGGAAATTTGTTGAAGGCATTTTTGAAGGAAGCAGAGTGGTTCACATCTGGAAAATTGGCAAAATCAGAGGAGTATCTGGAAAATGGAGTGATTAGCTCAGGGGTACCCATGGTCCTTTCTCATCTTTATTTCATCATGGGGAATTCTCTCACTCAACAAACTCAAACTCTACTAAATCATCCTCGTGGCCTTACATGCTCTGTTGCCAAAATTCTTAGGCTCCTCGATGACTTGGGAACTGCTAAGGTAATTAAAAACACTTGTCCAATTAATAGATATAGTAAATGCAAGAAATTAAATTAATACAAATTTTAGATATGAGTTAATTAAGTTTGGAGTAATTTGATGGATGACAGGATGAGGAACAAGAAGGATATGATGGATCATATGTAGAATGCTACATGAAAGAAGAGAATGTTGATTCACTAGAAGCTGCACGGGAGCACGTGATGGGCATGGTTTCAGACACGTGGGAAAATCTCAACAAACATGCCCTTTCTTCAAATAATCCCTTCTCTGCTTCTTTCAGAGAGGCTTGTCTGAACGCAGCGAGAATGGTGCCAGCAATGTATAATTACGACAATAACCGTCGTCTTCCTCTTCTCGAGCAGCACGTCAAATCAATGTTTCAAGATACCAACTTCACAAAATCTATCCTGGGATAGCTACACAAGCCGGGGCTTATATTGTGACATTGTTTGATTTGAAATTATATAGCAAAAAGTATGTTTTCAATCTAGAAATATATAATTTACAGATTATGGTGCACCTCATGCTTGCAACATTGGTAGGGAAGTTTGAGTGGAAACTCGAAGATGGAAAGAAGCCAGAAGAATTAAGCATGGATGATAAGTTTGGCATTACTCTTCAAAAGGCCATACCTCTTATGGTTGTTCCAACAAAGTTGTGATCTGGAAAATAAGGTTGCTTTTATATAGTAAGGTCTATAAATAATACTTTATTTTCGTTTGCTTAATTGAATTTTTGTCGGGGCTTTAAGTACTACAAACGACCATGCCAATAAAAAGTTGTTCCAGCGAACTTTGTGGCAGTATTAGTATTGGCTAGGTCTTGTATGCACTTGGGTGCACCGTGCACTCATAGTGCATTTTAGAAGCGTGCAACTTATTATGCTGAAAAGTGCGATTTATTTACACAGGAAAGTGCAAATGTTAATATGGGAATATAGTTACATGCTTCTGTTTGGAATAGTTGCACGTTTCTATTTTGTATAGTTGCACGCTTCTAAAATGCATTATGAGTACACGGTGCACCCAGGTGCATATGAGACTCACTCATTAGTATATGCAATGGTTATAAATTGTGACAAACTTTAAATTACATTTGAGTTTTTATCAAGTTTTTAATATATAATATAATCTTATGAAAACTTTGATGTTCAGACACTTGTTTCTTTTAAAAATTGTACTATAACTTTTTTTTTATAAGCACTATATATTATACACATGGGCGTCGCCGCCCGCGCTTCTTGTTCTCTCCGCCATTGAAGATAGAAGTTCAGAATAATTCGAGAGCGATTGCTTTCAATTATATCTCTATTGGAAATAACTTATCACACCCACCCTAATGCCACTTCTTAGGTCTTATCCCAGAGCTCCGGGATTTAAAAATCTTTTTGATCAAACAAAATAAATGAGAGATAAAATTTGATAATTAATTTGTATCCAATCTTATCATCACTATTAATCATGATTTGCAAAAGCTACCTCAAACGACAAATGAGAGTTGTTGATTTAGGCATATTCTTGGTAATTAACTAAAAAGTAAAAAGAACCAACAAATTATAATTATCAGATCTTTGAGTTGGACTCCCATGAACCAGATTTATGCTATAAACTTGGATTATTTGACCAATTTCATCAATTTCAACATATTTTTCTAATCCACTAAACTTGACCCGTATCACACCCTGGATAAAGAGAAAGTCTTGTGTGAAATATTGCACACTAACGTTATGTGCAATACAACATAAATAAGACAAAAATTGCCTAAATTTCGCTGGTCAAGGCCGGCGGGTCGGGCGCGGGCAGTGGGCTTCAGGTTGGCGCGGGCGCATATGTATTTATAAAAGGATATCTTTATCAAATATGTGTTATAGCTTAGTGGTTCAGGTTTGTTTCTAATGAGTTTAGTTGCAGGTTCAATTTCTACGGAACACATTTTTTTTTTGGTCAAATTTTTGTGTGTTACTACATCTATGTACAAGTGTTACTATATTGTTATATTGAAAAAATTTCATATCTTACGTAACACGTAAAAAAACATATCGTGACACATAAATATTCATAAGGTAACATGGGTCACAAGGTAACACATTATTGTTCATATGGTAACACATGAGTATTCACATAGTATTACGACGATATATGAACAGTGTTACATATTACTAAAAAAGTATGTGTTACTACATGAACAAAAAGTGTTACCATATGAAGAAAAACATGTTACCACATAAACAAAACCAGAACAAACGCGAAAAGAAATCCCCAGTCCAAAATTTCATATTTACATAACAATTTGATGTGTTACTATATGAACAAAAGAGTGTTACCCTATGAGCAAAAGAGTGTTACTACATGAATAAAATCCAGTACAAACGCGAAAAGAAAATCCCCAGTCCAAAATTACATATTTACATAACAACTTGATGTGTTACTACATGAACAAAATAGTGTTACCCTATGAGCAAAAGAGTGTTACTACATGAATACAAAGACAAACATAAAAAAAAATCATCATGCTAAAATTATAGATTTACAGAACAATGTGAAAAGAGTATGAAAATTAAAAGTCCAAAATGGATAAATTTGAGAAGTTGGAGGCCCTAAACCAGGGGATTTAAATCAAAAAGGTCCCGTATCTTTGCACATGTATTGAAAAAGTCTCGTATATATCAATTGTTTCAATTTAGTCCCGTATGTTTCAATTTGTGCCGATTTAGTCCCAAATCGCCGGAGACCGGTCAAACTACCCCAAAACGATGTCGTTTTTGGCGCGTGTGATACACGCGCCCCTAATTTGGGACTAAATCGGCGCATGATACAGTGTTTCCCGATCAAAATTAGGGGTGCGTGTATCATACGCCCCAAAAACGACGTCGTTTTGGGTAGTTTGACCGGTCTCCGGCAATTTGGGACTAAATCGGCACAAATTGAAAATATACGGGACTAAATTGAAACATGTGATATATGCAGGATCTTTTCAATAAAGGTGCAAAGTTACGGGACCATTTTGGTTTAAATTCCCCCCTAAACCAGCGTCTTCACTTTTGCCTCCTGAAGAGAGTTAACCATAGACACAATGCTGCTAGTAATGACCAATTTGTATTATAGAATTGATCATAGAAAGCCATTTTAGGGGAATTAAAAATAAATCAAAATAATGAAATTGAATTTGACAGAGGCATCACTTTGAGCAATTAATGTTTCTCGCCATAGCAGTGTGATCCCATGTTCCGCGGCGACGGTGTTGTCCATCGGTATATTCACCATCAGATTTCATTGTGTAAATTCGCAGCCCAAGTATGTGGTAAGCAGCGGCGAATTTGATAGAAGAGAAAATGAGGGTTTCTCAGTATTTATATTAAATAAATTGGGTAGGATATGGGCATATTGCACGAAAATCACATTATGCAATATTTTATACAAGTTTTTGTCCTGGATAAATTCAAATGCGCATGAATTAAAAATAATGTTCATAGCGTGAACTAAATTTTATACAAGTTTTTGTTCAGAGATCTTTTTACAAAATTATCCTTTTTAATTGGACAGATAAATATGGGAATATTTGGTGTTTTCAGCAAAGATTTTGAGAGCCCAAAATGCGAAACCTTGCGAATTCAGTTTCCTATATAAGAATTTTTCTGTGGTGAATTATTGCAGAATTGAGACAATCCAAGCATTTAAATAAATACCTAATTTCCAATAAACACAAAAGAAAATTAAGGAAAAAAATCTCACTCTAAAATAAAAACAAGATTCCAACAAGATTCCTGGTTCATAATTTTGAAGAACAAGATTTCAACAAGATTCGTGCTTCATAATTTTGAAGAAAGGAAACCCAAAACAAATTTGACTCAAAATTGGCACAATATTATTAAATAATAAAAATACGATCACTTATTTTATAATTGGTGTGTTTAGGTTCATATATTAAAGATTCAGTAAGATCTAGTAACATGGAACATGGATTACGAAAAGTAAAATAGGGAGTCGAAAATATGGGTTATCAATTAATTCATGTTATATACTTATATTCGCTTTTCTAATTAATTAATTTTTGGAAAGTGGAAAGAGTGCAAAATTTTGGAGAAATATTAGGAAGTGCAAAATTAAGAAAATATTAGACGAGGAATAGGGGTTTTTTGGAAATTGCAATTTATTTTCACCATGTAAATCAAAGAAAAAAAGTAAAAACGGATGGAAGCCACAATTTCGTCGAACATAATTTCCTGTTACACAATGGTGTTATATCTCCTGTTAGATTTGTGTCATGTGTTAATCTCATAATATCTACAAATATAAGAATAACATCCTAACCTAACCTTTTTTCAATTTAGAAAATTATATTTATTTTTAGTTAAAAATTAATTCTTTTCAAATCTCATTCCAAAAATAATCTTATAAACATATTTATAACTAATTAATTTAAGCTACACATATATAGATTAACAAAACTTACGGTTGGGAAAAAAAAGATTAAAAAAGAACGGAAAAAAATCATTCATTTTATTTGAATGTTGTTTAATATACTTTTATTTAATTTAAATTTATTATTATTTTTCGTATATGTGTATTTTGCAAGAATGTTTTGTAAAAATTTATAATTTTCTTACAAATTTATTACTATATTAGGTAAATTATTTATATTTTTACAAATTTTATAAAATTTTTAATATTTTTTTACAGTTATTAATTACATATAAATGTTATATTAGTTACATCAAATTTAATTGTAAGTACATACAAATTTTGTACTAATACATAGAAATTTTATATGTATTAGTTATCGAGTTTTGTTATAATATTTTTAAATATTAAAATTTTATTTTTTTTATAGCATATGTTGTCAATATTTTTTCTTCAAATATTTTTTTTTATTGGATTTTAGATTTAAATAATAGATTAAGGTTATAATAATGTACTCTAATTAAATAATTAATAAATTTAATTATTGGACAATACATCAATTTAGAATAGAAGACACAATCATTTGACCACTAATTACATGAAACGTCTCATAATTGTAATAAATTTAAGTCGCATAATTTGTTCAATTTATCGAACCCAAGAGACTAGGAGAGGAGTGGACCCCCAAAGTTATACAAATTTATTGTATTATAGAACTGATTAAAGTTGATTTTGGGATTTTTAAAAGCAAACTAATTCAAATATCAACTTTCAACTAAAGACAACTAGAATTAAAACTAACAATTAAATATTAATCAAGTAATAAGTAAAAAAAAAAAAACAACTGAAACTAACCTTCGCGAGAAAGTGCAAGGGTTAGAGAATTGATTCGAGTGTTTTCCTTATGTGAGTTCACTAACAAGTTCACAAACCAACTACTTGATTATGTCATAAGTGATGATTTAGCTAGGAGCAACAACTAAAATGTGTAGATCAATCCCTTTTGAGACCTAGCTAGGTGAACATTATGAATTAATTAGCATCTAATTAATCTCATAAGCTCCTAAGATTGTGACAAATAAGAAGTTTCAACTGTTGGGATTATACTGAAAAGTATGCTTTTACTTTGTATAATCGAAACAGAATTTTCAGACTTATTTACTGAAATAAATTGTTTATCACTGATGCTTTAAATATGATTGAATGTTATATATATTTACTGCATAACTGTTCAATAATTCGTACATGTTACACTGTAGTTAATTTAGTGATACCCGATCACAGAAGATTAAATTAACAGTCCCTTGTAACTATAAGTACGCCATTCACGACCTAGATGGAAATGAACAACCATCGCGAAAGGTTGAGGTGTAAGGCTCAGATTGGTTTGTCTTGACCAAGAGATTACACTAGTGCATGGTGATCTTATTTGAATAGGACCTACAAGAGGATAAATTCTTCAGAACTGAACAAGGAAGAATTAGACCTCAGTGGTTCGTTGTTTCTTAACCTTCGTCCCTTAAATAGGATCACGTGGGATCGGTAACTATTGCTTTGACTTATCATGGGTAGCGAATTAGAGAGATTCAATACTTTTTATCTTGGGCAATATTATTGGTCACATGTGATTGCTAAGATTTAATCTTAAGAATCGTGTGCAAAGCACGCTTGCTTGATTTGCCCCCTTGGGAGGTTCATAAGTTTTATCATACCAAATCTTGCAAGTGGAATTAGTTTCGGTATGGATAATAATGTTGAACCGTTCTCTAACCAAGGACAAAAGATATTAATTAACGGAAAGCTATTTCAGTGGCTTGAATTAATTAATGGGCTAGATAATCTTAAACACGGGAAATAATGACCGGGAGTCATATTGACTGTAATATGGGTTAAGATGGACAGTGCAATATTAATTATGTAGTGGGATTAATTGATATTTATGGGCTTGAATTATATTGTGGCTCAATATTAGATATTCAAGATCCATTAGAAGGTCCAATCTTAATTCTCCTAAAGGCCCCCTGAGTAGCCCAACATATAGTCCAATAACTGAAAAGGTGATTAAAATAAAATAAATATTGTTGCTTATATTTCCTCTTAATTTTTTCGAAAATTATGGATAAAAGAGGGAGAATGATTTTCTTTGAATTTTGTTATGGAATGAAGATATGTATTCTTGGAATACAAGATTATCTCATTAAATTCAAGAAATCTCCCACTTGGTTATACATAGTGATATTTTCGAAATTTTTGGAAAATAGAGGGCAAGAAAGATTTTCTTGAAAAGATATTATGGAAGATATGTATTTCTTGAAATACAAGAATATCTCATAAATTCAAGAAGATCCAAATCTTGGATTCTTGCACACTATTTTTTCAAAAATTATGCCATAATAGAGGAGGTGGGATTTTTGTGGAATATTTTAATTATGGGAAAAAGAATATAGGAGATATATTCAAGATTTCTTGGTGACCAAGAAAAGTCTTTTCCCACATTGAAATATCACTAAATTTTCGTTCCCCTCCTCTCCTATAAATAGGGGATGATTAGTTCATTCCCAAGTACAATTCCATGTGCTGGAAATATTAGCAAATCCACATAAGTGGTGCAACAAAGTTTATTTTTTCCTTTTGTTAATTGTTCGCGAGTATCCTTCCACCGGATTGTCGAGCAAGGGCTAAGGGAATACTTGGGAAGTCCTTTTGGTTAGTCCGTCCGACCGAAGTCACTGCCATCCCGAAAGGTACGTTCACGTAAACCCGTAGATTCCGCATGCGTAGGTTTTACGTGGCTTTTTATATGCATGATTTGTTGTTGCAATTATTATTTGAATTAATATAGGATTAATTTATGCTAGTAATAATTAATGAATTAAATTTGTATTTAAATATTCACCCCTAATAGATCTGTGCAACTCATTCCCCAACAACTGGCATTAGAGCCACTGTGTTTGGGTCTCAAATTTTTAAATTGTAATTTAATTCGTGGACATTAAATTTGAAATTGGATAGTAGAACTGTTAGATCTGTTTTGCAGGTATCCAATTGTCATGGATTTTAATGTTTTATTTTGCATGCATATAAACTGTGGTTTTTTTTTAATTCGATTCGTTCGGATTTGTTTTGCCTCGTGAGAAAATCCACGAGTAGACTAGGATTTGTTTGATTTGATCAATGTAATAGACTAGTCTAGATCTAGGTTTATTTATTTTTTGTAAATAAATTGTAACCGGATCGGAACGAAGAGATGAAGAATTAAAGGATTCTAAATCCATAACCAGCGAAGCGGCGCAGCGTTTGTACGGCACGCAAAGATGGGCATTGTGGGCAAGGCCGGGCGCCGAGCGCTGCCGAAGGGTGAGGGGTCGGCCGCCACAGACAAGCGGTTCGAAGGCCTGTGCCGAATGGACGGGCGGCCGCAGACGCGGATTTCAAGACGGCGCGACATGGAGACGCTGAAGGCCGCCGAGGTCGCCGGACAGGCGAGGCGGAGGCGGGCGAATCTGCTACGGGGCGGACGCCGTGACGGACGCTGCCGCCGCCGAGAGATCCGGCGACAATTCTGCCGAGGCGTCCGAGGCACCTTGGGCAAAACCCGCCGGGCTTGCCGAGGTCGTTTCTAGGCAAGTGGGCGGGGCGGATCTTGGCGTGCATCCCATTGAAAGCCGCGTGGCGTGGGTTCGAGACAAGTTTTTTCGAGACGAACGAGTGGGAGAAATTCGAGGCGTGTTTCTTCAAGATCAAGCCAAGAAAAATCAAACCATGACAATTGGATAATTTGTGCCCAATATGTTTATTTTTCTGTTATGCTATCTTATGCTTTATTTAATTTGTTTAAATGTGTTTGCATGAGGGTTGCCAAATTGAAAAATCTCAACTTCAAAATTACTAAGTATGTTTTAAATAATTAATTGACAATTTTATTCTGGATAATAAAATTGAATTAATTTTGACCTCCATGATTTATTTATTTGTGAATTCTTTTGGAGAAATTCCCCCAACGGGACGGTCAAAAGATAGGTTTCACATGAATGAATTCCAAACGGATGATTGTGGGTTATTACTAGTGGCGACGATGACCCTCCCAACGAGGCTCGATCAAAGCGAAATAGTAATCCTGTATTTAATCATGGTTATTACTTAGGTATAAAATTGATATGCATATACTTCTCCGAAGTCCCTGTCAATTTTATATTGGTCAAGTGGGAGCCAACTATTAATCTGGATATTAAGGGTTTGTAACTGTTCTTGTTTGTAACCCGCTTGAATGTGTTTAAATAATGACCCACCCAACGTGGCTTATTTAAACTGTTTTGAGATGTTGGCTGATGCATGTTCATATTTTTTTGAGATTTTAAATATGATGAATGTGATCGAACCTTGTGATATACTTGTGCTATTGCATATAGTTATTTATTTCAGTTCAGCATGGCGTTACCTTTTAATCCACTGTTATTATACTTAAAGTCAATACAATATGTATGGAAACTATATTGATTGGAAAATTATAATTGTCCTAACTGCACAAAAGCACAAGTGGATTTTGACACACAAAAATCAGATGAGCCAACTGACGAGTCAAAACATGCGGGACTCGTCAGATCACCTTGCGAGAGATGTCGTCGCTGAAAATGGTGGAGGAAAAACCCGTAAGGGATTACGTCCTCAAAATAGATGGCTCATCTGAACAAACTTGAGATTCTAAGTGCAGATTATGATCTGGAGACTCAGATGAATTTGGTACTTCATTCTCTGCCCAGAAAGGTTTTTTGAGCATTTTGGCCTCGCTAGCTAATTTGTTGCAAACTTTTGGACTCGGCAGAAATGATGATAAGGCACCAAACTCAAGCTTTGATGACAAGTGGTCCGTCTTCATCTTCTAGGCCAAGGGTAGGCAAGATAAAGAAGAGGACCAAAGGCCATAGTCAATAAAACTCAACTGTTGCCAAGGGCAATGGTAAGATGAGGAATGCTTGTTTGAGTCAAGGAAAATCCAAAGAGGAAGTGCTTAAGCTGCGGTGAGAGAGGACAATGAAGGTTTTGCCTGTTCCAACCCCAAAAGGGACGGAAAGAAAGGTAATTCTCATGCACTAGTTGTTGAAACTTGTTTAGCGGCGTATACTTCTCATTCGTGGGTGGTTGATACGAGATCCACTAATCATGTTGGCTTCACGGGTTCTAAATGATCCGGCAACTCAGTGGGAGTGAGATCCTCATCACACTGGGCAACATTACGAAAGTAGAAGACATTGCAATGCTACGTAAGTGGCGGAGATATTGCAATCTTCACGGTAATGTGAGTTATTGCAATACTACGCAAGTAGCAGACATTGCAATGCTACATGAGTAGCAGTTAAAGCAGTGGGAGAAGTGCACCTATCTTTTGAAGATAAAGTTTTTTGAGATTGTCTTTGTGTTCCCAGTTTTAGAAAGAATTCACTTTCAGTTTCTAAAATTCGATTAAAGGACACTAAGTTTCTTCTAATAAGAATGACATCATTTTTTGAAATGATGAGTGTATCCGATACAGGACATTGATGGAAAATCTCTATACAATTAATCGTGCACACCACTCATTTAAATGTATCCTATAACACATCAAGCATTTTCGAGAAAAGAAAAACGTTCATCGGCGTGAAGCGAGACACTTCTTTGGCATCTAAGATTAGGTCATATAAATCCAAAGAGGATCCAAAGGTTGGTGAAAGATGGTTCTTTGGGGCGTCTCCAAGTTGAATCGATTCCAACCTCGCGAATCATGTTTGGAGGGTGATATGACCAAGATGGCATTTGGAGCCAAGGGGAATGGGGCTAAAGAAGGGTTAGAGATCGTTCACATAGATGTACGTAGTTCAATGTCAACCAAAGCAAGAGGAGTTTATGAGTAATTTTATTGATGATTACTCAAGGTACATTTTCCTTATGAAGCATGAATCTGAGACCTTTGAGAAATTCTAAAGAATTTAAGGCTCAAGCAGAGAATCATGTGGAAAAACGTATCAAGTCTCTACGATCTCGATCGTGGAGGCGAATACCTCCGATGAGAGTTTTGAACTACTTATCGATGAAGGATTGTATATCGACTCACCGCGACCAAACCCCTCAACAAAACGGGGATTGCAGGCGAAGCAACAAAATTCTTTTGGAAATGGTTAGATCAATGATGAGTTATACGGATCTTCCCGAAAGTCGATCGGGGTCATGCCTTGAAAAAAATGACTTACATTCGAACTTGGTGCTATCCAAATCGGTTCCCAAAACCCCAAAGAATTGTGGACGGGCGCAAGCCTAGTATGAGACACATGAGAACTTTGGGGTGTCCGGCCTGCGTGTTGGACAAGGAAACCGTAAATTGGATCCTCGATCAGAATTAAGGTTGTTTTGTAGGATACCCCGAGGGAACAAAAAGGGTGTATGTTCTATAGTTCAAGATCAAAAGGTGGACATCCGCACCCACTTTAGATTTTGAAGAAAAACTATATGAACCAAAGAAAACCCAGAAGTGAGATTACCTTAAATGAGCTTAGAGGGCAAACCTCAATGCCAACTGTACTAGATGATATACCAAACGATACGTTTTCACAACCGGAGCCTCGTTATAGTGGGAGGGTTGTTAGACAGCCCGAGAGATTCATGGGAATAGGAGAGTCCTCGAACTTGATTCCCGAAATCAGACCCATGGACATATGACGAGGCACTCCAAGATAAGGATGCAGATTCTTGGCAAACAGCAATGAAAGCCAAAGTGGGTTTTATGTTTCATAATAGAATGTGGGAGCTAGTCGAACCACTTAATGGGGTCAAACCCATTGTATGAAAGTGGGTATATAAGAGGAAAAGAGGACTGGACGTGAAGGTTGAAACCTTTAAAGCAAGACTAATGGCGAAAGGTTATACTTTAAAGAAAAAAGGGATCGATTATGAGGAAACTTTTTACCAGTAGCCATGCTTAAGTCCATCCGTATTCTCTTATCGATTGCTGCGCATTTCGACTTTGAAATCTTGCAGATGGATGTCAAGATAGCTTTTCTTAACGGAAGTCTTGACGAAGAGATCTATATGCAACAACCCCAAGGTTTCATTGAAACAGGCCAAGAACATCTTGTTTGTAAGCTCAAGAAGTCCATTTACGGACTCAAACAGGCATCCAGAGCTTGGAACCAATGTTTTGATCATGTTATAAAGTCTTATGGGTTTGATCAAAATGAGTTTGAAAGTTGTGTGTATAAAAAGCGTGTCGAAGCGCATTGGTATTCTTAGTACTATCGTGAGGCGACATTTCGATCATCGAGGAACGATGTTAAGGTGTTATCGGGCGTAAGGGCATGGCTTTCAAAACAGTTTGATATGAAGGACTTAGGGGAAGCCGGGCACGTCCTTGGGATCAAGATCACTCGAGATCGCAAGAAAAGGATGTTAGGCTTATCGCAAGCTTCATACATAGACACTGTCTTGAAACGTTTCAGTATGCAAGATTCCATGAAAGGATTCGTACCTTTCAGGCATGGAATCCATCTATCCAAGAAAATGTTCCCTAAGACGAAAAGGAGATAGATGACATGAAAGGTATTCCTTGTGCTTCGGCTGTCGGAAACCTTATGTATGCATTGCTGTGTACGAGACCGGATATCTGCTTTGTCGTAGGCATGGTAGCAAGATATCAAAGTAACCCAGGGAAAGAGCATCGACTACGTTAAAAACATTACGAAGTGTCCGAAAAGAACTAGGGATAGAATGTTGATTTATCGATCGATCTCAATCCCCATCGTAATTTACGCATTTCGGATTTCCAATGGGATATAGATTTCGAAGATTATTTGTCTCAGTTAGTGTGTTTCCATTTGGGAAGTGTAGCCATCCAATGGACGAGTGTGAAGCAGAAATGCATCACTGACTCAACCATGGAAGTCGGGTAAGTAGCTGCTTGTGAAGCAGTGAAAGAACCGATTGGGCTCTAGATCTTCTTAGTGGACTTGGATGGTGTTCTGAATTTGTCTAGCAATATATGCTAGGGGCAGTTGCAAATTCAAGAGAACCAAGAGTCCACGAGTCAAACAAACACATTAAAGGAAAAACATCTTATATGAGAAATCGTTAAGAGAGGAGATATAGATGTGGCAAAGATAGCGTCTAAGGACAGCCTAGCAGATCCATTCACAAAGCGTCTGCCTCTGAATACATTCGAGAGACATGTGAGTGGAATGGGTGTCAAGACCGTTGTCAATCTGCTTTGAGTATAAGTGGGAGAAATTATTAGGTTCGTGTAAGTGACATTAGATGTCACGGACTACTCGAGACGTGTTGTAGTATACTTAAAAGCAGACTTTGAGTATAAGTGGGAGATTGTTGGGATTATACTGAAAAGTATGCTTTTACTTTGTATAATCGAAACTGAATTTTCAGACTTATTTACTGAAATAAATTGTTTATCACTAATGCTTTAAATATGATTGAATGTTATATATATTTCTTGCATAAGCTGTTTCAATAATTAAACGTGTTACAATTTGTAGTTAATTTAGTGATACCCGATCACAAAAGATTAAATTACGGTCCTTGTAACTATAAGTACGCCATTCACGACCTAGATGGAAATGAACAACCATCGCGAAAGGTTGAGGTGTAAGGCTCGATTGGTTTGCCTTGACCAAGAGATTACACTAGTGCATGATCTTATTTGAATAGGACCCTCTGAGGAGGATAAATTCTTCAGAACTGAACAAGGAAGAATTAGACCCCAGTGGTTCGTTGTTTCTTAACCTTCGTCCCTTAAATAGGATCACGTGGGATCGGTAACTATTGCTTTGACTTATCATGGGTAGCGAATCAGAGAGAGATTCAATACTTTTTATCTTGGGCAATATTATTTGGTCACATGTGATTGCTAAGATTTAATCTGAAGAATCGTGTGCAAGCACGCTTTGCTTGATTTGCCCCTTGGGAGGTTCATAAGTTTTATCATACCAAATCTTGCAAGTGGAATTAGTTTCCGGTATGGATAATAATGTTGAACATTTCCTCGACCAAGGACAAAAGATATTAATTAACGGAAAGCTATTTCAGTGGCTTGAATTAATTAATGGGCTAGATAATCTTAAACACGAGGGAAATAATGATGGGGAGCCATATTGATCGTAATATGGGTTAAGATGGATAGTGCAATATTAATTATGTAGTGGGATTAATTAATATTTATGGGCTTGAATTATATTGTGGCTCAATATTAGATATTCAAGATCCATTAGAAGGTCCAATCTTAATTCTCCTAAAGGCCCCCTGAGTAGCCCAACATATAGTCCAATAACTGAAAAGGTGATTAAAATAAAATAAATATTGTTGCTTATATTTCCTCTTAATTTTTTCGAAAATTATGGATAAAAGAGGGAGAAAGATTTTCTTTGAATTTTGTTATGGAATGGAGATATGTATTCTTGGAATACAAGATTATCTCATTAAATTCAAGAAATCTCCCACTTGGTTATACATAGTGATATTTTCAAATTTTTTGGAAAATAGAGGGCAAGAAAGATTTTCTTGATTTTCTTGAAAAGATATTATGGAAGATATGTATTTCTTGAAATACAAGAATATCTCATAAATTCAAGAAGATCCAAATCTTGGATTCTTGCACACTATTTTTTCAAAAATTATGCCATAATAGAGGAGGTGGGATTTTTGTGGAATATTTTAATTATGGGAAAAAGAATATAGGAGATATATTCAAGATTTCTTGGCGACCAAGAAATGTCTTTTCCCACATTGAAATATCACTAAATTTTCGTTCCCCTCCTCTCCTATAAATAGGGGATGATTAGTTCATTCCCAAGTACAATTCCATGTGCTGGAAATATTAGCAAATCCACATAAGTGGTACAACAAAGTTTATTTTTTCCTTTTGTTAATTGTTCGCGAGTATCCTTCCACCGGATTGTCGAGCAAGGGCTAAGGGAATACTTGGGAAGTCCTTTTGGTTAGTCCGTCCGACCGAAGTCACTACCATCCCGAAAGGTACGTTCACGTAAACCCGTAGATTCCGCATGTTTAGGTTTTACGTGGCTTTTTATATGCATGATTTGTTGTTGCAATTATTATTTGAATTAATATAGGATTAATTTATGCTAGTAATAATTAATGAATTAAATTTGTATTTAAATATTCACCCCGAATAGATCTGTGCAACTCATTCCCCAACATCAACACGGTTACTAATTCTTAGTCATAGTGTCCTCACCAATCTCCTAGTCAACTTCTACTTGATTGGTGTCTATTGTCGTCGTTCTAGCCACTATCCAACTTTTGATTGAACTAGCTACTAGCTAACATCAACATATCCAATTGAGACTCATACTCACACCTTAATCATGCATACCCAATCCTAGTTGTAATACACAAAAACAAGAGTACTAGCTAATAGAATCAACAAGATATATGAAGCAATAAACACACAACAATAGAAATTATAGAAAATCACTCACGTGGACATAATCAAGCAATTAATTCACTAACCCATCAAATTCCCATCATAATTCAAATACCCAAAGAAAATAAAACTTAGCTCATGGTTCTAGAAGAGAAACTCATGTCTACGTTAACAATAGAAAGCAAATCCTTAAAAAATAGAGAATAAAACTTGCAATAAATTAATGAAAGATAGCATCTCTTGAAGAGTTTTATCCACAAAAATTGAAATGAAAAACATAAACACCTTCCATCCTTACTTGTAAATGCAAATAACACTTAAATCTAACTAAATTATGAATTTATAAAGAAATCTATGCTAAAAAGTGCTTAGAAAAATGAAAAGAAACACTTGGACTCTTGATGGAAAAAAAATGCCCAAATTAATGCTTAAACCCTATATAAAAATGAAAAACTCTTCACCGCCCTTCTAAATTGTTTCGAATGTTTTCTCCTCCGTCCCCCAATAAAAACTCCGCCTAAGGGATTCAATTTTTATAGTCAATAATTTATCATCGTTTTAAAATTGGTCTCGATTTTTTTTTTTTTTTTTGATTTTGTAAGTTTGTGAAAATTTTGAAATTTGACCAAGTGACCTACTATTACATGTCACGTATTCAATCAATGCATATTTTACATTTTGTTTGACCTATATTTTCATGTGGCAATGATGATTGAATTTTCATATTAATGTGGCATTATTTTCTTAATAATTTATTAAATTAATAGAAAAATTATAATTTTTTTATATATTCTTCAAATTATGTTACTGGATTTTTTTTATAAAAATTATATTATTAAAAAAATTGTAATTCTATTAATTTTCACAATACATATAAATAACTTAAAATAAATAAAAAATTTCTAATTCATTTTAAAAATTAAAGTAAAATCTTTGAAATACCTTAAAGTAAATTCATTAAAAAAAATTATGACCATTAAATTTGTAAAAATTGAAAACTTTAAAATTTTAAAAAGACTTTAATATAAATAAATTAAAATAAACCTTAAAGAATTTTATACTATAGCCTTTCAAAATTAAATCTAATTTAATTTTTTAACATTTTATTTTAATTAATTTATATTATAGCTTTGTTTAAAATCTTAAATTTTTTGTATTTTACAAATTTAATTGGTCATAAAATTTTTTAATGAATTTACTTTAAGATATTTTAAATATTTTAAATTAATTTTTTGAAATAATTTAGCAAAATTTAATTTACTTTAGGGTAATGAAATGTTTTAGTTAATAGAATTATAAAATTAATTCTTTTAAAATAAAATTTAAATTTATATAAAAAAATCAGTAACATAATTTGAGAATATATTAAAATTTTTTAAAAATATTCAAATTTTTTTGTAGTAATTTAATGAATTACTCCCTCCGTCCCATTGTATTTGTCCCACTACATTTTATGAACTTCCCACTATAATTATCTCAGTCCATAAAAGGAAAAAGTAACACTCCACTAACTATTATTTTAATATTAATTATTACCTTCACTTTTCATCCTAATTACCCCAAATACCTCTCACTTTTCATTCATTAAATACTACAAAGGTCCACTATCTATTATTTTAATATTATTCCTTAAACAATTCAACCAAAAGAAGTGAGACAAATACTTGGAGGGGCGGAATTGGAGTATGAAATTAAATTAATGTCACATTATCAATATAAAAATTCAATCAACATTGCCACATGAAAAAAAAAAAAAAAAGTCAAAAAAAGTGTCACATGTATATTGACTGGATTGATGACCTGCAATAGATCGCCTGGACCAATTTTAAGATTTTATACATTTATAGGACCAAAATGAAAAGTCAAAACAATCGAGACCAATTTCAAAACGATGACATGTGTATGGAAAAATTTGTAAATCGAGACAAAAAGTTTAATCCCACCTTTTAATTTTTATTTTTTTTATCGGGCAAAGTTAGATATTAGTTGTTAGTAGTTAGTACACCAAGCACCCAAATACTCCACGAAATCGTCAATCCACCTTATAACTTTCATAACTCCAAATTCGTTTCACTAATACACATTTGGGCTTGGACAGCTGTGAAAAATGACCTTGGAGAGCTGTTATAACCGCTCTCCAAGTAACAGCTGTCCAAGCTTGGACAACTGATAAAAAAATCGCTGTCCAAGAAATCGCACTTGGACAACGGTTTTCAACCGCTGTGCAAGATTTCAGCTTAGACAGCGGTTTTCAACCGCTGTCCAAATTCCTCACTTGGACAGCGGTTTTCAACCGCTGTCTAATATTTTTTTTTTAAAAATATCGATTTTTAGGCACGGACCCACCAAGCATCTCATATATAAGCCACCAAGTCTCCCAATTAATTGAGGCAATTATTCGCTCCCATGGGGGACCGAACACGGGACCTTGGGCGCCTGAGGGGGGATCAATTCCGCTCGGGCACTTGCTTTCTTGCGTTTACTTAATGAAATTAATTCTATATGTTCTAAAAATCATTTTTTCTTACAATTTTTTTTTAAAATTCTTTATTTCAATTATCTTATTTATTAATTCAATCACATTTTTATATAATAATTTTTTTATATAAATTTACTTTACCTTTTCTATAGCCTTTCTTTGGAAGCAACTAATACTTTTTCCTTTATTCCTGAGCAAGAAACCTAAGACTCACTTTTGTTAATAGCATATGGATATCAAGAGGTTCAACTGAAAATTCTAGGACCCAAAAATTAGAGAAATCTCATTGGTGGAAATGGAGCTAATTAATTTCTTTTTCATATCAAGAGGAATGTTAAACAATATGGAGTTAGTTTTCTATAGTGTAATGTGCATTAGTTCAATACTGTGACATGTTAGAATAAATGGTACATCATATAACAAACAAGAACTACATAAAGTTTGTTATTTTGCAATAAAAATTGTTGCTCTTTAACTGTATTAAAGTGCACGTTATAAAGCTCGTAACTCCTATAATGTGTATGTATCTTATATTACAACGGTACGTGTAGTTGGAGATTACAAGAGCATGCCCAAGGAAGGAGAAAGAATAATGTATTCTGAGGAAATCACTATAAGTGAAGCTGATGAGAAAGTTTTCGAATTGTATAAAGAATGGGGTGATACAAGCTTTACAAAAATAATAATAATAATAATAATAATAATAATAATAATAATAATTCACTTGGAGAGCGGTTATGAACCGCTCTCCAAGCTTTACCTTGGACAGCGGTTCAAAACCGCTCTCCAAGTACCCTTGCACAGCGGTTATGAACCGCTGTCTAAGCTGTGAACTTGGACAGAGGTTTTTAACAGCTGTCATTTTTTTTTTTTTTAATAGAACCGCTCTCCAAGGGACCACTTGGAGAGCTATTCGAAAAAAGGGTTGTCCAAGTGGAGCTCTCCAAGCTCAAATGTGTAGTAGTGTTTCCAGAGGGAATCGAACCTGGGTCTCCCACTCAAATGAGGAGCCCAGTGGCCAGGTGGGCTAAGCCACCTGATTAATCCCACCTTTTAATACTATGTTGCTGCCCTTTTAAAATCGCTACATTTCCTCTTCAAAATGTGGTAGCAATTTTTCCTATTGCTTTTACAAGCTGTGGGGTCTATCTCAGTGGCGACTTTCTCTGCTTTCTCAATTTTGGGCCTCATGTTAGTATGGAAAATGGACCAATGCTTGTTTCTCTCTTTCCAATACTTTCTGTTGTAAAATATAAGAATTAGAATAAAGAAGAACGCAAGAACACGAATTTTTTGACCCAGTTCGTCAGAATGACTATGTTTGGGGGCGACCAAGCCAAGAGATTTTCACTATGCTTCTCTATATTCTCTCATTCACGGTAATACAATGAGGAGACCTATTTATAATAAGAATTGGTTTGAAGCCCTAAAGACCCTAGAACCCTAAAACCCACAAAGTAATGTCCACAATATCAATATATTTACAACACCCCCCACCCCCCGGACATTACGATGTGATGCTCATGACTAATTAAAACATCGCTAGAATAATCTAGAAAAAGAAACATAGTAAAATAAGAAAAGATACAACTAATGATCTACGAAACCCAATCTTCAAGATTATTTTGAAGTTGACGCTCCCCCTGAAGACAACAGACTTTCAAGCCTTTTGTGTGATATTTACACACTCTTAAGGGATATATGTTTTGCTAAGTTCTTTTAACATACCTATTAAACATATGTGCAATACAAATTGTGTTTTCCTCATAAAGGATGGTAAGAGATATACCATTTATAGTAATATCACATGAATCATAAATGTGCTTACATTAGAATCTTGCGGACATTGGAGATGCTGAACATGTGCTAAATGTTTTACAATGTCTCATTGTAGGAGAAACACTAAATCTTGCAAGCAAAATCATTGCAAATGAAATATCGAGTTTGGTGTAGTTTTCAAAACAAATTAATGCACCAACGACACTCAAATAAAGAGCTTATGGTTCTAACATATCATATGTACCTTTTTAGATCTATATTTGTTTTATCCACTTCAAGGGATCGAACAAGTGTACTAAGTAAATGAGATTTATCCATATAAAATTTCTCCAATACCTTTTCCAAGTAAGTTATTTGGTATATAAAAAATAGTTTTCTTTAGAGAGATGCTTTCGATCTAATCGGGTCAAAACAATACTTGACTTCACCAACATTTTATTTCAAAATTCAATCTCTAAGATTAAATTAATTTTCTTTAATTTCCTTGCTCGTACCAATAATATTTAGATCATCAACATGAATTTAGACGATACAAACACCACCAAATGATTTCTTTATAAACACTCAAGGAAATATTTTGTTATTTATTTATTCCTCATTTGAGAGGAATTAACTGAGTCGATCGTGGAATATTCAATTCAACCGTTTTATGTTATATAATGATCTATGTAGTTTAATATTGTAAATAGTACGATTCTCACCATTGTTCATCTGGGGAATCTTAAATTCATCTGGATTTTTTATATGAATATTGATGTTCAATGGTCCATATAAATATGCAGTTATAATATCTATAAACTGCATTTCTAAATTTAAATTTATTTACTGCCAAAAATATTAAGTAACGGAACGTTATTTCATTCATAACAGGAGCATATATTTGATAAAATCAATATCGGGTCTCTGCAAAAACCCATGAGCTACTAATCTCGCTTTGTACCTTATTACATCATTATTATTACTTCATTTTCGTATAAATACACATTTATATCCAACATGGATAATATTTCTGGGTGCATATAAGACAAAGCCAAAAATATTAGCGAGTCGAGCTCTGCCTTAATTGCTTCTTTCTATAAAGCGCTTCCGGCTCAACTAGTGACTTAGGTACTAGATCCAGATTGTATTTGTGATAGTACGAGCAATTATGGCAATGAATAAATTGTCGATAACATTGGTACATTTCTCCTGTATTTGTAAAATCATATCAATTTCTATATTTGTATCAACCAGATCTTCACCATTTCCCAAAATATTTTGATCTGGCCATTCCGCTATCCTAGTATTATAATTATTTTGTGCATGTGCTTCATTACTAGGATTTTCGTCTTCGGGGCGAATCTCTTCAGGAGACTTTGAGAGTGACTGAATATTTTTTTGCAAACTTTAGTTTACTGTGGATTTATATATTTCATGTTAAAAGGTCCTTTACACTTATGGTGTGTAGGGGTTTCAACATATATACTCTATTTCATTGGACCTATACCTTTTTGTAAATGCGTTTATAGCAGGTATTTGTGTTTTAGTCACTCATTTGTTATCAATAAATTAATTTGGCAGGTTACTTGCTAAATATTGCAAGTTAATTAATATATTATGAACTTCCAGTTCACTTTGACTAGTGCGTGAATTTAAATATTGAAGATTTTTTTATATTCCACGAAATTTCTCGGCATTCTTTTAATTTTAAATTCTTATCTCCTCCTAATGCCGAGAAATGATCTTCGTTAAATGTGCAATCAGCCAACTGGGCCGTAAATTGAGGTACACTGTGGTGGTGATATAGACACAAATATTGCACGTACAATCAAATATTTGCAGATGAGAAATGTTTAGTTTTTAAGCAATGGGTCGGATTTGAATTACTGTAGCACCATGTAAAATTTCATGCCCCCAACATGAAATAGGTAAGTTGGAATTCCGCAATAATGGTCAAGTAATTAATTTGTTGAAGTTTATTAGTGATTCAACTGAACCATTCTAGATGTGGACGTAAGAGACTGAATGCTCAACTTTAATTCTCAATGCCATATAAAATCATTAAATGTCATCAATGTGAATTTTATCGATATTAACCATTCAAATGGATTTATTGTGTAATCCAAAAATTTAAGTTCAATAATATTGGCAATAAATTTGCTTCAGGCAAATAATATCAGTCCACAAGTATCTTCATGACTCCATTCAAGAAATAAAAAAGATACAATTCCAACTTTAGTACGAGAATATCGTACTATAATTTTTCTTTGCACAAGCCCCACAAATAAATTAATTTGCACAAGGGATTATGTTTTTTGACATACAATGTAAAATAGAATTAGTTAAAATCCGACTTAACATATTTTGAACCCTTTATGTCATAATTTGAACAAATTTGCTTCAGGCAAATTAGTACATCATTCAAATAATCATCATTTTCATTGTCCATATTTGTTTCTGGAAAACTAGTACGATGAGATTCTATTTTGCTCATAACTATATAAGGACTCAATTTTAGTGGAAGAGTTTTTATGTATGATTTATATTGTTTCCACTAAAAACAGATATAGCAGGGAGAACTTCAACGTAAAAAATATTCAAGTCAAGAAGTAAATACAATTAAGAGCAAGTTTGATAGATTTTCATTTAGTAATACAATAAATTTTTTTACTACAATTATCCGTAGAAGAAAAACTTGATATAAAATTTCATATGTAGTTCAGATTCAATAAATTTCCATGAAACAATCAGCCACAAAAATCAGTGATAAGAGGCAAGCAAGGATTTTCACAGAATTTCTTAATTCTACAACAAATAATTCCTAGGCTTATACTGCGGCAAACAGTTCTAATTGTTGGAATTTAAAAGAGATTAAACTTCTTTTACGAGAAAGAACCACAGAGTAAAGGGTTCCAATAGCCCAAATCTTGCTATGAGTTGTCGCGTAATTATAGTGTGGATCATGTTTGATTTTTTGATTTAAAACTAAATTAACAACAAGACAATAAAATAGCAACTAGAGAATTTCAACAAGCAAAGAAGAAAATAATAAAGCTACAAACAATTTTCTTCCAAGTGAGTGAGAGGTGTTCGGGTGTTTTTCCTTGTGAGATGATTGTCAAAAGATTAATTATGGTGTTTGCCTCTATTTGCGGTTATTCCATAAGAACGATCACTTCACATTTACCATTCCCTACTTGATAAGCCTAGGGTCCGATATAATTTTAAATCCTAGGATCGGGAGGAGGATTTCCACTTTCTAACCCGGATAATTACACGGATATGGTCCTCTAATTATCTAACTACTCCGTCCCCATGTTTTTCCACTTGTATACTAAGTTTAATTCTCCTATGTGCTCTTCACTTTCCACTCAAGGTATTAACTAAAGTAGTCAATGTAAATTAGAGGGTTCTTATGTTTATATCCAACTCTCATTGCAATAGAGCATAATTAACTGAAATTCGGTGAATTAAACCAATACACATATGCCTAATCCCGTCCATCTAACTCTCGTTGTGATAAACTAGCATAAACACACAAGCTAATAGCAAAATCCAACCAAATTGAACAAGTAAATTCCCCTAATCTAAAGGACCACCATCAATAGAGATAAATAACCATAATCAAAGCAATTAACCAATCATCATCACAATTTCAAACACCCAAACACTAAAAACCTTAGCTCATGGTGCAAAAGGCAAATCTCTATTGGGGAAACTCCGTCCCGCATTCATAACAAGGGAAAAACGAAACAAACGAGAAATAAACGAAGAAATAAAACCATAATCAACAACACAAGATTTTACGTGGAAAACTCCAAAACCGGAGAAAACCACGGACCACGAAAGAAACATCACTATATGATAAATTTCTACAATCATACAGATTTTCCCTCTCTCTCACGACACCCCTACACTACTAAAAGTCTACATGACTCTCACATTCTCACAAATATATAAAAGTAATTTAATTAGAATCAAACACTAGACTAAAGTGTATTGACCGGTGCCCTTGTAATAAAGACACAAAGACTCCTTATATAGGATTTGGAAGTCCACTTTCTTTGTTCTCACCCAATGTGGGACAAAAATCCCTTTTATTTTAACACAAAGCCCAACAATCTCCACCTTGGTAAAATAAAAGAAAACTCCACCATCTTTGCCCACAATCCATTGTCTTCACCGACAATCATGATCCTTAAACCAAAGAACCATCATTCTCAAAACAGAGAATAACCTACTCCACCATATGAGTAGAACACTTAGAATAAACCATTCTAAAAAATTTTAATCACTTAGAATCAACCATTCTAAGAATTTCCCTCGGCACATGTCGAAAAACCTGCTGAAAACTATGGTGCTCCTTCTAGCTTATGGCTCCCCTAGAAGTCCTTCAGCCATCGACATACATTCACCACACACTTTGCATCCATTCCAAACCAATGCACATGCGGTCCAACTAACATTATCACACCCTATTCCATGGCAGTTGGGTATACCAAAAGGATGTTCATTTCCTTTTAACGGGAAATAATTTTCGATCATGTATAATGTTAGTTTTAGAGCTATTTGCCGCAACTGCTCCACCTTGATCGATAACCCCTTGTGTAACCCAGATTGCATCACCACATTGATTCTTCCACCATATTTCTCTACGCCACCAATTCATGGAACTTGAAGCCTCTGACATATTATTTCTCCAACCTAGCTAAATAACCCGTCTCTCAAGAGACCCCCGAACCTTCTCAAGAATCCTTTTCTGATGTGGAAGGCCAGACTACACTACAACCATAGAGCATACTCAGTATATCAAGAGACCTGACCCCGGGCTCTGATACAACTTGATGGGAAACTCCGTCCCCCGGCTCATTCATACCAAGGGAAAAATTAAACAAACGAGAAATAACACAAAGAAACAAAACCATAATCAACAACACACATATGTGTGTATATGTCTTGGTAACACACATACACATTGGGGTCCCCTCTTCGTCTTCACCGATTTCTGCAATTTAGGGTTTTCCCTTGGGAAACCCGTCGTCGCTCACCTTCGTCTTCCCACGACCGACGGAGCTATGCAGCACGGGTGGAGGTTGGCGCTAGGCACCGTGCCTCGCGACGCGTGCGGGAGCCCGCGCCGTGCCCGCGGTGGCCATTTCATCAATCTGTGTTCTTTGCCTCAATTTCGAATCCATTTCCCTTTCTCCACGCCTCCTCACAACCGAGGGCGGCGGCGTGGTCTCCGTCTCGACGGGGACTCTAGCCGCCCCTTGCGGCAGCGATGCGGCACGTCAAATGGCGGCAATTGTCATTTTCTTCAGACGGAGCGACGCACATGTGCGCTCGAGCGGCGGCGTGACCCGCTCGTGCTCACACGACACGAGGCGACCCATTTTCGACACTCTCCTTCGCGGAGGCGATTCAAGGAGCCGCGAGCGTCTCAGGCTCATTTCAGCTCTGCGAGGCAACTCTCTGCTGGCGGCGGTGCCGCGTACGCGCCGCCCTGTACCGCTGCTTGTTGTTTGCTCCTTGTTCAACCAATTTCATTTTTTTATTCGATTTCGATCGCTACAGTTGGACTAATTTGATGAATTAATTGGATTAATTTTGAAATTGATGATAATTTAGGGTTTGTATTTGGAAACGTTTGTCCCAAATTACAGATTGGATGTTGTCGAATTTGAGCGGTGATGGCGGAGGGCTGTTTTGCAAATTTTGATTTGGAATAGGCCCCCCCGTGCAATTTTGAAAATTGCATCTGAGCACCTAACAATAAAATAATTTAAAATTTGATTTAAAATTAATAAGATTAATTTTAAGATCTGTAATAAAATTGGATTTTATTTTATAATTAATTGGATTAATTATTGAAGTTTAATAATTTTTAAAATTGAATTTAAAATTGGATTTTAAAATTCATTTTAAAATAATTATTAAATCCCACATGGTTATTTATTTATTTAATTAAATTGTTAACACATTTATATTCCGCATCATATTTGTTTGGGTAGGCAGCGCCCAATAATTGTTGGACCGTATTAATTGTTTGGGTAGACGGTGCCTATATAAATGTTAGTCTGTATAAAATCATGTTTGGGTAAGCCGCGCCCAATAATTGCTCAAATGTGATGTAGATTAACATGTTGGATCTCGATTAAGCAATTAATACACTGTCTTTAAAAATGATCCTCACTAAAATATGGTTTTTCATTACATTGAAACAATGTCTTCCATCAAAATTAAAAGTAAACCGGAGATTTCGTTCCAATGAGTATTTAAGGCCCTCATTTTTTGCTCGGATCTACATCTAACGAGACTTTTATAGGGACATGTAATGTCGTCGTTTGATGGTTGTAAACCAACTTAATTTTGTTTCACTAGCCCTCGCAGGAAACAAAAGTTAAGGGACATCAATCAAACTAGGTTTGATAAACTAGGAATTGCAATTTTGGCAATTGGTTTGGAGGCCTACCAGTTATGTTGTTATAATGATCAGCCCTCGCTGGGATTATGATAGTAGTAATGTGGATCCTAGTCTATTACAATTTATATTTGATATAAATTCGTACTTTTTTCGATAAGGTCGTTAAGTATGTTAAAATAATGGAAACAAAATAAATACAAAAGAAAGACCATGTTTATTTTGATTGCTGAATATTCATCATAGGAATTATGTGTTTAATTCCCATTTTATTTATTTTTCTTGGTTAAATGAAATGTATAACTGTTATAGAGATGTGTTTTGGAAACAAACTAATTGGCTAGCCAAATTTTTCTGGACTGGCACCGAAACATGTGTTTGGTGCTAAGGCAAGAAAAGATTGAGTACGTGTTAGACACGCCAATCCCGATTACCCCTGCAGCTGGTCCCTGAGGCGGCCACGTTTGGCGTAGCAGCTCAGAAAAAGCATCAAGAGGATGCTTCCCAGACTCAGTATGTGATGTTGCTCGGCATGACTTCCAAATTCCATAGGCAACATGAGAAAATAGGTCCTTTCGAGATGCTCAAGTATCTGAAGGATCTCTTTGATTCTGAATCTCATTTTGAGATTTATGAAGTGATGAGAGATTTGTTCAGATGTCGGTTAGCTGAAGGAGGGAATGTTTCACCTCATGTTCTTAGGATGATAGGCTTAATCGAGAAACTTGGTTGTTTAGGCAATGAGCTTAAAACAAAATTTCCATTTATGTTATCCTCCAGTCGCTCCCGGATTCATATTCTAGCTTCATTGTGAACTACAATATGAATTAAGACGGATGCGACCATGCCTGAGCTTCATAACATGCTCAAGACTTTTGAGTTCACTACCACTATGATGGTGTTCAAAAGAAAGAGCAGGTAGACAAGGATGTGTGCCTTTACTGTAAGTAGAAGAGGACAGGAAGGAAGAGGATTTGTAAAGTTAAGTTCTTTGAAAAATAAGGCTTTTGGGCTTTCGCACTAGAACATGCATGTTTGTTATTAAGATAAACATGTCCACTAATAGCGCTAACTACTTGGTATTAGATACCGAATGTGGCTCTCACATTTGTACGAATGTGAAGGGGATCATGTGTCTTAGGGCAGTTAGGGCGGGTGAAGTCGTCTTACACGTGGAAATGGAGCAAGAGTTGCTACTGAACGTGTGGGGACTTATGAGTTAGACTTACCCTTTGGTTTTAGATGAGAACTTAATGATTGTCATTTCATCCTTTTTTATTACTCGCAATATTATTTCCGTTCCTATGTTAGACATTGAGGGTTATTCCTTCCATTTTAGTGATAATAATTGTTATGTCACGTTAAATGGTATAGTTTATGGGAATGCCCCTATGGTGAATGGTTTATATTTGTTGCATTGTGGATATGATGTTCTTAATATACAAAATAAAAGACTCAATCTTAGTAATCATGAAAACCCAACTTACTTGTGGCATTGTAGACTTGATCATGTAAACGAGAAAAGAATTGCAAGGTTAAGAAAGATAGACTACTTAACCCCATTTGACTTTGAGTCTTATGGAGATTGCGAATCTTGTCTCGTGGGCAAGATGATCAATAAACCCTTTATGAGTAAGAGGTGCATGCCAAAGAAGTTCTAGAGCTGATCCATAGTGACGAACGTGGACCATTACCCACTCTAGCTAGGGTTCACTTCGGTTACTTCATCACTTTTACTGACGATTTCTTGATATACGGATACGTGTATCTTATGAGACACAAATCCAAATCTTTTGAGAAATTCAAGGAGTTTAAAGCTGAAGTAGAGAAGCAACTTGGTATGAGTATCATGACTCTTCGATCGGATCGAGGAGGTGAATACCTTAGCCATGAATTCACTGATTATCTGAAGTTGCATAGAATCCAATCGCAGTGGACTCATCCCGGAACACCTCAAATTAATGGTGTGTCTTGAAAGAGAAACCAAACCTTGTTAGACATGGTGAGGTCCATGATGAGTTTTTCCTCTCTTCCAACATTCTTATGGGGATACGCGTTACAAACCTCAATCTACATTTTGAATAAGATTCCATCTAAATAGGTCGAGCATACACCATATGAGTTATGGTGTGGCAAGAAGCCAATTTTTTCGCATATAAAAACCTGGGGTTGCCTCGCAATTGTGAAAAGGATGCTCAGCGATAAGTTAGAATCCAAAGGTGGAAAGAGTTACCTTGTGGGATATCCTAAAGGAAACTAGAGGATATTACTTCTATCCACCTGAGAAACAAACAGTAATTGTTTCTAGGCATGCCAGGTTCCTCGAAGAAGACTATGTCTTTAAGGAACAAGGTCGTAAGATGATAGAACTTGAAGAAATTCAAGAACCACAGTTTAACCAAGAGGCTGATAACTTGTAAAGAAACATGACAAGGAATTAGTGGGAGCATTCAACACCTCTCATGGTGGAAGTTTATCGTGATCCTCTTTCAGCCAGTGAGAGTGAATTGGAGATGCATTGCCTTCGCAACAAACTCCAAGTGGGCTAAATGAGAACAACATAGTTCAAACTCCCGCCCAAGAGGCATCTGAAAGTGTAGCTCTTGAGGACTCTCCGGACATTGATGAAATCAATGTACAAAAAAAAATTCACAATCGGAATGTACAGCCTGCACAACCACAACTCCGTAAGTCAATTAAGGAATCATAATCTGCCCATTAGATACGGTTACCTCTTGGAGGTGTTGGGTTAACATATGTCAGGATCTATCGGGATGACCTCATAAACACAAATTTAAATTAACAATTATTACTAGCATGAATTAACCTAAGTGAATTCAAATAATAATTAATCCAACAACGACATGCAAATAATATTTAACGTAAAAGATCCTAGCATGCGGAATTTCTAGGAGTTTACGTGAACGTAACCGTTGGAGAGATAGTCTGAGACAGACAGGATCAAGTATCAGGATACCCACCAAAAGTCCTTCTCAAGTGTTGGGAAATTTGTAGTTAGTTTTGATGGAAGTTCCAAAACAGATTGTAATAGGACCAGTCAGACCTGTTAGCTGACTGATGACTTAGAATCATGATAGGATGACCAGCTGAGTTGTATAGACAGCTGATGTATAAGATAGGTCACATATTGAGGGGGAACTCAATATGTATAGGTCAGGTCAGAAGATCAGATAAGTCTGAAGATCAGAAGATCAGACAAGTTAGGTCAGAAGATCAGACAAGTCAGGTCAGAAGATCAGAAGATCAAACAAGTCAGGTCAGAAGATCAGATCATCGAACAAGTCAGAAGATCAGAAGATCGGACAAGTCAGAAGATCAGAAGATCGGACAAGTCAGAAGATCGGAAGATTAGATAGTCAGATGATCAGGTAAAGACAAGAAGAAGAAGACCAGAAGACCTGAAGATCAGATGACTACCAGAAGAACAAGATCAGAAGACAAAAAGACCTACATCAGTCGAGTCTGCTAGTTGAGCTAAGACAACATGCATCAGAAGACTCTATCAGGTAGACTGATCAGTTTTATCTGATCAGGTCAGCTCACACCAGGTGACAACTGATGGTGCACCAGATCATACGTGTCAATCAGACAAGAAGAATGTCAACCTTAGTTGGTAAAACAAACACTGAATAAGTGTACTTGTTAACCAATAAGAACGAGATACGTACGTACGGAACTGACAATGCGGGATTCGGCGCTGCATAGTCAAACGGCTACAAAGGACAAATATTCATGCTTTCGGCCATGCCGTTCCTGAAACACGTCACATCAAGCCTGCAAGCTACCAAGAATAGCTTGAAATTCAAATTGCTCTCCAACGACTCTTTGATTTCAAGGTCTATAAATATGGGATCATCCTTTATAGTGAAGACACGGAAATTATCATCAAGCTCATGCACAAGCAAATTTTCGCACGAAGAACACTCAATTGAAGCTTATTTTATAAGTGTTCATCTCATAATTCTTATCATAGAATTGTTATCCTCTAGCTTTAGGCTACACAAATACTAGGATAGATTTCCAGTTGGAACAACAACAAATCTTATACCCAAACCCAAAAGTTAGGTTAAGTTTGTTTTGCAAGATTTCAGACTAGGGTTTCTAGTTTTTGATTTCTGGGATCGGTTGAGTGAGAACTCCTTAAACATCTGTTGTACTGTGTTGGACTAACACTTTAAACTAAGTCCAAGTTGGTTAAGTTGGTGCCCCTGCTGATAGGGAAGAGTGGACGTACGACTGGTTGTCCGAACCACTATAAAAATCTTGTGTGCTTTATCTGATTTACTTGCTTTACACTATAGCACACTACCAGTTTTGATATTGCATACATATTCTGAGTCTGGATCAGTTTTGCATCAAGCAACTGATCTGATCAGCTTGCACTTTGTCATCTGACTAAAAACAGACAAGCAGAAATCTAATTCTACAAAACTGGTTTTTCACACGGGTTAAAACTTAGCTTCCGCACATCGGTTAAACTGATAGACACCAAACTGGTCTACCATCAGGCGATCAGTAAGTTGGATATCAGTCCAAACTGATTCATACGAACACTGATCAGGCTACTTGCTTTCACACCTGATCTTACACAAAAAGTTTTCAGGAGTCTATTCACCCCTCCCCTCTAGACTTCTGCCCTCACGAAAACCCATTCGGGACCTACATCAAGTATTCCCAAGTCCTCGTTCAATAACCCCGGTGGAAGGTTCTCCAATGAACAATTTATAAACAAAGAAAAAATAAATAATTGTTGCACCACCTTTGTGGATTTCTAATATTTCCAACACATTGAACTCTAGGGGATGAAAAAATTCATCCCCTTATTTATATAGAGGGGGATGGATGAAAAATAGAGGCAAAATAGGGTTAGGAAAGATCTTTTCTTGATCTCCAAGAAATCTTGAATATATCCCATATATTCTTCTTTCCATGTGTTTTTCCAAAAAAATTCACACCCTTATTTAGCTCATATTTTTGAAAATAATAGGGGACTTTCAAGATTGGATCTTTCTTGAATTTATGAGATATTCTGTTGGTCCCAGTGCAAACGAGTCTTACACGTGTATGTGGGGGGGGAATACACGTGTTCAGTGTTTTTAAAACTTTTCTTTTACTGAGGTCAGCTTGGGTCAGGTTGTCCTGATGATTTGGTCCTGAGAAGCACAAATAGCTCTGAGTCAAAGTCTACCTGAGACAATGATCCTGAGCTGCTTTCAGATACCTCAGATAATCCCAACTGAGTCCTGAGTTTTCAGAGATCCTGAGCTGCTTGGATCAGATAACTAACTTACTGAACCCTCAGAAGAGTAAGTTCAGTTTTCTAGCTACTCAGATGTGCGGAATGGTTGGCCCTAAGTTTATACTCGTTTTAATGCTTTTGCTGAAAACCTTCCTTTTTAATGGAATAGTGATTAGGCTGTGATTCAATTATATGCAGCTTTTAGTGGATTGATTCCAACTGAATATCAGTGAAAATATGCTTTCAATTCAAAGTAATGCAACAGATAAATCAAGCAAAATAGAAAGCAAAGAACACAGCAAGTTATAGTGGTTCAGAGACTCAAGCTCCTACGTCCACTCTCCCTGATCTCTTCAGAGAAATTCACTAATCACTTCCTAAGGTTTTCTGACTACCTCTGCAGTTTACTAACCTTTCTATTTTGAGCTTTCTGACTACCTCTGTAGTTTACTTACTCAAAACATACATAAGCTTTCTGACTATCCAATATAGTTTACCCACTTCTTCTCTAGAGCTTTCTGACTACCTCAATGTAGTTTACTAACACTTTACAACTCCAATCTCACCAACAATCACACTCAAACTACCTTACAAAGGGTTTGGGGGTTTCTTGGTTGGTTTCCAACTAGGATGAGATATCCTTTACAATAAAGAACAATGCAAAGGCAAGGATATCTCGACTAAGCTTTGGATATATCTTATCAAGCTAGGCTTAGTGGAATGAGCTCTCTTCGATATAAAGAACTTGGGAAATTCTTGGGTTTTCGATTGCTTCAACTTGCGATAATAAGTTTAAGCTCTTGAGTTGCTTACAAATTTCCCGTAACCTTACAATGTAGAAGGTCACAAGTATTTATAGGCAGGCACCAAGGTCACTCTTAAAAAACTATCAGTTGGAAGAGATAGCTTCGTGAGTTTCCTTTTATGGTGTGTGATGAACGACTACATTTAGGTTTTGAGACTCCCTAGCACGTTTTAGGTAAACTGCTTTTCTTATAGCTGGTCATCACTTTTTGCAGTCTGGAACTTAGTACTTCTGACATCTTTTCAGTGACCTGTCGCTGTCAGTGATGTACAGTGCTGTCTTCTTCTTTTTGACTTTTGTCTCCAGTTAAAGGTAGACAAACACAACGGCTCTTTTTGGTTACTATCTCTGAGTGATATAACCTTAACAACACTTTGCTTTAGTTCCTTTTGTTTGCAAGGGAATGTCTTGGGCAATATCTATTTTTCTGGATAATTGCGTTCTTCTCAGTATTGAATCCTCCAGATAGATATCTTCAGTGCCTTGGAACATTCAGGTTTATACTGACCATTCAGTACATTACTGAGTCTTCAGTAATTACTGTGCCTTCAGTATTCTTCAGTCTTCAGTCTTCTGTCTTCTGTCTTCTATGTCTTCAAGGTCTTCTGAGTCTTCTAAGTCTTCAGTATCTTCTGAGTCTTCTGAGTCTTCACAGATATACTGACTGATGTACTGAGTCTTAATGCTGAGTCTTCAGTATCTCAGTTTCTCACTGAGTCTTCAGAGTCTTCAGAATCTAACCTGATCTATATCTGCTGATTATACATTTTTGCAGATTACATCCTGAATACTCTAAAACTGAATCCTGACTCAACTATTAAGATTATTCTGAACATGTCATACTCAAGGGTTTTGGGATCTAATCAAAATCTTATCTTTATTAAATTCATCTCCCAACATATTCTTGTATCAAAAAATACATATCTTCCATAAAATATTTCCAAGAATCAAGAAAATCTTTATTCCCTTTTATTTCTCTACACATTTTCGAAAATTAAAATTAAAGAAACAAGGTGGGAGATTTCTTGAATTTATTGGATAATCTTGTATTCCAAGAATACTTATCTCCTTTCCATAAAGATCTTTTCAAGAAAATCCTTCTCCCTCTTTTTCTCTAATATTTTCAAAAAATTAAGGAAAATATAATGCAAAAATAATTTATTTTATTTTAAGCACCTTTTATTTAATGGACTTTAATTTGGGCTACTTGAGGGGCCTTTAGGAGAATTAAGATGGACCTTCCAATGGGCTACTGAATTCCAATATTGAGCCACAATATAATTCAGTCCATTAATATTAATTAATATCACTATATAATTAGTATTGTACTATCCAACTTAACCCATATTACGGTAATATGGCTCTCGGTTATTATTTCCCGTGTTTAAGATTATTTAGTCCATTAATTAATTAAGCCACTGAAAAACTTTATATTAATTAATATATTTATCATTGGAGTAAGAACAACCCAACTTTATTATCCATACTGGAAAATTAATTCCACTTGCAAGATTTTGTATGATAAAGGTTTCGGGCCCACCAAGGGGACCAATCACGCAAGACATTGCAAGCACACGATTCTGTGTATTAATTTAGCAACTATCGTGCAATTAATATTATTGCCCAAGATATAGGGTATCGAAGTCGCAATGATTCTCTTCCCATTTATAAGTTAAAGCAATAACTACTAATCACACACAGTCCTTATTAAGTGACAGAGATTAAGAAATCAACAACCACCGAGGTCTAACTCTTCATCCCTTAAGTCAGTGCGAATGAGTTTATCCTCTCTGCAGGTCCGCTTCAGCGCATCGAATGCACTAGTGTAATCTCTTGGTCAAGACAAGTCAATCTGAGCCTTACACATCAACTTCTACCAATAGATTGTTCGGACCTATCTAAGTTGTGAAACATGCACTCGTTTACAAGGCACTGTTAACGTGATCTTCTGTGATGTGGTATCACCACATTAACTACAATGTAACGTGTGTTGTTATATGAACGGTTTGCAATAAGTATATATAACATTCAATCATATTTAAAGAAACAGTGATAAATAATTTATTTCAGTAAATAAGTGTTTAATACATAGGTTATACAAAGTAAAAGTATACTTTCACGTATAACCCCAACAGGAGGAACTCGATAATGTGGATATACCAGATAAGGTCGATCCTAATACTTACTCTGAAGCAATATTAGATATTGATTCAGGGAAGTGGCATGAAGCCATGAAATCCAACATGGACTCGACGTACACCAATCAAATCTAGGACTTCAGTTGCCTAAAGGGTTAGACCCATAGGTTGCAAATGGGTCTTCAAGCGTAAGACTGGTCAAATGGCAAAGTACAAACCTACAAAGCTAGGTTGGTGGCGAAGGGTCATAGTCAATGCTAGTAATAATTAATGAATTAAATTTGTATTTAAATATTCACCCCGAATAGATCTGTGCAACTCATTCCCCACCATTAGGATGTTTCACGTATTTCCAACACTGAATACTGAGGGAAGAACTTGTATTTATAGTGTGGATTTGAATGTTACCGTTGGATGGAGTCACATTCAAATCCATACTATTCTGTAGCTTCTGCAGCTTTTTCAGGTTGGTTGTCTTCCTCTCATTGGTCCACGTCGGCTGAATCTAACGGCTATATTCTTCAGGATTCTGATCCTCAGCTTTCTCGAACTCAGGCTTCCTTGGACTCAGGATTCTTGATTCAGCAGACTTCTCTTCAGCGGACCTTGTCTGATCAGGTTTATTGACACTCAGACTAACTGAGTCAGCTCTTCTGACTTCAGACATCCTGACCCTCAGGTCACTTTTACTCACTGACCCTCAGGTCACTTGACTCGGGTTATATGATCATCAGTGGCGTTCTGGTTCTCAGTGAACATGTCTTCAGATGACTTGTCTTCTGAGGACGTCAGATCAGTACACCTCTTTTACTGTTCAGCTCTTCTGATTCTGGTCTTCTGATTTGGTCGCCTGATCTGGTATGCAAATTTCTTGTTTTCTGATATCTGTTTTCTGATTTCAGTTTTCTAATTTTTTCTCGCCTGATCTGATCTTCTCGTCTGATCACATCAGCATAACATCAGGTCAGTATATCACGTTATCTGCATCAGATTAGCTCATCAGTTTAGCACATCAGGTCATCTCATCTGATCTCGATCACGTCTGATCTCGATCAGTCTCACCTGCTCCTCTTCTAATCAGCAACCTCCTCTTCTGATATGTTTGTCTGTTCTGGTCATCTGATCTTTCTGATCCCATATCCATCTGATCAGGTCCTCTTCTGATTCTTCTGATCAGCTGGCTTAGCTTTTCTTCTTTTCTGATTTTGCTCAGCTCATCAGTTGACTCAGAACTCATCCTACTCATCTGACTTCGATCATCTTCGTCTGATTTCATGAGTTCCACTTTAACTGGTTCTCTCGTTCCCCCTCAACTTGTTATTTGTAGATTAGCTTCAATAACACAAGTTGATAATGTTTTGGCATAATTCATCAAAACTAAAGTATCCCAACAATTTCCCCCTTTTTGATAATGACGCCAAAACATTAAAAATATATGCACTTTTACAGAAAACGGGTTTTTCAAAAAGATCAGTTCGGATGTCCACATTGAAAATATTGAACTTTTGAACTCCCGCTCTGATACCAATTGTTGGTCCCGTGAAAAACCCATGAAATGCGTAAAAAATCATGTAATGCATATAAAACTTGTGTGAGGGAATAGTGATACCAAATTTTTATTTTTAAATGAAACCATGTGTTTTGCTTATAATCAAATGCATATGGCAAGTAAGAACATAAAGCAGTAAAGAACACACGATTTTATAGTGGTTCGGAGTCCAACTCCTACATCCACTCTTCCCTATCAGCAGGGGCACCAACTAAACCAACTGGACTTAGATTAATGTGTTAGTCCAACACAATACACCAGATGTTTAATGAGTTCTCACACTCTCGGGACTTATCTCCCCCACGAGATTTCCTACCCTCCCTTGTGGGATTGCTTCGATGTTTAACGAGTTCTCACTCACACCCAAAATTTAAGCTAGTCCAACTAACTTACAATCTTTGCTTAACAAAACTTAACCTAACACTCGGTTTGGGTAAAGATTGTTTGGTGTCCAACTAGGGTGAGATTTTTCCTTACATTTGTTTAGCTTCAATGCTAAGGATGGGAAAATCTCTCTAAGTTTAGGATATTACATTTGTGCTTAGATCTAGGATAGAACACTCTTGAATATATGCGTGTATTTCTTGCTCAGTGTTCTATGGTGGAAATGTTAGATGATTTGGCTTTTAGGTGTTGGGATTATACTGAAAAGTATGCTTTTTACTTTGTATAATCGAAACTGAATTTTTAGACTTATTTACTGAAATAAATTGTTTATCACTGATGCTTTAAATATGATTGAATGTTACATATATTTATCGCATAATTGTTCAATAATTAAAGACGTGTTACATCAGTAGTTAATTTAGTGATACCGGATCACGAAGATTAAATTAACAAAGATCCTTGTAACTAAAAAAAGTACGCAATTCACGACCTAGATGGAAATGAACAAACATCGCGAAAAGGTTGAGGTGTAAGGCTCAGATTGGTTTGTCTTGACCAAGAGATTACACTAGTGCATGACCGTGATCTTGTTGAATAGGACCTCTGGGAGGATAAATTCTTGTAATCGAACAAGGAAGAATTAGACCTCGGTGGTTCGTTATTTCTTAACCTTCGTCCCTTAAATAGGATTACGGGATTGGTAACTATTTCTTTGACTTATCATGGGTAGCTAATCGGAGAGATTCAATACTTTTTTATCTTGGGCAATATTATTGGTCACATGTGATTGCTAAGATTTAATACGAAGAATCGCGTGTAAGCACGCTTGCTTGATTTGCCCCTTTGGGAGGTTCATAAGTTTTATCATACCAAATCTTGCAAGTGGAATTAGTTTCCGGTATGGATAATAATGTTGAACCGTTCCTCGACCAAGGACAAAAGATATTAATTAACGGAAAGCTATTTCAGTGGCTTGAATTAATTAATGGGCTAGATAATCTTAAACACGGGAAATAATGACCGGGAGCCATATTGACTGTAATATGGGTTAAGATGGATGGTGCAATATTAATTATGTAGTGGGATTAATTAATATTTATGGGCTTGAATTATATTGTGGCTCAATGTTAGATATTAAAGATCCATTAGAAGGTCCAATCTTAATTCTCCTAAAGGCCCCCTAAGTAGCCCAACATATAGTCCATTAACTGAAAAAGTGATTAAAATAAAATAAATATTGTTGCTTATTTTTCCAAGTATATTTCGAAATTTATAGATAAGTTGGGAGAAAGATTTTGTTTGAATTTTGTTATGGAATGAAGATATGTATTCTTGGAATACAAGATTATCTCATTAAATTCAAGAAATCTCCCACTTGGTCATCTATAATAAGATTTTCGAAAAATATGAAATATAGTGGGCAAGAAAGATTTTCTTGATTTTCTTGAAAAGATATTATGGAAGATATGTATTTCTTGAAATACAAGAATATCTCATAAATTCAAGAAGATCCAAATCTTGGATTCTTGGCACCCCAATATTTCGAAATCTACCATAATATAGAGAAGGTGGGATTTTGTGGAATATTATAATTATGGGAAAAAGAATATAGGAGATATATTCAAGATTTCTTGGAGATCAAGAAAAGACTTTTTCTCATTATTTTATCACAAATTTTCGTCCCCTTGGCCTCTATAAATAGGGGATGAATGGTTCATTCCCTGAAACACACGAAAATTGGTTTTTCGGAAAAATATCAGCGTCGATAAAATATTTGATATTTTGTAACGTCGACATATTGTATTTTTTTGAAAAATGACAATTGTGAGTCGTGTACAATTCCATGTGCTGGAAATACTAGCAAATCCACGAAAGTGGTGCAACAAAGTTTATTTTTTCCTTTTGTTAATTGTTCGCGAGTATCCTTCCACCGGATTGTCGAGCAAGGGCTAAGGGAATACTTGGGAAGTCCTTTTGGTTAGTCCGTCCGACCAAAGCCACTGCCATCCCGAGAGGTACGTTCACGAAACCCGTAGATTCGCGATCGTAGGTTTTACGTGGCTTTTTATATGCATGATATGTTGTTGTAATTATTATTTGAATTAATATAGGATTAATTCATGCTAGTAATAATTAATGAATTAAATTTGTATTTAAATATTCACCCGAATAGATCTCGGCAACTCATTCCCCAACAAGCTGCATCGAGCCTTTGTTTTGCTCAATTTTTAAATTGTAATTTAATTTGTGGACATTAAATTTGAAATCGATAGTAGAACTGTTAGATCTGCTTTTGCAGGTATCCAATTGTCATGGATTTTAATGTTTTATTTTGCATGCATATAAACCGTGGTTTTTAATTCGATTCGCTCGATTTGTTTTGCCTCGTGAGAAAATCCACGAAGTAGACTAGGATTTGTTTGATTTGGATCAATGTAATAGACTAGTTCAGATCTAGGTTCATTTATTTTTTGTAAATAAATTGTAACCGGATCGGAAACTAAAAAGACGAAGAATTAAAGCGATTTAAATCAGAACTCGGGCGAAAGGGGCGCTGGCGCCAAGACCGGCACGCTGGCAGGTGGCGAGGTCGGGCGGGCGAAGACGGTGGTGCGCGCTTCCAGCCGAACGGACGGGCGGAAGCCGCTGGTGCGCTGGAGACGCGCGGCGGGGGTCACGGGCGAGGCGGAGGCGGAGGCGAAAGGCGCTTTGATGGATCTTGTAGCGGGACGTCTTGCCGCCGCCGAGATCTGCCGACGCCGATGTCGACAATTGCCGAGGTGTGCCGAGGCATCAAGGGCGTTCAAAGACCAAAGCCGGCAAGGCCAGTGCGAAGCTGTCCTAGGCCAAGCGGTCGAGACTTAACGAAAGTGGGAGAAATTCGAGAGGCGTGTTTCTTCAAGATCAAGCCAAGAAAAATCAAACCATGACAATTGGATAATTTGTGCCCAATATGTTTATTTTTTGCTTTTGCTTGATTTATTTGTGCTATCTTATGCTTTGTTTAATTTGTTTAAATGTGTTTTTGCGTGAGGGTTGCCAAATTGAAAAATCTCAACTTCAAAATTACTAAGTATGTTTTAAATAATTAATTGATAATTTTATTAGGATAATAAAATTGAATTAATTTTGACCTCCATGATTTATTTATTTGTGAATTCTTTTGGAGAAATTCCCCCAACGGGACGATCAAAAGATAGGTTTCACATGAATGAATTCCAAACGGATGATTGTGGGTTATTACTAGTGGCGACGATGACCCTCCCAACGAGGCTCGATCAAAGCGAAATAGTAATCCTGTATTTAATCATGGTTATTACTTAGGTATAAAATTGATATGCATATACTTCTCCAAAGTCCTGCTAATTTTATATTGGTCAAGTGGGAGCCAACTATTAATCTGGATATTAAGGGTTTGTAAATCGTTTTGTTTGTAACCCGCTTGAATGTGTTTAAATAATGACCCACCCAACGTGGCTTATTTAAACTGTTTTGAGATGTTGGCTGATGCATGTTCATATTTTTTTTGAGATTTTAAATATGATGGCATGTGATCGAATCTTGTGATATGCTTGTGCTATTGCATATAGTTGTTTATTTCAGTCCAGCATGTCGTTACCTTTTAATCCACTGTTATTATACTTAAAGTCAATACAATATGTATGGAAACTATATTGATTGGAAAATTATAATTGTCCTAACTACACAAAAGCACAAGTGGATTTTGACACACAAAAATCAGATGAGCCAACTGACGAGTCAAAACATGCGGGACTCGTCAGATCACCTTGCGAGAGATGTCGTCGCTGAAAATGGTTGAGGAAAAACCCGTAAGGGATTACGTCCTCAAAATAGATGGCCCATCTGAACAAACTTGAGATTCTGAGTGCAAATTATGATCTAGAGACTCAGATGAATTTGGTACTTCATTCTCTCTTGAAAGGTTTTTGAGCATTTTGCCCTCACCGCTAATTTGTTGCAAACTTTTGGACTCGGCAGAAATGATGATAAGGCACCAAACTCAAGCTTTGACGGCAAGTGGTCCATCTTCATCTTCTAGGCCAAGGGTAGGCAAGATAAAGAAGAGGACCAAAGGCCATAAGCAATAAAACTCAACAGTTGCCAAGGGCAATGGTAAGATGAGGAATGCTTGTTGAGTCAAGGAAAATCCAAAGAGGAAGTGCTTAAGGCTGCAGAAGAGAGGACAATGGAGGTTTTGCTGTTCCAACCCCAAAAGGGACGGAAAGAAAGGTAATTCTCACACACTAGTTGTTGAAACTTGTTTAGCGGCGATACTTCTCATTCGTGGGTGGTTTGATACGAGATTCACTAATCATGTTGGCTTCACGGGTTCTAAATGATCCGGCAACGTAGTGGGAGTGAGATCCTCATCACACTGGGCAACATTACGAAAGTAGAAGACATTGCAATGTTACGTGAAAGTGGGCGATATTGCAATGCTACGATAGTAACGATTATTGCAATACTACGAAGTAGCAGACATTGCAATGCTACATGAGTAGCGATTAAAAGCAATGGGAGAAGTGCACCTATCTTTTGAAGATAAAGTTTTTTTGAGATTATCTTTGTGTTCCCGATTTTAGAAAGAATTCACTTTCGGTTTCTAAAATTCGATTAAAGGACACTAAGTTTCTTCTAATAAGAATGACATCATTTTTGAAATGATGATTGTATCTGATACGGGACATTGATGGAAAATCTCTATACAATTAATCGTGCACACCACTCACTTAAATGTATCCTATAACACATCAAGCTTTCGAGAAAAGAAAAACATTCATCGACGTGAACGAGACACTTCTTTGGCATCTAAGATTAGGTCATATAAATCCAAAGAGGATCCAAAGGTTGGTGAAAGATGGTTCTTTGGAGCGTCTCCAAGTTGAATCGATTCCAACTGCGAATCATGTTTGGAGGGTAATATGACCAAGATGGCATTTGGAGCCAAGGGAATGAGGCTAAAGAAGTGTTAGAGATCGTTCACATAGATGTATGTAGTCAAATGTCAACCAAAGCAAGAGGAGGTTATGAGTAATTTTATTGATGATTACTCAAGGTACATTTTCCTTATGAAGCATGAATCTGAGACCTTTGAGAAATTCTAAATAATTTAAGGCTCAACCAGAGAATCATATGGAAAAACGTATCAAGTCTCTACAATCTGATCGTGGAAGCGAATACCTCAAATGATGAGTTTTTGTACTACTTATCCGATGAAGGATTGTATCGACTCATCGCAGACCGGAACCCCTCAACAAAAGCGGGGTTTGCAGAGCTAAGCAAATGTAATTCTTTTGGAAATGGTTAGATCAATGATGAGTTATACGGATCTTCCCGAAGTCGATTCGGGGTCATGCCTTGGAAAACAACGACTTACATTACGAACTTGGTGCTATCCAAATGGGTTCCTGTAACCCCAATGAATTGTGGACCGGGCGCAAGTCTAGTATGAGACACATGAGAACTTTGGGGTGTCCAGCCTACATGTTGGACAAGAAAACCGGTAAATTGGATCCTCGATCAGAATTAAGGCTGTTTTGTAGGATACCCCGAGGGAACAAAAGGGTGAATGTTCTATAGTTCCGAAGATCAAAAGGTGGACATCCGCACCCACTTTAGATTTTGGAAGAAAACTATAGAACCAAAGAAAACCCAGAAGTGAGATTACCCGAGGGCAAAACAAAGTCCGATCAGTATCTTAGATGATATACCAAACGATACGTTTTCACAACCGGAGCCTCGTTATAGTGGGAGGGTTGTTTGACAGCCCGAGAGATTCATGGGAATAGGAGAGTCCTCGAACTTGATTCCAGGAATCAGACCCATGGACATATGACGAGGCACTCCAAGATATGAATGCAGATTCTTAGCAAACAGCAATGAAAGCCGATATGGGTTCTATGTTTCATAATAGAGTGTGGGAGCTAGTAGAACCACTTAATGGGGTCAAACCCATTGGATGCAAGTGGGTATATAAGAGGAAAAGAGGACCGGACGGGAAGGTTGAAACCTTTAAAGCAAGACTAATGGCGAAAGGTTATACTCAAAAAGAAAGGGATCGATTACGAGGAAACTTTTTCGCCCGTAACCATGCTTAAGTCCATCCGTATTCTCTTATCGATTGCTGTGCATTTCGACTTTGAAGTCTGGCAAATAGATGTCAAGACAGCTTTCCTTAACGGAAGTCTTGATAAAGAGATCTATATGCAACAACCCCATGTTTTCATTGAAACAGGCCAAGAACACCTAGTTTGTAAAGCTCAAGAGGTCCATTTACGGACTCAAACAGGCATCTAGAGCTTGGAACCAAAGTTTTGATCATGTAATAATAAAGTCTTATGGGTTTGATCAAAACAAGTTTGAAAGTTGTGTGTGTAAAAAAACGTTTCGGAACTGCATTGGTATTCTTAGTACTATACGTAGATGACATTGTGATCATCGGGAACGATGTGAAGGTGTGGTCAGACATAAGGGCATGGCGTTTCAAAACAGTTTGATATGAAAGACTTAGGGAAAGCCGGACACATCCTTGGGATCAAGATTACTCGAGATCGCAAGAAAAGGATGATCGGGTTATCGCAAGTATTCATACATTAACACTGGTTTTAAAACGATTCAGCATGCGAGATTCCAAGAAAGGATTCGTACCTTTCAGACTTGGAATCCATCTATCCAAGAAAATGTCCCCTAAGACGCAATAGGAGATAGATGACATGAAAGGCATTCCTTGTGCGCCGTACAGAGGAAACCTTATGTATGCAATGTCAGGTACGAGACCGGATATATGCTTTGCGTAGGTAGGCATGGTAGCAAGATATCGAGTAACCCAGGAAAGTTTAATTGATTTGACGAGTTAAAAACATTCTGAAGTATCTGAAAAGAACTCGGGATAGAATGTTGATTTATCAGTCAGATACTCCAATCCCCATCGGCTACATGGACTCGGATTTCCATTCGGATGTAGATTCCAGAAATTATCTGCCTCAGTTAGTGTGTTTCCATTTGGGAAGTGTAGCCATCAAATGGACGAGTGTGAAGCAAAAATGCATCACTGATCATGGGACTCGGGTAAGTAGCTGCTTGTGAAGCAGTGAAAGAACAGATTGGGCTCTAGATCTTCTTAGTGGACATGGATGGTGTTCTGAATTTGTCTAGCAATATCTGCTAGGGGCAGTTGCAAATTCAAGAGAACCAAGAGTCCACGAGTCAAACAAACACATTAAAGGAAAGACATCATATACGAGAAATCGTTAAGAGAGGAGATATAAATGTAGCAAAGATAGCGTCTGAGGATAGCCTAGCAGATCCATTCACAAAGCGTCTGCCTCTGAATACATTCGAGAGACATGTGAGTGGAATGGGTGTCAAGACCGTTGTCAATCTGCTTTGAGTATAAGTGGGAGAAATTATTAGGTTCGTGTAGGTGACATTAGATGTCACGGACTACTCGAGACGTGTTGTAGTATACTTAAAAAGGACATTTTGAGTATAAGTGGGAGATTGTTGGGATTATCTTTGAAAAGTATGCTTTTTACTTTGTATAATCGAAATCGAATTTTCGGACTTATTTCTTGAAACAAATTGTTTATCGATGCTTTAAATATGATTGAATGTTACATATATTTCTTGCGATAATCGTTTCAATAATTCGTGACGTGTTACATCGGTTAATTTAGTGATACCGAGATCACGAGAAGATTAAATTAAGATCCCTTGTAACTAAAAAGTACTCAATTCACGACCTAGATGGAAATGAACAACCATCGCGAAAGGTTGAGGTGTAAGGCTCGATTGGTTTGTCTTGACCAAGAGATTACACTAGTGCATGACGATCTTGTTGAATAGGACCTACAGGAGGATAAATTCTTCTTTAACCGAACAAGGAAGAATTAGACCTCAATGGTTCGTTATTTCTTAACCTTCGATCCCTTAAATAGATTACGTGGGATTGGTAACTATTGCTTTGACTTATCATGGGTAGCTTAATCGAGAGAGATTCAATACTTTTTATCTTGGGCAATATTATTGGTCACATGTGATTGCTAAGATTTAATACGAAGAATCGCAGTAAGCACGCTTGCTTGATTTGCCCCTTGGGAGGTTCATAAGTTTTATCATACCAAATCTTGCAAGTGGAATTAGTTTCCGGTATGGATAATAATGTTGAACCGTTCTAAATTAAGGACAAAAGATATTAATTAACGGAAAGCTATTTGGTGGCTTGAATTAATTAATGGGCTAGATAATCTTAAACACAGAAATAATGACCGGAGCCATATTGATCGTAATATGGGTTAAGATGGATGGTGCAATATTAATTATGTAGTGGGATTAATTAATATTTATGGGCTTGAATTATATTGTGGCTCAATATTAGATATTCAAGATCCATTAGAAGGTCCAATCTTAATTCTCCTAAAGGCCCCTAAGTAGCCCCCAACATATAGTCCATTAACCGAAAAGGTGATTAAAATAAAATAAATATTGTTGCTTATTTTTCCAAGTATATTTCGAAATTTATAGATAAGTTGGGAGAAAGATTTTGAATTTTGTTATGGAATGAAGATATGTATTCTTGGAATACAAGATTATCTCATTAAATTCAAGAAATCTCCCACTTGGTTATTCATAGTGAGATTTTCGAAATTTTTGGAAAATAGACGGCAAGAAAGATTTTCTTGATTTTCTTGAAAAGATATTATGGAAGATATGTATTTCTTGAAATACAAGAATATCTCATAAATTCAAGAAGATCCAAATCTTGGATTCTTGCACTATATTTTCGAAAATAATCCATATACACAAATAATAAGAATAGAGGTAAACAATTTGTTCATGTTCTAACCAAACAATAACATGCAATCAATAACTCTTAGTGATTGACTCTTTAATGGTACCCATTACCATTACCTTTCTCAAGTTATACCAAGCGGACCTTAAAAAAATATATTGAAAATAAAGAAAAGATTCAGACTAAATTTAATATTTAAAGTCTTAAAAATCGATACAAACTAAATATAAAATACACAATATTCAAATAAATTATAATTACAATTGAGTTCATCAAATTTTATTTTTGAAAAGCAATCTATGATGTCATACTCGTAATTTTTTAAAATTAAATGCATCATTCACAATAATAGAAAACAATAAATGTAACTACAATTCTTCAAAAATTCGCACCGATTGGAATAATATACAATTCCGAATCAGAGTGACAACTTTACACTATTCAAACTGCTTATCCACAACAATTACATACGTGCAAGAATATCTCAACCTTAGTCATAACTTACAAGTTTAAATAAAATTTGTTACATAGTAACACACAATTGAATTAAATAATAAAAACAAATTAAATAACTACTAATTAGGTATGAAATTAAGATAAATAAAAAAATTATCTTGAAAATGAAGAAAATTGTTGTGGGGGCACATTGAAGGTTAAAGTGAATGGGGGATAAAGATGAAAGAGAGAATGAACGACGAAAGACTGAATGAAGATGCAAACTAAATTTAATATTTAAAGTCTTAAAACTCGATGCAAACTAAATAAAAAATGCACAACATTAACACGTTATAATTATAATTGAGATCATCGAATTTTATTTTTGGGAAGCTATCAATGATGATAATCGTAATTTTTTTTAGTTAAATGCGTCGTTCTCAATAATTAGAACACAATAATTGTAATTACAATTCTTAAAAAAATCGCATCAAAAGGAATAATTTACAATTCTTAATCATAGTTACAACTTTACACTATTTAAACTGCTTATCCACAAAAATTACCTACATGCAAGAATACCTTCACCCTAGCTAGTCATAACTTACAAGTTTAAATAATTTGTTACAAATTAACACACGATTGAACCAAATAATAGAAAAAAAAAATTATACAACTAGTAATTAAGTACCAAAGATAAATAAAAAAATTATCTTGAAAATAAATAAAATGGTTGTGGGGCATACTGGAGGTTATAGTGAATGAGAGATAAAGATGAAAAAGAAAATCTATGGTATGCCGTGAAACTTGTTCACCGTGAAACAATTTATCTTGAAATCACCCTATACTTTGTCAATATATACAATTAATATTAAAACAAATCATAATTATAATTGAGTTCAATGAATCTTATTTTTGGGAAGCAATCTATGATTTCATACTCGTAATATTTTTTAATTAAATGTTTCATTCTCAACAATTAGAACACAATAATTATTTTTACAATTCTTCAAAAATATGTACCAAAAGGAGTACTTTACATTTCCTAATCATAGTGACAACTTTACACTACTTAAACTGGTTATCCACAAAAATTAAATACATGCAAGAATACCTCCACCTTAGTCATAACTTACAAAAAAAAATTTAATACACAAACGAACCAAATAATTAAAAAATAAATAAACAACTACTTTTTTTGGTCAGCCAAGGAAAAAAATTATTTAGAAATAAAGGTGGGTATAAGGAATACCCAGTACAGAACACCAGAAACAATTTAAGCTAACAGTCTTGCAATTTCCTAGGATGATCCAGCCAGTCTATAAAAGAATAATTACAAAAATTCGAAAATTTGATAGAACACCAACTCCAGAGTCTTCCTTTGATTTCTTCAACTATTTTCACCGCATCGAAACTTTTGTCTTCAAAAATTAATTCATTTCTCCCTTTTCACATCAGCCACACAACACAAATCCACAATCCAATAGCAATCGTACTCCCCTTATTTCCGGTTAACATACCCAACATAACCATGAAATGCTCATCGGTTTTGTTTGGTAATACCATCGGAATATCGAGCTAGTTAAAGCAAGATTTCTGCACAACCATAGATTTAGAACAATAAAAAAAGAGATGAGCAGCAGTTTCAGCATTTTGCTTACATAGTGGGCACTCCGTCGTTGAGTTTTGAGGAAGAATGCGCCTTTTCTGGAGATTCGATCTTGTTGGTAATCTGTCCCACAGTAACTTCCAAGCCATTGCCGATGCTTTGATTGGAGCAATTTTGCTCCACACCTTCTTGAATGCTGATGACTCGCCTTAGCCCAAGTTATTCACTCCCCCGTCCATTCTGAGAAGGTTGTTTGTCGTCTTCGTTGTGAACTTGCCATCTTGGTTCTGCATCCATCTCCATCCATCTTTAGTATTCTCCTGTAATGGGTACCTGTTTATGACATCCACAAGGCTATTAAGTACATATTTTTCCCTATCAAAAAACTCATGTCTCCATTTCCATCTCCACATCCACACCACATTAACCCATTCACTCATCTCCCTCACTGAAATCTCTCGGTCTAGACTCAATCTAAATAATCTAGGAAAAGTAATTTTCAGCGCACTATTCCCAGCCCATACACTATTCCAAAAAAATCAATATCCCCTCCATCACCTATCTTCCCCTCTAGCTGTGTCCAAAACCATCTCCCTCCCCCACCCGACACGTTTTCTATTACATCCTTCCATCAACTAGACTACCTACTCTCTCTACCCATAGTGATATTCCCCGACTCCCTCATCTCCAACCTCCCATACAAAGACTTCGACACCCTCACCCTCACCCTCAAACTCTCCCCATCCACTAAGTACCTCCACACCCACTCCCCTAACAACACCCTAATAAAGTCCCCCAATTCCCTAATCCCAAGCCCCCCGAAATGTTTCGAATTACAAACATTTTTCCAGGCTTATCCATGGAGTTTTACTATTCTGTTCACTGCCCCCCCACCCCACCCCCCCCACCCACAAGAAATAACGTTGTAAAGAAGTAAGCTCACTCAAGGTTTTTTTGGGTAAACGATAGAAGGAAAAATGGTAGATTGGCAACGAAGATAAAACTAATTTAACCAGAGTAATTCGTCCACCAAAAGAGATTTTTCGGTCTTCCCACAGTTTCAACCTCTTACGGAATTTCTGGATCATGCCCCTCCATTCATTCAAGCTTCTTTGACAAATACCCACTCTGACACCCAAATATGAGAAAGGAATGTCCCCAACCACACATCCGAGACTTTGTGCCATTGAAACCAACCTTCCCCTATCAATATTAACGCCCATGACGTTGCATTTATCAAAGTTGACCTTGAGCCCGGACAGAAGTTCAAAGTTTCTCAAAATCTGTTTCATGATTTTAGCGTTGGTTTCCTTAGTTGTTCCCACAAAAATAGCATCATCTGGGTACTGAAGATGAGAAATTTTGATTTTTTCTCTTCCAACATCTGCTGCTTAAAAAAGGCCCATCTCTGTAGCTTTGGAGATCATGATACTTAGGCCCTCTGCCACCAGCAAATACAGAAATGGTGACAAAGGTTCACCTTGTCTCAGTCCCCTTTCTAGCTTGAATTCCTCTGTCGGGCTGCCATTCACCAATATCGATGCCAATGCACTAGAAACACATGTTCTCATCCAGGTTCTCCATTTGTCGCAAAAATTGAATCTTTGAAGCACAAGATCGAGGAAATCTCAATCCACCGAGTCGTACGCTTTTGCAAAATCAATCTTGAAGAAGATCCTTTGCAGTTTCCTCATTTTAGCTTCAACAATCGTCTCAATCAATATCATTACCTCATCTAGTATATTCCTCTTACCGATGAAAGCACTTTGATTCTCGGATATGAGTCCATCTAGCACTTTGCTCAACCTAGAAGCCATGATTTTCGCCAGAATCTTATATAAGCACCATATAAGAGAGATCGGTCTATAATCTAGCAGGCTCTCGGCATCCTCAAGAAGTCTTCTTTAATCACATGCCAACATCGCTTGATAAAGCTGAAATTGAAATCATCGGGCCCTGGGCTTCTGGAGCTCTCACAATTCTTGATCGTCTGTTTCACCTCATTTTCTGAAAAAGGAGCAGTGAGAAAATCATTATCCTCCGAAGAAAGTCTTCGAGGGAATAAGGACCCGGATAAGCTCGGTCTCTGCCTCGAAACTTTTCTGAAGTGTTTATTAAAAAAGAATCGAATTCCCTTCTTTGACCAGCTTCACATCTTCACTCCACACCCCGTCTATCTTCATTCCAATGATCTCGTTACCCTTTCTCCATCCACTGATTACCCTATGAAACAACTTTGTGTTCATATCTTTGTTGGGATTATACTGGAAAGTATGCTTTTTACTTTGTATAATCAAAACTGAATTTCAGACTTATTTACTGAAATAAATTGTTTATCACTGATGCTTTAAATATCATCGAATGTTACATATATTTACTGCATAACTGTTCAATAAATCGTACGTGTTATATTGTAGTTAATTTAGTGATACGAGATCACAAAAGATTAAATTAACAGTCCCTTGTAACTAAAAGTACGCCATTCATGACCTAGATGGAAATGAACAATCCATCGTGAAAGGTTGAAGTGTAAGGCTCAGATTGGCTTGTCTTGACCAAGAGATTACACTAGTGCATGACTGATGCACTGAATAGGACCTACAGGAGGACAAATTCTTTAGAACTGAACAAGGAAGAATTAGACCTCAGTGGTTCGTTATTTCTTAATCTTCATTCCTTAAATAGGATCACGTGTATTTGGTAACTATTGCTTTGACTTATCATGGGTAGAGAATCAACGGGATTCAATACTTTTTATCTTGGGCAATATTATTGGTCACATGTGATTGCTAAGATTTAAAACGGAGAATCGTGCGCAAGTACGCTTGTTCGATTTGTCCCCTTGGGAGGTTCATAAGATTTATCATACCAAATCTTGCAAGTGGAATTAGTTTCCGGTATGGATAATAATGTTGAACCGTTCCTTGACCAAGGACAAAAGATATTAATTAACGGAAAGCTATTTCAGCGGCTTGAATTAATTAATGGGCTAGATAATCTTAAACACGGGTAATAATAACCGGGAGCCATATTGACTGTAATATGGGTTAAGATGGATAGTGCAATATTAATTATGTAGTGGGATTAATTAATATTTATGGGCTTGAATAATATTGTGGCTCAATATTGATAATTCAAGATCCATTGGAAGGTTCAATCTTAATTCTCCTAAAGGCCCCCTAAGTAGCCCAACATAAAGTCCAATAATTGAAAAGGTGTTTAAAAATAAAATAAATCTTGTTGCATATTTTTCCTATTATTTTTCGAAAATTATGAATATAAGGGGAGAAAGGTTTTCTTTGAATTTTGTTATGGAATGAAGATATGTATTCTTGGAATACAAGATTATCTCATTAAATTCAAGAAATCTCCCACTTGGTCATTCATAGAGAAATTTCGAAAATTTTGGAATATAAAGGGCAAGAAAGATTTTCTTGATTTTCTTGAAAAGATATTATGAAAGATATGTATTTCTTGAAATACAAGAATATCTCATAAATTTATGAAGATCCAAATCTTGGATTCTTGTTCCCTAATATTTCGAAATATTCCATAACAAATAAGAGAGTGGGATTTTGTGGAATATTTTAATTATGGAGAAAATAATATATGAGATATATTCAAGATTTCTTGGAGATCAAGAAAAGATTTTTTCCTCCCTATTCCACATGATATTTCGTCCACCACCCTCTATAAATAGGGGATGAATGTTTCATTCCCAGCAACACACGAAAATTGGTTTTTCGGAAAAATATCAGCGTCCATAAAATATCAAATATTTTGAAACGTCGACAGATTGTATTTTTTCAAAAAATGTCAATTGTGAGTAGTGTACAATTCCATGTGCTGGAAAAATTAGTAAATCTACAAAGGTGGTGCAACATAATTTATTTTCCTTTTGTTAATTGTTCGCAAGCGTCCTACAACCGGATAATCGAGCAAGGATTAAGGGAATACTTGGGAAGTTCTTTTGGTGTGTCTAATAAACAAAGCCATTGCCGTTCCAAGAGGTGCGTTCACGTAAACTCGTGAGAATTCGCATCGTAGGATTTACGTGAATTAATTATATGCATGATTTGTTGTTGGATTATTATTTGAATTAATATAGGATTAATTCATGCTAGTAATAATTATAAGAATTAAATTTGTATTTAAATATTCTTCCTGAATAGATCTGTTCAATTTATTCCCCAACAACTGGTATCAGAGCCACGGTTTCGGGCTCTGAATTTTAAATTGTAATTTAATTCGCTGTCATTAAATTTGAAATTGGATAGTAGAATTGCTAGATCTTTTTGCGGGTATCCAATTGTCATGGAATTTAATGTGTCTATTTATGCATGCATATAAATTGTGGTTTTTAATTGATTCGTTTCGATTCGTTTTTGCCTCGTGAGAAAATCCACGAGTAGATTAGGATTTGTTTGATTTGATCAATGTAATAGACTAGTCTAGATCTAGGTTTATTTATTTTTTGTAAATAAATTGTAACCGGATCGGAAACGAAGACGGAGACGAAGAATTAATGGATAAAATCTAGAACCGGCGAGGCGTGGCCAGCGTCGCAATGTACTTGAGGAGCCTTGGCTACGTGTGTGAGCAGCAGGCATCTTGGCAGAAGGCGTGGGGCGAGCCGAGGCGAAGCAGTGAGATCGAGGCCTTGCAATGGCCCTTATAAGCGCCTGTGAACCTTCGTCTTGTAATAATTAGCGAATGAATGAGGCCTTTCAGCATGGTAGCGTCTTGGGAATCTTGTGAGGATCTGTGGCGCTCTGATTCAGCATGGCAAAGTAGTGGCGAAAGCGTCTTATGTGAGATCTTGTGAGAATCTGTAGATACTTTACTGGCTCTTATAGCCGGCTTAGCTTTGGTAGTGTTGGCGCTAAATGATGTCTTGTGCAAGGCAGCACAGTGATCCTTCGACGAGGAGGGCGGTCGGATGCGGGCGTGCATCCCGGTTGCGAGCTACTTGGCGTGGCGTTTCGAGACGGAGTTCTTTTTTAGACGATCGAGTGGGAGAAATTCAAGATGGCATTTCTTCAAGATCAAGCCAAGAAAAATCAAACCATGACAATTGGATAATTTGTGCCCAAAATGGTTATTTTTTCCTTTTTGCTTGATTTATTATTGTGTTATCTTATGCTTTATTTAATTTGTTTAAATGTGTTTGCATGAGAGTTGCCCAATGAAAAATCTCACCTTCAAAAATTACTAAGTATGTTTAAATAATTAATTGACAATTTTATTACGGAAAGTAAAATTGAATTAATTTTGACCTCCATGATTTATTTATTTGTGAATTCTTTTGGAGAAATTCCCTACGGGGACGGTCAAAAGTTAGCTTTCACATGAATGAATTCCAAATGGATGATTGTGGGTTATTACTAGTGGCATTTATGACCCCCCACGAGAGGCTCGTTCAAAGCTTAAATAATAATCCTGTATTTAATCATGGTTATCACTTAGGTATAAAATTGATATGCATATACTTCCTCAAGTCCTCGTCAATTTTATATTGGTCAAGTGGGAGCCAACTATTAATCTGGATATTAAAGGTTTGTAAATCGTTTTGTTTGTAACACGCTTGAATGTGTTTAAATAATGACCCACCCCACGTGGCTTATTTGAACTGTTTTGAGATGTTGGCTGATGCATGTTCATATTTTTTTGAGATTTTAATATGATGCATGTGATCGAATCTTGTGATATACTTGTGCTTATGCATATAGTTATTTATTTCAGTTCAGCATGTCGTAACCTTTTAATCCACTATTAATATACTTAAAGTCAATACAATATGTATGGAAACTACATTGATTGGAAACAAAAAATTATAATTGTCCTAACTGCACAAAAGCACAAGTGGATTCTTGACACACCAAAATCGAGATAAAGCCAACCGACGAGTCAAAAAAATGGGACTCGTCGGATCACCTTCTTGAGAGATGTCGTCATTTGAAATGGTGGAGGGCAAACCCGTAAGGGATTACGTCCTCAAAATAGATGGCCCATCTGAACAAACTTGAGATTCTGAGTGCAGATTATAATCTTAAAGACTCAGAAGAATTTGGTATTTCACTCTCTGCCCAAAAGTTTCTGAGCATTTTGGCCTCGCTAGCTGATTTGTTGCAAGATTTGGTCTAGGCAGAGATATTGATGGGGCACCAAACTCAAGCTTTAACGACAAGTGGTAAGTCTTCATTTTCTAGGCCAAGGTAAGGCAAGAAAAAGAAGAGGACCAAAAGCCATAAGCAATAAAACTCAACTGTTGCCAAGAGCAATGGTAAGATGAGGAATGCTTGTGGTGTCAAGGAAAGTCCAAAGAGGAAGTGCTTAAGCTGCGGTGAAAGAGGACAATGGAGGTTTGCCTGTTCCAACCCCAAAAGGGACGGAAAGAAAGGTAATTCTCACGCACTAGTTGTTGAAACTTGTTTAGCGGCGTATACTTCTCATTCGTGAGTGGTTGATACGAGATCCACTAATCATGTTTGCTTCATGGGTTCAAACTGATCCGACAACTTAGTGGCAGTGAGATCCTCATCACACTGGGCTATGCTACGAGAGTGGCAGCTGAAGCAGTGGGAGAAGTGCACCAGTCTTTTGAAGAAAGAGTTCTAATTTTAAGAGATGTTCTTTATGTTCCCAGTTTTAGAAAGAATTCACTTTCAGTTTCTAAAATTCTGTTAATAGACACTTAGTTTCTTCTAATAAGAATGAAATCATTTCTTGAAATGATGAGTGTATCTGTCACGGGACATTGATTGAAAATCTCTATACAATTAACTGTGCACACCACTCACGAAATGCATCCTATAACACATCAACTATTTCCGATAAAAGAAAACGTGAACGAGACACTTCTATGGCATCTAAGATTGGGACATATTAATCCAAAGAGGATCCAAAGGTTGGTAGAAGCAGGTTCACTGGAGTCTCTCCAAGTTGAACCAATTCCAACATGCGAATCATGTTTGGAGAGTAAAATGACCAAGAGGGCATTCTGAGCCTAGGGGAATAGAGCCAAAGAAGTGTTAGAAATTGTTCACACAGATGTATGTGGTCCAATTTCAACCAAAGCAAGAGGAGGTTATGAGTATTTCGTCACTTTTATTGATGATTACTCAAGGTACGGTTATATTTTCCTTATGAAGCATAAATCTGAGACCTCTGAGAAATTCAAAGAATTTAAGGCTCAAGCAGAGAATAATAGGGAAAAACGTATCAAGTCTCTACGATCCGATCGTGGATGCGAATACCTCAGCGATGAGTTTTTGAACTACTTATCTGATGAAAGGATTGTATCCCAGCTAACTGCACCCGGAACCCCTCAACAAAACGGGGTTGCAGAGCGAAGAAACAGAACTCTTTTGGAAATGGTTAGATCTATGATGAGTTATGAGGATCTTCCCAAGTAGTTCTGGGGTCATGCCTTGGAAACAACAGCCTACATTCTGAACTTGGTGCCATCCAAATCGTTCCCAAAACTCCCAAAGAATTGTGGACAGGGCGCAAGCCTAGTTTGAGACACATGTGGATTTGGGGGTGTCCGGCTGGGAGGGTTGTGAAACAGCCCGAGAGATTCACGGGAATAGGAGAGTCCTCAAACTTGATTCCCGGACTAGACGAATCAGACCCATGGACATATGACGAGGCAATCCAAGACAAGGATACAGATTCTTGGCAAATAGCAATGAAAGCCGAAATGGGTTCTATGTTTCATAATAGAGTGTGGGAGCTAGTCGAACCACTTAATGGGGTCAAACCCATTGGTTGCAAGTGGGTGTATAAGAGAAAAAGAGGACAGGACGGGAAGGTGGAAACCTTCAAAGCAAGACTCATGGCGAAAGGTTATACTCAGAAAGAAGGGATCGATTATGAGGAAACTTTTTTGCCCGTAGCCACGCTCAAGTCCATCCGAAATCTCTTATCGATTACTGCGTATCTCGACTTTGAAATCTGGCAAATGGATGTCAAGACAGCTTTCCTTAACGGAAGTCTTGATGAAGAGATCTATATGCAACAACCCCAAGGCTTCATTGAAAAAGGCCAAGAACACCTAGTTTGTAAGCTCATGAAGTCCATTTACGGACTCAAACAAGCATCCAGAGCTTGGAACCAATGTTTTGATCATGTTATAAAGTCTTATGGGTTTGATCAAAACGAGTTCGAAAGTTGTGTGTACAAAAAGCATGTCGGAACTGCATTGGTATTCTTAGTACTATACGTAGACGACATTCTGATCATCGGGAATGATGTAAAGGTGTTATCAGACGTAAGGGCATGGCTTTCAAAACAGTTTGATATGAAGGACTTAGGGGAAGCCGCACACATCCTTAGGATCAAGATCACTCGAGATCGCAAGAAAATGATGATAGGCTTGTCGCAAGCTTCATACATAGACACTGTCTTGAAACGATTCAGCATGCAAGATTCCAAGAAAGACTTCGTACCTTTCAGACATGGAATCCATCTATCCAAGAAAATGTGCCCTAAGATGCAAAAGGAGATAGATGACATGAGAGGCATTCCTTATGCTTCGGCTGTCGGAAGCCTTATGTATGCAATCAGGTATGAGACCCGGATATCCGCTTTGCCGTTAGCATGGTGGCAAGATATCAAAAGTAACCTGGGGAAAGAACATTGGACGGCAGTTAAAAACATTCTGAAGTATCTGAAAAGAACTCGGGATAGAATGTTAATTTATCAGTCAGATAGTCCAATCCCCATCGGCTACACGGACTCGGATTTTCAATCAGACATAGACTCCAGAAAATCTACCTCCGGTAGTGTGTTTTGCATGGGGGAGGAGCCGTGACATGGAGAAGCGTCAAGCAGAAATGCGTCGCAGATTCTACCATGGAAGCCGAATATGTAGCTGCTTGCGAGGCAGCGAAAGAAGCGGTTTGGCTCAAGAACTTCCTAGTGGACTTGAATGTAGTTCCGAATTTGCCCAGCAGAATCACTGTTTATTGTGACAATCTTGGGAGCGATTGCAAATTCAAGGAACCAAGAGCCCACAAAGCCAAAGAAACACATTGAAATGAAATACCATCTTATACGAGATATCGTTAAGAGAGGAGATATAGATGTGGCAAAGATAGCGTCGAAGACAACCCAGCGAGATCCATTCACAAAGTGGTCCTCTCAATACATTCGAGAGACATGTGGAAGGAATGGGTGTCAAGACCGTTGCCAATCTGCTTTGAGTATAAGTGGGAGAAATTATTAGGTTCGTGTAGGTGACATTAGATGTCACGTATTAGGAACTACACGAGACATGTTGTAGTATACTTAAAAGCAGACTTTGAGTATAAGTGGGAGATTGTTGGGATTATTTCGAAAGTATGTTTTTTACTTTGTATAATCAAAAGCGTAATTTCGGACTTATTTATGAAATAAATTGTTTATCACCGATGCTTTAAATATCATCGAATGTTACATATATTTCTTTCGATAACGATTCAATAAATCGTCGTGTTACATTGTAGTTAATTTAGTGATACCAGATCACAGAAGATTAAATTAACAGTCCCTTGTAACTAAAAGTACGCCATTCACGACCTAGATGGAAATGAACAATCCATCGTGAAAGGTTGAAGTATAAGGCTTAGATTGGCTTGTCTTGACCAAGAGATTACACTAGTGCATGGTGATGCAATGAATAGGACTCTGAGGAGGACAAATTCTTGAGAATCGAACAAGGAAGAATTAGACCTCAGTGGTTCGTTATTTCTTAATCTTCGTTCCTTAAATAGGATCACGTGAGATTGGTAACTATTGTTTTGACTTATCATGGGTAGAGAATCAACGAGATTCAATACTTTTTATCTTGGGCAATATTATTGGTCAAATGTGATTGCTAAGATTTAATACGGAGAATCGTGTGCAAGTACGTGTGTTCGATTTGCCCCCTTGGGAGGTTCATAAGCTTTATCATACCAAATTTTGCAAGTGGAATTAGTTTCCGGTATGGATAATAATGTTGAACCGTTCCTTGACCAAGGACAAAAGATATTAATTAACGAAAAGCTATTTCAGTGGCTTAAATTAATTAATGGGCTAGATAATCTTAAACAAGGGAAATAATAACCGGGAGTCATATTGACTGTAATATGGGTTAAGATGGATAGTGCAATATTAATTATGTAGTGAGATTAATTAATATTTATGGGCTTGAATAATATTGTGGCTCAATATTGATAATTCAAGATCCATTGGAAGGTCCAATCTTAATTCTCCTAAAGGCCCCCTAAGTAGCCCAACATAAAGTCCAATAACTGAAAAGGTGTTTAAAAATAAAATAAATCTTGTTGCATATTTTTCCTATTATTTTTCGAAAATTATGAATAAAAAGGGGAGAAAGATTTTCTTTGAATTTTGTTATGGAATGAAGATATGTATTCTTGGAATACAAAATTATCTCATTAAATTCAAGAAATCTCCCACTTGGTCATTCATAGAGAAATTTCGAAAATTTTGGAATATAAAGGGCAAGAAAGATTTTCTTGATTTTCTTGAAAAGATATTATGAAAAATATGTATTTCTTGAAATACAAGAATATCTCATAAATTCAAGAAGATCCAAATATTGGATTCTTGTTCCCTAATATTTCAAAATATTCCATAACAAATAAGAGAGTGGGATTTTGTGGAATATTTTAATTATGGAGAAAATAATATATGACATATATTCAAGATTTCTTGGAGATCAAGAAAATATTTTTTCCTCCCTATTCCACATGAAATTTCGTCCACCACCCTCTATAAATTCCCAGCAACACACGAAAATTGGTTTTTCGAAAAAATATCAGCGTCGATAAAATATAAAATATTTTGAAACGTCGACAGATTTTATTTTATCGAAAAACGTCAATTGTGAGTAGTGTACAATTCCATGTGCTGGAAAAATTAGTAAATCCACAAAGGTGGTGCAACATAATTTATTTTCCTTTTGTTAATTGTTCGCAAGCGTCCTACCACCGGATAGTCGAGCAAGGATTAAGAGAATACTTGGGAAGTTCTTTTGGTGTGTCTAATAAACAAAGCCATTGCCGTTCCAAGAGGTACGTTCAAGTAAACTCGTAGAATTCCGAATGCGTAGGATTTACTTGAATTAATTATATGCATGATTTGTTGTTGGATTATTATTTGAATTAATATAGGATTAATTCATGCTAGTAATAATTATAAGAATTAAATTTGTATTTAAATATTCATCCCGATAAGAATTAAATTTGTATTTAAATATTCATCCCGAATAGATCTGTGCAATTTATTCCCCAACAATCTTCATCCTTCAACCATCTGACTTTAGCCTTATGTGACAAGAGGTTGTTACGTAAATTCAGATTTCTGAAGAGGTCTGCTGTCAATGCTTTCCTATTGATGATCTCGTCCTCTTCAAGCCCGAAAACATCATCCCATAGATCGATCTTCTGAATATCAGCTTTGAGGTCTTCTATTTTTGTGTCCATTGATCCGAATACTTCTCTGTTCCACTTCTTTAGGTCCATCTTGAGAAGTTTCAATAACTCCCCCACCCACTGACTGCGTACTTCTTCCATGATTCTTTGATAAACGAGCTAAAATCCGGATGAAAGCACCAAGCGTTAACAAAGCGGGAAGGATCTCGACCCCCAATCCACTGTCTTCCTGTCAAGAAATAGAGGGCAGTGATCTGGAACAGTGTGTTGAAGGACTTTAACGGTTGCCGACGGCCATTCTGATAGCCAATCATCGTTCACTAGGATTCTGTTGATTCTACTTTTGCATTTCCCGTCCGGTGTGTAGCATGTAAAGCTTCTCCCGTGAATTGGAAGATCGTGATCAAGATTTGCATCCTGTATGAAGTTGTCAAACATCCTTATCTCCCTCATGTTGGTGCTAGAGCTCGTCCCCACTCTTTCATTGATGAATCTGATGGAGTTGAAATCCCCAGCAAGGCATAAACAACAGCACTGAATTGATTTACTATATTAGACAGTCTTTCCCACAGCTCCTCTTTCTCCTTAGCTTGGCCAGGTGCATAAATATTAACAATGCAACATTTTACTCTTTCCGGTCCCCAAAGCCATTTACAATCACCGCCCCTGCCATATCCCAATGGCTAGAAGCACTAAACGTATCCGTATTCCACAGAGTCAGAATTCCTCCTGACCTTCCTACTGAATTCCTTCCTGCCAACCCGAAATTATCTGCTCCCCACACTATTTTATACAAATTGTAATCCACCCAAAAAATAAACAACTACTAATTAGGTGTGATAAAAAGATTATCTTGAAAATGAAGAAAATGGTTGCGGGGGCACAATGAAGGTTAGTTAATGAATGAGAGATGAAGATGAAAGAGAGATAAGTTATATGGGAAGTTATTTAGAATAACTCATATAAAATAGAAAATCTCACGTGAGATTGAAAACGGACGGAATTCTTATGGGAAAAGAATTCTCTCTTGGCTTCTCTCCCTCTTCTCTCTGAATAATACAGAAGAATATCACAAGGTGATTTTTTCGTTGATTAACACATGGATCACGTAGATACTCAAATCAGAAGGGCTCTTATATTGTGATTAATGGAAGCAATCCATGTGATCGTGTTTCAGACTAAGAGATCCCAGTATGTACGTAGAATTCAACCGGGTACGTCCTTCCGCTGCAATATTCTGGAATTGAGGTTAGTGGAATTCTAACCCCCGTATTCCAACAATGGTATCAGAGCCATTGTGTTGGATTCTCGTACGTGATTACGATTCCCGCACGATTGTATGCTTATATGTGTAGCATGATTTACACGTTGAATTGCAAAAGTTCTAATTTTTTTCAATTTTTTGATTTATTGAAATGGAAGAATTAGGGGCTGAAAAATATATTGTATGTGTGTGATATGATGTAGAATATATCTGCAACATTTCAGAAATTTTAGCCAAGCCGTTTGATCGAATTAAATCGGTCTTTGAAAATTTTCGCGAATTGCAGACTGTACTCTATGAATTGTGATGTGATATTGGTTTCGGTGTATTCTATGTCGAAAGACGATTCCATGGGTATATTATTCATTATTTTTGGTTGAGAAATGAGTGAGATATGTTTTTTGGAAAATTTCACGTTTAAGGGACCATTCCGCAAAGTTTCAGAAAATTCAGGGGTTAAGTTTTTAGAATTCGAAATTCTCAAAGGACCTATTTGCAATTTTTAAATTTTTTTAATTTTGACCAATCAAGACTTGGTCAAGCCAGGGTCCAAGCCGGACCGAACCGATTGACCGAGCCAGGGTGGGTCCAGTGGCGCGTGTCCACATGCGCAGCGGCAGACGGTGGAGCGTGGCATTCACGCACGTTTTCTGGCAATACCCACGGTGGCGCGTGGGATACACACGCGGATTGAGGCCGGCACGTCCAAGCTCGTGGCGGCGCGTGTCTTACATGCACGATAAACTGGTGGCGCGTCGGCGCGTCCTGGCGCGTGGAGGCAGGACCCGCGGTTTTCAGGTGGCAAAAGTGGTTTTCCGGCCGTCTGAATTTGTTTTACGATATGTGCGCTTATCCACAACAATTACATACTTGCAAGAATACCTCAACCTTAATCATAACTTACAAGTTTAAATAAAATTTGTTACAATTTAACACACAATAATGGAATCATATTCTAAAAAGAAACTAAACAACTACTAATTATGTACGAAAGATAAATAAATAAAAATTGAAAATGAAGAAATTGGTTGTGGGGCACACTGCATCCGCCGAAAAGCCCAAAATTGAAACGACAAAATAACGTTGTTCCGACCGATTTGAGACTAAAATTGGATATTTTCAAAATTATTGGGACTAAATTGATGATAAAAAACTTATGAGACTAAATCTATTTGAGGCCAATATTATGTGACTATTTTAATTTCGTCACAAATATTAAATTATAGAATTTAGCAATCAATTTTTCTAATTCGCCACTAAAATATTAGCGACGAAATAAATTTTTCATCGCTATTCTAATTATTAGCTACAAAGTAAAATAATTTGTCGTTAATATAGAGACGAAATGTTTTAATTTGTCGCACATATTAAATTCTGGAATTTAGCAACAAATTTTCCAATTCCCCGTTAAAATATTAGCGATGAAATACAATTTTCATTGCAAATCTGATTATTAGCTACAACATTAAAAAACTCATTGCTATTTTAGTGATGAAATGGTTGAGTTTTGTCGCAAATGTTGAACCTTGTATTTTAGCAACGAAATTTTCTAACTTCCTGCTAAAATATTAGCAATGAAATTAAAATTTCATCACTAATACAATTATTAGCTACAAAATAAAATAATTTATCATTAATATAACGATGAAATATTTTAATTTATCGCAAATATTAAATTCTGGAATTTAGCAACGAATTTTTCCTATTCGTCGTTAAAATATTAGCGATGAAATACAATTTTCATTGCAAATCTGATTATTAACTACAAAATTAAAATATTTGTTGCTATTTTAGTGATGAAATGGTTGAGTTTTGTCGCAAATGTTAAAACTTGAATTTTAGCAACGAATTTTTCTAATTTGCTGATAAAATATTAGCAATGAAATTCAAATTTCATCACTAATAGGATTATTAGCTACAAAATAAAATAATTTATCATTAATATAACTATGAAATATTTTAATTTCATCGCAAACTTTAAATTCTAAAATTTAGCAATCAATTTTACTAACTCACTGCTAAAATAGTAGCGACGAAATCAAATTTTCATCGCTATTCTGATTATTAACTACAAAATATAATAATTTGTCGTTAATATAGCGATGAAATATTTTAATTTGTCGCAAATATTAAATTCTGGAATTTAGCAACGAATTTTTCCAATTCGCCGTTAACATATTAGCGATGAAATACAATTTTCATTGCAAATCTGATTATTAGCTACAAAATTAAATAATTCGTCGCTATTTTAGTGATGAAATGATTGAGTTTTGTCGCAAATGTTAAACCTTGTATTTTAGCGACAAAATTTTATATTTTGCTACTAAAATACTGATTTTAGCGACAAAATTTATTCTTATCGCTACATTTTCGTTGCCATTCCCCTTTTTCTTGTAGTGATTTGTGATTCAAACTCTAATTTAGATGAAAGAAAACCCCGTATGGCTTCTTTGATTTCTCGATAAAGAGAAATATGACCAACAGTGGTTCGAATGCATAGAAAAAGAATTTCTTTTTTTATGCTTATTACTATTAGATAGTGTCCATAAATCTCATAATAATTACCCAAAGATTCATAGTGAACTTCGATGGGAGTTTCTCTTGAAGCAATAATCCGTTGGTCTAGTCGCCACCGAAGCCACAAAGGACTATCTAAGTTGATTTGTTTCTGCCGATAAGCCCCAATTGCATCATAGGAATTAGAAAAAAAAGGTTCTTTCGTATACTTGAGAATAAATGAAGAATAACTGAATGAAGATGCAGAAGACTGACTTCTTGTTTATTGTTGGGGGTGTAATATTTTTTCTAACCATAGATAACATGTGGGATTTTTAATATGGGGGTGTTTGAAAACTTTAGAAAAGTCCAAAGTAAAAAAAGTAAACACTAAAAAGGTAAACAACAAAAAATTAAAGGAAAATCCCATGACTAGGTGTGCACAAGCACTATATTTAAGACTTACTTTTGTAATCCCCAAGATTCAACAAACCTTCTTATATGAATTAGGACCAGGATCAAAACAAAATAAATAAATCAAATAGTTTTATAAAAAAAAAGTTTTTACACATAAAAGGTTGTAGAAGATATCTCTTTACAGTTGTATGGCTCGTATATTTATATACAAGCTCGGGGTCTTAATTAGTCCCGATTATTCTCTTTAGGCCTCGTTTGGATTCAAGGAAGAAGCAGGTTAAACAGCTTCTATCCCAGTTTTTCTGTTGTTTTGTTTGAGTGATCTAGGCCCGAGTAAAGTGAAAGCCCAAGGAAGTATTATCAACTTTTCCTAAAGTGGCGTGATACTTTGTCTTGGGGGGTGTGGGTGAGTTAAATCTATCAACATTTATCAGCTTTAAATGGCCAGTTCAGAAAAGTCAATTTTGTCCTCAAAAATTTTACTGTTTAGCCTAATATACCCTCCATCATGAGCTTAATTATAAGATTATTGGAATATATATATTGAAGAACCCTAATTTAACTACTTTCAAACCCATTGCAGCCTGTTGTAGCGAAGAGCAAGGTATGAAAACTCCACTATCTTAATTCGTCAAAAATCGCATTTAAATTCCTAAATTGTACACCACTCTCTAAGCTATCTCATCGATCGGGTTTTGTTGGGTTTTCGATTGATCTGTGTTTGCCCGATTTCTATTTTTTGCTTTTATTATACCAGTATTTGTATCTTCTTTTCTATTTCTCTTGTGTATCTTCTTTTCTATTTCTCTTGGGCCTTAGAAATTTGTCAATTTAAGATTAAGCGAGAGTAAGATATTTTTACGGGATTGATTGGAATTGATCGATTAAGGTAAATTAATATCTGATTTCTGCTTAGGTTTTCAAAACTGCATATTTGTGAATTGTGATGATGTGTATCTTTCGTCTCCATTGCTTTCCCCATTTTCTTCTTCTGTCATTCTGCATTCTAATTTCAAATATTCTATTTTTTTTGGAACCGTCAAATATTCTATTTCTTGATCGAGGGTAAAATTGACAATTGCCAGTGTAATTTGCATTTTTCAAACAAAGCAAACATGTTTTATTAGATTTTCCGGTCAAAATTAATTTTCCTATCTATCAATCCAAACAAAATTTTAAAAACTCAGGTTGAACAGTGGAATCCGTGTGTTTCCATCCTTTCTGTCTTTTTCCCATCCACAAATTCAGACGAGGCCTTAGTGTAAGGATGACAATCTAAACAACGTGGGTAATATTTTAAAATATTATTAATTATTATATTCAAACATAAAAAACATGCAATTTGTGAGCAAGACATGCAACACTAATTAACAGGTGTTCTTGTAAAACACTACTTTTCCATGCACTTATTTCTTAACTATCACTTTATATAGTAAAACAATTAATACATTTAGTTTTAAACTACTTTCATAATTCGTCGTCGCGAACAAATTCTTACTCAAAAAACGCCATTAAATTCTTACTAGAAGATCCATTCTTCCCCACAGCTTCTCTAGCCAAACCCTTCCACTTGTCAGTACTCTTTCTCAATTCTCTACTCTTTTCACCACCATCCATAACTTGCTCAATGCACCTCCTTATCTCACCACTCTCCACCACCCCTTCTTCATTAACATTCACTCTAACCCCCGTTCTCCACCCCATATGAATATTTTCAAAGTGTTCCTACTTTTACAAATTTAATCCTATCGGTTAATTTATGAGTGGAAAACGTTAGGTTGGATAATAATATTAAAAATGAAATATAACCAAATAAATTCTCAAATAAAATTATATATATATATATATATATATATATATAATTTGGGTATAAATTTTAAAATACAATTTTTTTTAAATCAAATAATAATTTATGTAAAAATTAGTTAGTGGGACGTGCATAGTGTGGGGGCTGATGCAGGGTGTGTAAACTCAGCTTACTGCATTAAAAGATCTGATTGAGTTGGAAATTGAATTTTCGCATCAATTTTAGTTTGATCCGACCCGTTTTATAATTTTTTATATCTGAGATCCATCATAAAACCCGATCTAGACCTGCCTTCAAATATTTTAGATTAAAAAAGGCTAGTTAGATGGCACATTAAAAAAAATGATTAAAAAATACAGACGTGGCAGGTTACTAGTTCGGTAACCTGTTGGAGCCGGTTCTTGGATCAATTTTAAAATTTTAGAGATTTAATAGGATCAAAATTTAAAAGTCAAAACAATTGGGACCAATTTCAAAACGATTATAAAAAGAATCCCAAGAAATAAAGCCACACGTGGCAGGTTATTGGTTCAGTAACTTGCTGGAGTCAGTTCCTAGACCAATTTTAAATTTTTTTGAAATCTTATACAACCAAAATAAAAAAGTCAAAACAATCGGAAACTGGAATAAAAAATAAAAAAGATGCAAAGTTATTGATCCCTTATATTTTTATGAGTGTATTGGAAGAATAAAAAAGGTAGACGATGAGTGTATTGGAATAATAAAAACGGGAATAGTGGTAGGTGATAAAGTAGAGTAGGAATAATAGAATTTCAAAATCCTTACTTTAAGTCTTAGAACAAATGAAGATTTGAGATTGTAATGTCCAAAGTCTGGCCGAGATAGACACAAAACGAACATACCCGTAGAGAGGCTATAGGTAAAGGTGAATTCAAGGTCATCGTTCAGCAGCTTGAGAGGAGCTCGCCTCAAAAGGGGGCATGGGAGTTCAGATAGCACTACTTGTGATGAAGTGGAATAATTAATTTAAGTGGTTAGGTGGTTAGAGCATCACTACCTATGCCGTGAAATCATAGATTTGAGTCACAATTTGCCTAATTATTAAAAAAAAAAGAGATAGCACTACTTGTTTCCCTACTTGATTGAACTAACCAGATTGGAAGGGACCTGGATGGACCTTGCCTTATCAGAATAGAACCTCTGTATAAACTTCTCACTCAGCCATGTAGAAGTCACATTCTTCACCTTTTGAGTAGGGGCACACTTATGCTTATCAACCATTGTTCTGATTTGATAGGATTGCTCATCTACCATCTTCAAGCAATGAATGTGCGACTGACATTTGGGAGAAACACATTTGGCATAAATTCTTCTACTATCATTCTTGGTGAATCGGATGTTTCTTCTAGCAATGATAGCATGAGATTGGACTGCAAACTTGAACTCCTTTTTTGTTCCATAGACTTGTCCTATCACAAATGTAGGGTTGAAAGAGGTTTCTGGGTTATACATGGGGTAACTCTCTTCCTCATTATCCTCATCAGATACTCTAGTCTCATCAAAGTCACAATGATTATCCACATCATCTTCTTCACCATCATCGAGTCGGGTTGAGTCGACGACATCGATTCATCGGGTTCTTCGGATCGCCCACCACCATATATGCTTCATGGATTGGTTCACTAGACTCACCTCTCACAGAAATAGGAACAAATTTGATGCTATTAATCAGATTGGATGGATCAAGTGCTTCCACATTCTCCTCAACAAGTTTGTCCACATGTTTCTCATATAATCTATCATCATCACTAAGATATTCATTCCCTATCACAAAATCAGGATCCTCAAATGACTCATAACCCAGATCATCTTCACTACAATCAGAATCTATTTCACCATTGCTTTCTACTTCTATATGCTCAACATATATGTGCAACTGTCTGTAGGTCAGATACCTATATGCCCAACTTGTAATATCACCATCATCAATTATCAACTTAAAATTATTGTCATTCAGCCTCAAATAGAACCTTCTACCCCCCTCACCAGAAACATTAGCCATCTTACAGTATTCACCTAACTCACTCATACTCAGACTATCAGCCTCAACCCAATCAAACACAAGAGACTCACCCCCAACATACTCATGGAAGGGCACATTATTGAGGTTTCCAGCCTTGAATTCGCCCCCAAAATATAAGGTCAAAGTGAGGTATTTGGTGTTTGGGCCTGAAAAATTACAAAAAGCAAAACACAATAAGATTTTTTTTAACAATAAACATAAAGTATGACTAATACGTCCAAAAAAGTATACTATATTGCAAAATATGGACCACTATTGTTTCTCATCTCAACACAATAACTATCTGCTTTTCACATCTCAAAACAGGGGCCACACGTATTAAATATACCCACCAACAACAAAATATGTTCTCTTTACTCATCTCAAAACAGGGACACAAGCATTAAAATACAAACCCAAGCATCCGGGAACAGAAACACACCCACCAACTAAGCCTACCACAAGCATTAAAATACACATACCCAGGTTATAGTTTCCAAACAAAAACCCGACACAAATAAATACAAACCCCACCCACCCACTAAATATGCTCTCTTTAAACCCGAATTTTTTACGAATCTAAAAGGAAACTTACCATAATCTGGGTGTGGCCACTTCATCGCCCCTTTGCGACGCACATACACCATGGTCGCGCTTCCACGGTGTAGGGTTTGATTTTGGAACGGCCGATAGTGTGGAGGACTAGGGTTCTTCAATTTGGGGGTGTTGTGATGGGGTTCTTCTGATTTTTTGCTTTTGTGAGGGTAAAGTTTAATTTTAATTTTGGGGGTGGGTGGGTTTCTATTTCGTTGCTTTGTTTTTTATTTAATTTTTTTTTGTTTTATTTTAGTGTATTCTGATATTTTAATATATATATATATTTAATTTAGATTTGATTTATTTTTATTTATAATAAATGATGTGTAATTTTATTTTTCGTTTTTCATTTTTTTAATAGGTAAAATACACATGTGTCGTGCCACGTGTCCAATTCGATGCAAGTCAGCATTTCCGGGCAGAAATTAGGGGCGCGTGTGATACACGCCCCTAAAACGACGCCGTTTTAGTGCAGTTTGACCGGTCTTCGGCGTCTTGGGACTAAATTGGCACAAATTGAAAACATACGGGACTAAATTGAAACATGAGATACATACGAGACCATTTCAATAAAGGTCCAAAGTTATGGGACCAAATCGATTTAAATCCCGGCGGTTGCTATTTCTTCCCAAATCCCTGTAGTAGGGGAGGACATAGCCAATGTATGCAGATTCTCAGTGGCTACCCGTCGTGATAAGGCATCAGCAGCGTTATTTTCTTTCCCCGGTCGGTAAATGATTTCGTAGTCGAATCCAACCAGCTTTGCTATCCACTTATGTTGCTCGGGAGTGGTAATTCACTGTTCTAATAAGAAACGAAGACTCCTTTGATCAGTGACAATTTTGAACCTCAACCCTACTAGATATGGCCGCCGCGTCCGGATAGCCTCGAGAATTACGAGCATCTCCTTTTCATAAATGGACCATGATTGCTTCGAGGCTCCAATCCCCTTGCTCATGTAGGCAATCGGCATGCCCTGTTGTGATAGTACAGCCCCTATCCCAAAGCTGGAAGCATCCGTTTCTATAACAAATTCATCATTGAAGTTTGGTAGTGCAAGGACAGGCGTTGAACTCATGGTTGTTTTGAGGTTCTCGAATGCACCTTGAGCTTCATCCGACCATAGAAACCTGTTCTTTTTGGTAAGATTGTGTAATGGGCGAGCAATCTCACCAAACTTAGCACAAAACTTGTTATAGTAACCGGCAAGTCCCAAGAAACCTCGCAACTCAGTGACATTATTAGGTACTGGCCAATTAATGACTGCCTCGATCTTACGAGGTTCGACACTCACCCCTGATGTGAAATATAATGTCCCAAATACTTAACTTCCAAAACTCCAAAGAAGCATTTAGATGGTTTTATCACAAATTCGTTTTCTTTTAAAACAGTTAAAGTGACACGTGGCTCAAATGCTCCTCCCAACTCATGCTATAGACTAGAATATCATCGAAAAATACGAGAAAGAACCTCCTTAGATAGGGTCGGAACATGTGGTTCATGATGGACTGGAATGTTGATGGAGCATTGCTTAGCCCAAACGGCATGATAAGATACTCGAAATGGCCATTATGCGTACGAAAAGCTGTCTTGTGCACATCGTCCGGATGCATCCGTATTTGGTGGTAGCCCACTTTTAGATCTAACTTTGAGAAGAATAAGGCACCATACAATTCGTCGAGCATGTCTTCTACGGTTGGAATAGGAAAACGGTCCTTTACCGTTGCTGCATTGAGGGCACGGTAGTCAGTACAGAATCGCCATGTGGCATCTTTTTTCATAACCAACAATACAGGAGATTAGAACGGGCTGGTGCTGTATCTGATCAACCCTGCTCCTAGCATTTCTTCAACTTATCGTTCTATCTCATCCTTTTGAAAGTAAGCGTAGCGATATGGTGCTACATTTACTGTCTTGCTTTTATCTACCAGCCGAATACGACGGTCGAAGTCTCGTCTTGGCGGTAGCCTATTGGTTGCTGTGGTAACTTCTTTAAATTCGGATAGGAGCTGCTCAATGGCCCCCAGTTTATCAGCCTCTTCTAGCTTCTGTCTATGGTTGACTTGGGGCAAGGATAATATGTAGAACTCAGATCCGCTGACCCATTCTTTGTGCAGTTGCTCACATTCCATCCTTTTGGGCGGTGTAAAACCGATTGCCTTCAGTAAAAACATTTCATTATTAAACCGAATGTTTAATGATAATTCAAGACAATCCATCATTAATGGGCTTACTGCCTCAAGTCAAGGCATCCCCAAGATAACCTTCATATTTGGTGAAAGAATCCCATACAGATTCACTACAATCGGAATATTCTCATATCGAGTCCCGCATTCTATAGATCAGCCTCCCCCCGTGCCTATGCTAAAGGGTTTGATTGCACGCATGCCGGGTAAACTCAGCCCTCTCGCTACTTCCTCCGAGATAAAATTTAAGGAAGCCCCACTATCCACCAGTACTAGCAAGATATTACAACCAATATTTCCATGGAATTTGAGAGGCTTACTTCCTTCACCGTCATGCCCACCTTCTTCCTCATCGTAGCGATGTTTCTCCTCCTCTACTTGTTGTTGGTCGTAATCCACAATCATACACATAAACTTGGCAATTGGACAGTTGTGGTTCCACGAGTATTTCTCGTTACACGTGAAGCACATTTCGGTTTGCCGTCTGCGGTTTATCGAGTTGGCTGCGACCCTTACTTGGTGCGTTGGGAATTGTACTTGAGGCCTTGCTCGTTGTTGAAGGTGTTGTTAAGTGTGATGCCATACTAGGACCCCAAAGTTTCTGTGGTTGGCGAGTGGAGAATCCACCCCTCATAGATGATGTGGATCGTGAGGTGTGAATCACGCGCATCTCGATGTTTAGTTCGAACTAGCGCCACCATTTGACGTGCATCCCCATCCAGATAATAGGACGCTATTTTCACGCATTCCCTTTCCCTTATTTCCTTCAATTCAAAGTACTGCTCTGCCCTGTCAAGCCAGTTGATGGGGTCTTGTCCCGTAAATTTGGGAAATTCCATCTTAATTCCTTTGGGTCGATGATCTCGAGGCCTTTCGTTTTGTCGGCTTATCACTGATCTTCTTGGTTATGTATTAGAGTGGTCTGATTGATCATCATCATTTTCCTCATTTGAAGAGACGGAATCATGTTGCGTTGCAAAGGGGTTGTATCCTTCCTCGTCTCTTTCTTCTCGTGGGTCATCCGTGAAATGCCCACCATAGCCCCGATAGCTACCTCCCATATTTCCTCTGGATGTGCCACTTTCATGTTACCGCCGCTGGAAACGGCGATGTCCCTATTCTGTGGTAATTATCCCGGGTTCCCGGCGTCTTCCTTCGTTGGAGTCTCTGTCAAATTGGCTCCCACGTTGCAGTGACTGCACCGCTTCAATCAACTCAATGATGGAATTCTCGAGTTGGATGAATCTTTGTTTGTTGGACACCGTGGTTGCGGAAGTCGTGTATCTGTGACCGAGAAACCGGCTCTGAGGCCAATTGTTAGAACTTGTAATTCGAATCCTAGAAAACCAACAATGAATTCTTAGATTACCCTCGTAACCAGCAAATGCGCTGTGAAATTGATTTCTTTCAATAACCAAGTATTTCATAAATCTCCAAAAGGTTTACAATCATTAATATATAGAAGCTTGAAAACCCTTGGGTTGTCTCTAATAATAAATAAACAATAAATCATAATTAAAAGGGTTAAAAGAAAATAAGAGATGCATTGAATCAATTCAATTCTTGAAACTAATTCAAGTCCTGGTGTTTTGTTCTTCGTGCGTAGACCTTGGTAATGGGCAGACTTGCCCCATTGGAAATCCTAACACCACCTGATGCATACCATATTTTTATTAGTAATATAGTACTCCCTCCGTCTCATACTCATTTAAATATTAATTAATTTATGTTTTGGTCCGTGAGACACTTGTTTTCCATTTTATTAAACGATAATAAAACAACATTGCTTTTTACAATTATATCCTTCTAACATCTCAAAAATCACATCTCACGTCATTACTTTATACACACTAAAAATCACTTTATCATCTCATCTACTTTATAATAAAGTAGAAAAGTGTATAATACCCTCAACTAAAAACTATTTATCCCTTTAAATACTAATAAACAATTCACATTAAATGCAATATCTACATTAAACGTCCAAATGAGTGCGGGACGATATTATATTCTTAAATACTTGTATCACATATTAAACATTAAAATTAAAAATAAAGCAACACTACTGAATTTTTTTAACCGAAAAATGCCATCAAATTCTTACTAGAAGATCCATTCCCCCCCACAGCCTCTCTAGCCAAACCCTTCCACTTGTGAGCACTCTTTCTCAATTCTCTACACTTTTCACCACCATCCATCACTTGCTCAATGCACCTCCTTATCTCACCACTCTCCAACACCCCTTCTCCATTAACATTCATTCTCCACACATCCTCAATCAATTTCGCATTCGTACCTTGATCCGACCAACTCGAATATGCCACCACCGGAACCCCACACGACAGGCTCTCGAGAGTCGAGTTCCATCCACAGTGCGTTACGAAGCACCTCAGCGACGGGTGCCTCAGAACCTCGAGTTGCGAACACCACGGAACAATCTTTCCCATCTTCTCCAACTCCTCTAAGCAACTCAACTTCTCCCCTTCTCCCTCCTTGTTCTCTAGCATCACCCATAGGAAGGGTCTATTTGCCTCGAGTAGCCCTTTCCTGATCTTCTCCATCTGCGGATTAGGGAACCTTAACAAGCTCCCAAACGAGACGTAAACCACCGAAGCCTGGGTTTCGAGTTCAGCCACTCTATGCAGTCATCAGACTTCTCGAAAAGATCCCCTCCGAATGACGTGTCTTTAACCAAGGGCCCCACGCTAATCAACTCGTACCCATCAATGGCCTTCAAAGCATCGCCCTCCAATGCGTCAAAAGTGTTGACTAAAACTTTGGGCCGCGTTTCGGCATCTAACATGTCCAACAACTCTTTAAACGTCGGTGGGGAAAAGCTATAAGTTTCGGAGCTATTTGGAAGCATGAACGACGGAAGGTCGCGTTTGGATAGAGTCGTAACCCAGGGGATTTGGATTTTCCACAAGGGGTCACCAGAGCATGAGGAGATTTCTGTTGGGGTTATACTGTAAAGTATGATTTTACTTTGTATAACCAAATTGAATTTCTGTCTTATTTGCTTAAATAAATTATTTATCACTGATGCTTTAAATATGATTGAATGTTACATATATTTACTGCATACCTGTTCATAAATAAGTACGTGTTACATTGTAGTTAATTTAGCGATATCAGATCACAGAAGATTAAATTAATAGCCCCTTGTAACCAAAAGTACAGAATTCACAACTTAGATGGAAATGAACAATCCATCGTGAAAGGTTGAAGTGTAAGGCTCAGATTTGCTTGTCTTGACCAAGAGATTGCACTAGTGCATCATGATGTGCTGAATAGGACCTACTTGAGAATAAATTCTCCAGTACTGAATATAGAAGAATTAGACCTCAGTGGTTCATTATTTTTTAATCTCCATCCCTTAAATAGGATCATGTGGAATTAATAATCATTGCTTGATTCATGTTGGGTAGAGAATCAAGGAGATTCGATACTTTGTGTTTTGGGCAATATTATTAGTTACATGATGATTGCTAAGATTTAATACGGAGAATCGTGTGCAAGTACGTCTTGCTTGATTTGTCCCCTTGGTGGGCTCAGAAGTTTTATCATACCAAATCTTGCAAGTGGAATTTGTTTCCGGTATGGATAATAATGTTGAGTTGTCCTTACTCCAAGGAAAAAAATATTAATTAATATTAAGCTATTTAGTGTCTTAAATTAATTAATGGACTAGATAATCTTAAACACGAGAAATAATAACCAGGAGCCATATTAACAATAATATGGGTTAAGATGGATAGTGCAATATTAATTATGTAGTGGGATTAATTAATATTTATGGGCTTGAATAATATTGTGGCTCAATATTGGAAATTCAAGGTCCATTGGAAGATCCAATCTTAATTCTCCTAAAGGCCCCTCAAGTAGCCCAAAGATAAAGTCCAATAACTGAAAAGGGTGTTTAAAATAAAATAAATTATTGTTGCCTAATTTTTCTATTATTTTCAAAAATAAATGAATAAAAGAGGGAGAAAGATTTTCTTTGAATTTTGTTATGGAATGAGGATAAGTATTCTTGGAATACAAGTTTATCTTATTAAATTCAAGAAATCTCCCACTTGGTTATTTATTTGGTGTTTTTCAAAAATTGTGAGAAAATAAGGAAAGGAAATATTTTCTTGATTTTCTTGAAAAAATATTATGGAAGATATGTATTCTTGGAATACAAGAATATCTCATAAATTCAAGAAGATCCAAATCTTGGATTCCTATTCCTTGTTTTTTCCAAAATCACCATAATATAAGGAGGTGAGATTTTTGTGGAATATTTTAATTATGGAAAAAAGAATATATGAGATATATTCAAGATTTCTTAGAGACCAAGAAAAAGATTTTCCCATATTATTTTCTACTCTAATTTTCTTCCACCACCCGTAGTATAAATAGGGGATGAATTTTTCATTCCCAATGCAATTCCATGTGTTGGAAAAATTAAAAATCCACAAAGGTGGTGTAACATAATTTTATTTTTCTTTTTTGTTAATTGTTCGTGAGCATCATTCCACCGGATTATTGAACAAGGACGAGGGAATACTTGAGAAGACTCTTTGGGTTTGTTTGTGTGAACGGGATATCCATCTTCTCAACTGTTGTCACTCCAAAAGGTTAGTTCACGTAAACTCCAAGCAATTCCGCATGCGTAGGATTTATGTGACTTGTTTATATGCATGATTTGTTGTTGGATTATTATTTGAATTAATATAGGATTAATTCATGCTAATAATAATTGTTAGAATTAAATTTGTATTTAAATATTCGCCCCGAATAGATCTGGGTAATTAATTCCTCAACAACTGGTATCAGAGCCTCGGTTTCGGGCTCTGAATTTTAAATTGTAATTTGATTCATTTTCATTAAACTTGAAATTGGATAGTAGAATTGCTAGATCTTTTTTGCAGGTATCCAATTGTCATGGTATTTGATGAATGTTTAATTATGCATGCATATAATTGTGGTTTTTAATTCGATTCGTTCGAATTCGTTTTTCCTCGTGAGAAAATCCACGAGTAGATTAGGATTTGTTTGATTCGTTCAATTTAATAGACTAGTCTAGATCTAGGTTTATTTATTTTTTGTAAATAAATTGTAACCGGATCGAGAACGAAGACGGAGACGAAGAATTAAAGACGGGCGACCAAGTGTCCGGACGTACGCAAGCTAAAGTGTAGGTCCTGAACGGATTTTCCTGAGGGTAGAAGTCTAGAGGGGAGGGGTGAATAGACTTCTGAAAACTTTTGCGTGAGATCAGGTGTGATAAGCAAGTTTCCTGATCAGAGAGTGTGTCAGTTTGGACTGATATCCAACTTACTGATCGCCTGAGGGCAGATCAGCTCGGTGTCTATCAGTTTAACTGATGTGCGGAAGCTAAATTTTACCCGTGTGAAAAACCAGTTTTGTTAAATCATAATTCTAAGTTATCTGTTTTGAATCAGATGACAAAGTGTCAAACTGATCAGATCAGTTGCTTGATGCAAATCTGATCCAGACTCAAAATATGCATGTAATATTTTAACAAGTAGTGTGCAAAGTGTAAAGCAGGTAAATCAGATAAGACACACCATATTTTTATAGTGGTTCGGACAACCCATTTATCATTTGACCAATCAATCTCCTCTTTGACTTGAGATTCACCAACTTTATCAGCAATTGTCTTTGGTGGATTCTAACCAGTTAAAACACTACTCCATGCTCTCTCATCTATAGACTTAATGTACATGCACATTTTGGATTTCCAATAGGGTTAGTTGGATCCATCCAAAATTGGAGGTTTTAAAGAAGGAGTCAACGGATAATCCATTGCAAAACTTAGTGTATCAAGTTTATGGAACTGACGCCAACTGAAAGTGTGTGTCCATGTATTTTTCAGAGTGTTGTTAAAAATATTGTGCAATATGTAAAACAACATATGACAGCGGAAGTCTTAAAAACACAGTGCAAAGGATTTCAAAATTGTGTATAGTCTTAATTTAGACTATACGAACCTCATGGTTAAAAACATCACTATAACAAGTAGTGAGATACACAAGAACCTCTTACAAGATCCTAAAAGGTGTAGTGAAAAAACCACACACCAAAAACAATTATTCAACCAAGTGACTAGTGATCTTATTCAACCTAACTCGATCTAATAAGATAAAATCAATACTGATTGGAGATGATTGAATTCACTCGACCAATACAAATAGAATAATATCGACCCTCACACTCCACTCACGATTGTGTCTCGGATGCTACTCTCTAAAGTTTGGAGTAGAGCAAATGGTATTTCACTTTACCTCAAACTTGATCTTCGACCAATGCAGTGTATTTATAGGATTTGGGAATCAATTACATTGTCCTATCCACTCGGTTTGGATAGCCTTGAAACTCTCCACCATCAACTCCATGATCTTGGTGTAACCACCCATGATCTTTCAATTCTCACTCATCCACAATGCAACCGCCTGACAATATAACTGAATTGTCATCACCTTCAATGTAGGAAATATAGAAAAATACATCTATTAAAACAAAGTCAATGTTAGGAGAAATGACAAATTCATGATGTTGTGCAGAATGTTGTACAACATATGAAATAACATTCGTGCAACATCAACAGTTAGAATATGAACAATGGGTATCATGTGAGGTGTGTTGAGTGAGTTAGGGTAATCTATTACTTAAATCTATTCTCATTACTTGTGTATCAAAGCTATCAAACAACATCAATAGAAGTGATTCTCATTAACCACTTCCCTTATCCCCAACCAAGTGACCCTTAATACAATTAAAAAAAATTAGTAAAGTCATGTGTAGCCTAATGGTGACTTAGTTGCTGCCTATCCTGTAGTTTGACTCCCGCTTTTGACAATCACTTCTTTACTATTTTTATTATTTTTCTCTTACATATATTGCTTTTTAGTGAAAGGGCATACATGTAATATATATTTTTTAAAATATAATATGTTTTTAACCACATGTTTTAAATATGTTAAATAGAGATTCACATACATTATAGGAAAATTCATGCGGAAGAAGATCTCATTTTGCTCTTGAACCACAAATGTTTTTTAGTGAAGGGGCACATATATTTTTTATATTTTGTTATATATATATATATATATTAAATAGACAAATAAAAACATTGTTCTTGCGAAAGAAAATCACTAAGTGAGATGATTCATAAATTAATGTTCATCTCTTTCAAAGTATTAAAGTGTTATTCCCTATTCTGCATCACGCAAATCCTACTCCATATTATAATAATTTAGTTTTTACTACTAACATCGAGATTAATTTTAAATTAATTCACGGTTTTCTCCATCCTACATGACACTGCTAAATTCCCCTTATATCTAATACACGGTCTTCTCCATCTTATGTGGCACTGTTCTATTTTAATTTATAATTTTCTTATTATTCTATATTTTTTAATTATTATCTTAACTGCCCCACATCCTTATCTCTATGCATTTCTTATTTTTTTTATCTGTATCTTAATCGTCCCATATTTAATCACTATCTTAACCTTTTTTTCTCACTATGCGTCTTTCTCATTTCTTTTTCTCTCAGAAACCAAATTTTTTTCACAGGAATTAACGAGTCCCCAACACAAATTTCTGGCTATATATCCATCTTCTGCAGTGTAATATATCACAGATATGAAATCTCATACAAGTCCCTTATTCTCTTCTAATTTTTTATTTCATTTCTAGACGCATGTTGGCCCAACGACCTTCTTCAGTGTTCCATAATAGTGTAGTCTTCATTTTTTTTACGGTTTTTGTACTCCGTATTTTCGAAATCTTGTTTATGATTAATTCAAAATCCTTTGACAAAATGCACGTCTTCTTCTCAATTTCTCTTTCATTCTACCTCTTGCTCTTGGATTCTTTTCCTTTTTCTTTTTTTAAGAATAGATCTTTCTCTCATTAAAACTCATAGTGGTCCGAATGTCTCTTGTGAAATATTGCACAAAATTAAAATCATATGTGCAATATAACATATTTTAGGCAATTTATTCAAAATCTCGCGGGTCAGATTCAAGATTTTGCCGTTCATGGCACGGGTCGGGCGGGTCATTCCTTAAATTCGATCGGTGTTGACATGATATATATTTATATATTTATAGAAGGATATTTTTACTAAATTTGTGTTGTAGCTTAATGGTTCGGGTCTATTGTTAATGTATTGTATCGCGGGTTCAATTCTTATTGAGCATATAATTTTTAAATGTTGTTTGTTTTTATTAAGTTTTTGTGTGTGTTACTACATGAAAAAAGTGTGATACTTATAGAAACGAAATGTATTACTACGTGAAAAGAAAAATTACATTATTATTCTACATGTGTTACTGAATGGATAAATAAAATGTTACTATATTATTATACTTGAAAAAATTCATATACATTTTTTTTTTTTGAAAGGAAAAAATTTCATATCTTGCATTATCATTTTCCAAAAATTTACATTATCATTATCCATGTGTTACTGCATGGATAAATAGAATATTACTACATTATTATACTAAAAAAACTTTATATCTTGCGTAGCACATATTAAAATATAATGTAATACATGAATGTTCACAAGGTAACACATGGGTCACAAGGTAACACATTGTTATTCATATGGTAACACATGAGTATTCACACAATATTACAAAGGCATGTATACAATGTTACATATTACTAAAAATTCATGTGTACTATATAGAAAAAAAAGTGTTACCGTATGAAGAAAAACGTGTTACCACATGAAGAAAAATCAGTACTAGCGCAAAAAAAAATTCTCAGTCCAAAGAGATGAAAAACAACCGAAGAAAACTAAAACAATTACAGATCTAAGGAACAACGTAAGAAGAGTGCAGAAGATCTAAAAAACTGCTTTAAAAAATTGAGAGAAAAAATAACGGAAGGACCTGTAAATTTGCAAGAATGAGAAGACTGAAGAAAACAAGAAGAATGTGGAAGAATTTGAATAAAGAAGAGAAAAAAAGTAAAAGAAGAACATGAGAAGAAAAATCTAATGGCGCGCCGCTGTTAAATCTTGTTGGTTGCGAGGAAGAAGAAACCTGGAAGGCAGATTCGAAGAGGGCCTGACCCGCGAGAAATTAAAAAAATTCTTATTTGGGCTATAATTGCACGAAAATCACAGTATGCAATACTCCATAAAAAAATTTGCCTAGTGGTCCGCAGTATTAGAGGTAAACATAATCTTTTTTGTAATTAATTTATATAATTGTATTGAGATGATTAATTTCTACTAACTTATAATATTTTTATTTGCAATTTCTTTTTCTTTTTTCTTTCTTCAATTTTTGTTTTGTTAATCTACAACGATATTAATATTTGCAGATTTTTTTGTTCTCAGATCACACTTCACACTAATCAGTCCTATTTTTTACGTTTATAAATTGTCAAAAAATATGTGTTTTCTTTTGAAGTTTATTAAGAAATTTTATGGAAAAAGATTTTATATAATCCGGTGAAAAAAGAATTTGGTGTTTTATTTAATTTTTTCTGAATTGTGTTATCAAATATGGAGCTTTTAATCACTCTGAATACATGAATTTGCTAAGATGGACAAACATCTATTTGGCCTAATATTCTAATTTGAGAAGATAATTATACGTTTATATTAGGAGAAGGAACAAAAGCTCGTGCAACATAGGCGGACCACCAACAAAGGTTGCAACAGATAAAACAAAAGAACATATGAAATAAAAAAAATTAAAGAGTGCGGATTCAGTTATGGGGTGAGTTTACAATGGGATAAATTTCAATTGACACTCAATATCGATATAGGTACATACCAAAAGTTCAAGATTTCTTTGAATGATAAAAGAAAACAATATAACAATCAATTAAAGTCTTAGTAATTTTTTGGATTTGAAAATTTATTAATGACCTTATTTTTTTGTTCATCAGTTAAAAAAATTAGATTTTGATTTATATGTCGAGTTGATTCAGACAGGGAGTCTGCAGTTAATTTCAATATATGCAGTATAAATTCGGTATTATTTTTCAATGGCTATGTTTGTACTAATGCCCACACACGAAATGGCCAACTTAATGGATTTTGGATTAGAAATCTATTAATGACCTTATTTTTTTATTCATCAGTAAAAAAAAAAAACAAGGGCAGAATGATGGGAGATTCCTCGATTGGCCGTGAGCGGCTAGGCCCTCGGAGCAATACGGTGGCAACATGAAGAACTGGTTGTTGAACCACACAATTGAAGAGAAGGGATGATTGGAGAGAAGGGTTTGAGCTTGATTTTGGCGTTGATTCATAGATTTCACATAGTTTGAAGAATCGGCTGTATTGAAAGACGAAAGTAGAGAGGGTTTGAGAGATTTAGCTTTGATAGAGAAAAGAATGTGAATAAAATAAAACCGTGCAGACTTTCCTAAAAATAAAATAAAATTTCCTAAAAAATTGATTTAGGTGAATTTCCCGTGATCACACTTTTAAATATCTTTTAAAAATAATTAAGACCCGCTAAGTTTGGCTCCCAAAATTCCATTAATTTAGATCTTTCTAATCACAATTTAAAATATCATTTTAAAATATTTAGCACCCGCCAAGTGATTTTTTTGGCTCCCAAAATTTCATTGATTAATAGACTGGATATATTTTATGCATTGATTTTTTTTTTCAAAAAAAAAAAATATATATATATATATATATATATAATATAAAACAGTGAAAATTGATGGGAAAATAATTATCTTCTGGAATTATTAATTTATTTAATATTTTTACTTTTAATAAAAGAGTGGGTCTCAAGTACATTCCGATGCACGGTGCACTCATAGTGCATTTTAAAAATGTGCGACTTGTTACACTAAAAAATGCAACTTATTTACACTGAAGCGTGCAACATTAATATGAAAAAGTAGTTGCACGCTTCAATATAATAAGTTGCACTTTTCAATATATCAAGTCGCATGTTTCTAAAATAAACTATGAGTACACGGTGCATCTGGATGCATACAAGACCTAGCCATCATAAAATGCTCTTAAAGACAGTAGGTGATATCTATGAGACCAATTACCGAAACGATGTTTGATGAGACACGATATACATTTCATATGAGTATGATTGTTCAATCGAATATCTCACCTCTTATAGCTGGTTACTAAATCAGTAAGTATAAAATTTGAAAGTTACATATTTTTTTTCAAATCATGATAGTCTCGAGCAATTCACGAACGATTTGATTTGATTACTTTCCACAAAAGGCTCATCATAAACAGTGAACACTTGATGGGTTGAGCTAAACTTTAAGATTAGACCTCTAATTAAATTGCGTATTGTCCGATGAACATGATATCAGAAATTCACTCAAAATCTCTAAATATGTTTACAAAAGTTGACGAAAGTTATATGGTGATCATACAGGTTATACGAGTTTGTTTCTACCCATAATTGTACACGATCATTTATGATGTCATACGAGTTGTTATTTTGTTTTCTTGCATTTTCAAATTTTTATTTATGTTTTTGTCCATATTTGTTATCTTAAACATATTAATAAACACATGAAGATGGGTAATGATGAATTTATTGTCGTGAGGGGTCATAACAACATCGGTTTCGTTATAACAACATTTGTGTTGTTATTCGAATTTAGCGTGATTTCAAGATATTTTTTTGTCTTGATCTCGCATTTATTAGTTTTTAATCATAAATGCACATAAAATGTTTGAAGTCCAAATACATAAAATTTTAAGAATAGTGTAAGTTCAACGGTTCGCTAATTGGTACGCATGCTCGTTAATAAACACGTGAACTAACTCGTAAATTGCTACAGATATAGTTCTATCTTTAATTTATAATATTCACACTTAAATATTTATTATAAATATACAAGTATATAATTGAACTTACTTGATTAAAATTATAGATTTCAGTAGATATTTCAAAAATATATAATTTTATTTTAATAATGAATTGATGAATGATTTAATTTATGATTGATATTGTCAAAGCCGACCCTGGGATTGTGCGAGCTGTGATATATGTTGTTAAGTTGCAATGATAATATACAAATCAACCAGCCTGAGTGAAAGATACAACTACTTACAAAGCTTCTGAGCAGACAGCTTAGAAGATCGGCCCTTTTCTCAAATTTCCTCCTTTCTTTTACCTTCTTTCCCTTCTTCTTTTGCTTCTTATTGGAAAAAAATTCCCTTCTTCTTTGCTTCTTATTGGAATATCTGATGAATGTACTATAAATTAATATGTCCCTTTAACCAGGTAACTTTAATATGTTTCTCAGCTAAAATATTTAAAAAGTATAAAATCTCAGCTAAAATATTCAAAAAGTAAAAAAACTCAATATTTTATTCAGTAAGCATAACTACCAGCTGAAGCTACATTTCATATCATTCGATACCATTACAACAATTTTAATTCACATGCGTTAGGACCAGTCAATCTTGTCCTGTCACACCCAACTGGTACACCTTCCTTATATGAGTGAATTACAACATATTCGACCTCTCCTACCTGAACAAAGAGAGAGATAAATCATATGCACAAATGCATTTTAAGAAAAAATTAACAAAACTGAAATGTTGAAGAATCCATTCAGTTAAGTGTGATTTTAGTATTTGGCTACAATTGTGTGGAGGTTATGGAGTGACATATAGTTGGTAGCATAACCTTAATGTAGTATATAGTGCTAAATTCAAGGCTTTTCAATCTCCCCCTCAAATACAATCTTAAAAGTTAATGTTATTTAATTATAAAGGGCTAATTGAACTCTGTGAATATCTCCACAAGATGATAAGTTAAACAACTCAAACTGATAACCATAAACATGATACGGGGAAGGTTCAAATATTTCTTTGTCAGCAACAATTCTTATATAACTCAACCCCATCTATATAGTATATATATATATATATATATTCATATCAAAATCTCTATGCAAACACTTGAAAATTCTCGGACAATATGACATCATCTTTAACCAATCAAAAAATAGCTTGGAACAGAGGTGTTCACAAACATTCATAGATGGAATGTTCTAAAAATCACTAATAATATTCATCATCCTGATTACAAGGTTAAAACTACCAGAACCTCAGCTTTCTAAATAATGTTTATCCCTATTCAGTTTCAACTTCTATTTCATGCTCTTCTTTATTCTTAGTCCTCGTATATAGGGAGCAGCAGTGTTGCACATCCTAAATATCTGAATTCAAAAGTTAGAAAAGCACAACAGCATGTACACATGGTGATACCAAATATACTTATTAAGTTGGGAATGATTAAGATCAGAGAATTCTCACCTTCAACTAGTTCAATCTATCCTCAAAGGCTATGCAAGGAAAAATTAAGTCTAATCTGTGCAGCTTCATTTATATAAAAAGTTCTATGTGATCAGCGACCAATAAACTCTAAAGGGGAAATATGCAACAACTAATCACCAATTAATAATCCCCCATTGAAATATGACATATCACAATTACAATAACAAATTCAACGAAATAATCAGCTAAGTAGAAATAAAATATTTCAATGTAATTTAACAGAATTTTTTTTAATACGAGCTACCACCAAGCAATATCAAACGAAATTATGGGAAACTAATAACCGTATAGCCCATATGGTTACTACCAAGACAGAAGAAGAATTTACTGCCTCTGTTAGATTCCTGTAATACAAGCTTCTGATTTCTTTTTGTCATCAAACAATCCACCCTAAATGTACACACTACACAGGAGGGGTTTATCACATTGCATAAATGCAGCAGCTGTTGCACCAATAATAACATCGTATATGCATGTGGAATGTCAAAGGAATAAGCAAAATGCAATACACTTAGCTTCAAAGAAGCAATTCTTTACCATTCACAGTATCAATATCTGTTGAAAAAGATAACTAAGTAAAAGTTTGCTCTTATGCTGAAAGTGAACAAAAATCTGCACGCCCACCAGATAAGGAGGAGTGGGGAGGTGGCTTCCAAGCAAATATATAAATACAAAAGACAATGTATGTAGAAAACTGTAATTTGGGATCATAATGTTGAAAACTTGTCTCGCTTGATCAGTCAGTATAAAAAAGACCATTCTCATACCATTTCCCTGTTACTATAATACTTGTTATATTCTCTTCCTTTCGTATCCATGTTCCATTTTTCCTTCCTAGATCAAACCATTCACACTTGAATATAGTAATATGTCTTTCCTTCGCATAGGCTAGATGAAATATATCAGTAAAAAATACTAAAGAAATCAATGTTATTGTCACAGTCTGGAAAATCTCACAATGCTCATGGTATAACGTGATCTTGATAAGGATCTGTGAGTCTGAATTCATTGTAATTTCAATTGTAATATGTATCATAACTCGAATCTTACAGGTGGCATTGCATAATCAGGCTAAATGGAGGAATAATTATATGACAAGTTGAAAAGGTAAGCTTTAAAATGCTACGAAGCTTTGTGAAGTATATATAAGAATGTTTAAAACTAACATGTAATAATAACTGAAATCATGATGTGCTACTCCATTTCATAAACGTGTAATATGTAGCCAGCCTTAAGCATAAAACTCAACAACAAAGTCTAATTTAGGATGAGAAAAGTAAAACTAGGAAAATGATTTCAAGCAATATTTAAGTGAGTTTAAAAAGATTAATAAAATATATACATGTAGAATTGTTATATCAGCAACAAGATAACTTGTATTTTGAAACACAAATGCAGTACCAAGACCTCGAAACTTGTGAAAGATGCATTATACCATCAGTAATCCGAGGCAAAATAAAGTCACAATATAAAGGAATATAAGTGGTGATCAGGTTTTCAAATGTATTAAGTATACATGTAGGATATCTTATGAAGCCACAGCTTCAGAGAACAATACCAAATATAAGCCCACATCATTTTATACCAATTGCAAATATAATTTAAATCAGTACCTTAATTGGAATACCAAAGTAAATCAATATCAGTATATTCCTTTCAAATTTCTGAATTCCTTTCAAATTTCTAAATCATAATGAAAATAAGTTACAGTTGATTCCTAATTCACCTGTGAAGGGCTTTGCCAATGAAAATATTATTAAAAGATTAATGTGGGCATTGCTTCATTTGTAAATTAGATACATACACACCTACAATGCAATGTTACCCTACTAGCTCTTCGTCAGCTTCTACTATAACAATTGTCTTACTGCCACGTTAATAGGACAGTAGGTGTCTACAGGTGTGTTGGAGAAAGTCCTCTATAGTTTGTAAATATATACAGATGTGTATAATATACATGTTATCTGTACAAAGACACGGGGTAGACCAGCTTGTCTTCAAAAAAACTAGATGCATAAATTACATTTATTCCCTTTCCACGAATTACTAATATAGTTTTATCGGTAATTATAGTTGTATTGTATTATTCGTATTTAAGAATGTGATTTATAGGGTTGATATACATTGGACTGAGGAGCAAGTTTATGCAGGGATCAACCATCAAATTTAGCTTCCTTCTTAGATTCCAATGATCATTTATAATATTTAGCAACATTTTCAAACATAATTTTTTTAAAGTATATGAATTCATTGAGACATTATAACAAACACCTTCGAGGGGATCAGTTGAAAACACCCATAATATAACAAACACCTTCTAAATTATATTAATTCTTGTAAAATTAACTTTGGAGTTCCATTGTTGTATTGAAGAACAAAATTGAAGAGTTCCGTCAAAGAAATCACATAAGCTCTATTGTCGTATTAACAATTCTTACAAAGGAAAACAAAAATTAAAATGAAGAGAAAAGTACCTATTGATGTTTGCTCAATTTGTGGAAGAAGCTCACGAATTCAAACTTGCAATGCAGAATTGGGAAGTTCTTGTAATTGGGTGTATCAGGGAAGGAAAGGGATTGAGCCAACTTTCTGGCAAAAAGCCGCGGGAGGGAAGACCAGTTCTGGTACAATTCAAGTGCGGGGAGCTGTTGCCCTACTCATTATTCGTGACGAATTTGGCAGGTCTACTCATATTCAAGTATTGGATATAAATATTTGATAACAAGATGTCATGATGATGGTCCCGATTTTTGGTGTATCAAAAACCCATTTTGCGCGTGCGTGAGCAAAACATGTCATGTGATGCATATAAAACAGGGATGAGGGAATGGTGATACCAAATTTTTGCTTTTAAGAACGATGTGTGTTGTTTTTCTTGTAATCGAATGCATATGGCAACTAAGAACATAAAGCAGTAAAGAACACACGATTTTATAGTGGTTCGGATGAAACCCGCCCTACATCCACTCTTCCCTTTCGGGGCACCAACTTAACCAACTTAACCTACTGGACTTAGTTTTATGTGTTAGTCCAACACCCAACAGATGTTTACCGAGTTCACACTCAAACGAGACTTATCTCCCTCACGGGATTGCCTATAGATGTTTACCGAGTTCACACTCAACCGAACCCAGAAATCAGAAACTAGAATCCCTAGTCTGAAATCTTGCGGTGACAAACTTAACCTAACTCAAACTGATTTGGGTATTTGGTTTCCAACTAGGTTGAGATTTTCCCTTACATTTGTTTAGCTTCAATGCTAAGGATGGGAAAATCTCTCTAAGCTTAGGATATAGCATTTGTGCTTAGATCTAGGGTAGAACACTCTTGAATATATGCGTGTATTTCTCGCTCTGTATTCCATGGTGGGAATGCTTGAGTATATAGGATCGGGAGCACAATTAGAATGCCTTAGCCGTGCTACGATCAGGCCATATTTCAGAACACGCATCATCTGGCACACGACCTTGGCTGGGAACTGCTGGAACCCATATCTTCTTAGCTCTGTAGCATCGTTTGCTACATTCTCCACATTCTTCCACGCTTGATAATGAAGGAAGAACTTGTATTTATAGTGTGGATTTGAATGTTACCATTGGAGAGAATCACATTCAAATCCATACTACTCTGTAGCTTTTTGCAGCTTTTTCAGGCTTGTCGTCTTCCTCTCATCGGTCCACGTCAGCTGAATCTAACAGCTATATTCTTCAGGATCTTCTGAGTCTCAGGATCTTCAGTTCTATCCGAGCCTTCAGGTTAATCTGAGCCTTATGGTCTATCTGAGCCTTCAGGTCTATCTGAGCCTTCAGGTTATCTGAGGGTTCTTGATTCAGCAGACTTCTCTTCAGCGGACCTTGTCTGATCAGGCATACTGACACTCAGGCTTACTAAGTTCAGCTCTTCTGAATTCAGACATCCTGACCCTCAGGTCACTTGACTCAGGCTATCTGATTTCTTCTTGTCTGATCTGATCAGCTTGACTGATCAGATCAACATATCTTCAGGATCATCTCAGGATAGCATCAGGTCATCTTCATCAGGTTAGCATATCAGATTATCATATCTGATCTCGATCACGTCTGATCTCGATCAGTCTCATCAGCTCATCATCATATCTGATCTCGATCACATCTGATCTTGATCAGTCTCTTTTGCTCATCTTCTGATCTGCAACCTTCTCTTCTGATTTGTTGGCTTTAGCTTTTCTTCTCTTCTGATTTTGCTCAGCTCATCAACTAACTCCGGAACTCATCTTATTCATCTGATCTCGATCATTCTCGTCTGCAGCCTCGTCTGATCTCGATCATCTTCTTCTGATTTCTTGAGTTCCCCCTCAATTTGTTCTCTCGTTCCCCCTTAACTTGTTATCTGTAGATTGACTTGAATAACACAAGTTAATAATGTTTTGGCATAAATTATCAAAACTAAAATATCCCAACACAGGAGTCTTCTGGTTTATTTGTATAGATGCCTACTTGTATGCCAAGATTCCCGTGTTCGAATTTCTATGATTTCTTTTTTTGTCACTTTTTACAACTGAAGTGGTTTGATTCTTATCAAGGTATTTTATTTTTTATATAGAAAAACTAATGCTTAAAAGATCATAAATAATAAATTTCAAGCATAAACAATCAAAATTGTCTAACTTACTTGGTGGGTGCTTGTCAAATTTAATATAAAGATCTTGTGTTCAAATTGTATTCTTGCATTTTATTTTGGAATTATTGTGACGTTTTATACAATTTCGCCACCCTAAGTGTACAATAGTGATGAACATAAAATTTTGTCACTAAATGATTATCGTCCATTCTTATGACAAAATTCAAATTCGTCATGCATTTTATTTAATAAAATCTATATTTTATATGGAAAAATTTATGGTTAAAATATATTAAATAATACATTTCAATATAAAGGATATATATTTGGTTGTTGCCTGTCAAGTTTAATTAAGGGGTCTTGTGTTCGAATTTTATTATTGTATTTTATTTTTATGTTATTGTCAATTGAATGTGTTGATTAAGGTGAGCTTTTACGTTGAAATACTTTTATAAAAATAACTGAATACATAATGTCCCTGTGGTCTAGTGGTGTAGTTATCTTTATTCTTGTAAGAGGTCCAGTGTTTGATACTTGATGGATACAATTTTTTTTAATTTTTATTTTGAGGTCATGTGTTCAAACCTTAATGAATACTTTTATAAAAATAATAAAACACAATGTTATGTTCGGCCTAGTGGTGTATTTATCTTAATTCATGTAAGGGGTCCTATGCTCGAACCTTAATGGATCCAACTTTTTATTAAATTTTATTTGCAATTTTAGTTTATAAAATTTATATTTTATATTTAAATCGTCACCATATATAAAAATTGGTGACGAAAGAATATGTCACTAATTACTATGAACAACTAATGACGAAACATAAAACCTCATTAAAATTTTATACTATATGACCAATATTGATCGTCACTAATTACAATGACAATCGTCACCGAATAATATTATGACGAAGTAAGTGCGTCATTAAAAAATGATTATTAATCGTCACTATATATAAATATTGGTGACGAAAGAATATGTCACCAATTACTATGAATAATTAACGACGAAACATAAAATTGTCATGAAAATTGTATATTATATGACGACTATGATCGTCACTAATTACAATTAAGATCGTCACCGAATGACAAATAAGTGCGTCATTAAAAAATGATTATTAATCGTTACTATATATAAATATTGGTGACGAAAGAATATGTCACCAATTACTATGAACAATTAACGACGAAACAAAAAATTATCATGAAAATTGTACATTATATGACGACTATGATCGTCACTAATTTCAATTAAGATCGTCATTGAATAATACTGTGACGAAATAAGTGCGTCATTAAAAAATGATTATTAATCGTCACCATATATAAATATTGGTGACGAAAGAATATGTCACTAATTACTATGAACAATGAACAATGAAACATAAAATTGTCATGAAAATTTTATGTTATATGACAAATATGATCGTCACTAATTACAATGAAGATCGTCACCAAATAAATTTGTGATGAATTAAGGGCGTCACCAATTCTTTTGAATAATTAATGACAAAACATATAGTGGTCACAAAAATAGTATTTTTCATGACGTTGAATATCGTCACTAAATATTATGAATATCGTCACCAAAGTTTATTGTGACAAATTTCTTCGTATTGTCATGAATTCTTTAAATTAGTGACGAAAAAAATCATTAGTGGTGACAAAAAAAAATTTGTCGCAAATTCTCGCTTTTTAGCGACGAAACTTAAATTTGTCACCTTTAGGTAACATATTGTGACGAATTTTGTGTCGTCACAGAAAATTTCGTCACGGAATGTGTGATTTCCTATAGTGTGGGAGCCATATTATTATGAAGTCGTAATGTGGGTTAATATGGATAGTTCAATATTAATTTTATAGTGGAGTAAATTAATATTAATGGGCTTGAGTTATATTTTGGCTAAATATTAAAGCGTCATAGCCCATTGAAGGTCCAATCTTAATTCTTCTAAAGGCACCTCAAATAGCCCAAACTAAAGTCCAATTAATGAAAGGATAAGAAAATATGTTGGCCTATTTTTCCTCTATTATTTTCGAAAAAAATGGGTAGGAAGAGAGAAAAGATTTTCTTGATTTTCTTGGAAAGATTTTATGGAATATGTATTCTTGAAATACAAGTTTATCCCATAAGTTCAAGAAAAGTCAAAGATCTTATTTCTTTCCTAACTAGTTGATATTTTCAAAAATATCTATAATATAAGGAGGTGGGATTTTTGTGGAATATTTTATTATAGAGAAAAGAATATATTGGATATATTTAAGATTTCTTGGAGATCAATGAAAAGATTTTCCCATCTTATTCCTAGGGCAAAATTTTGACCACCTCATGTATTATAAATAGGGGATGAGTTTTTCATCCCCAAGTTTAATTCCATGTGTTGGAAAAATTAGAAATCCACAAAGGTGGTGGCCAAATATTTTATTTTCTCCTTTATATTAAAATTTTTCGTTGATAATCCTCCCACTGGATAACGTTCATAGACGTGGGACATATTTGAGAAGGTACTTTGGGTTGATCCATCGTCTCAGCGGTTGTCTCTACGAGAGGTTAGTATTTACGTAATTCCTAGATTACGCATGCTTAGGTTTTACGTGAAATACGTGTACGCATGATGTTTATTTGCTTATTAATTATTATGTTGAATTGGTTTAGGATTAATTCATGTTAGTAAATAATTAATTAATTTAAATATGTATTTAATTCATCTCGAATAGATCCGGGCACCCCTAATTTCCCATAACCGTATCGAGCCTCGGTTTTGAGCTCAGATTTAAATTGTTATTTAAATTATGTTGGCCATTAAATTTTATTGAAATTGGATAGTAGAATTGTTAGATCTACTTTTTTTTGGTGTATCCAATTGTCATGATATTTAATGTGTTTATTTATTTCACGCGTATGGATGGTTTTAATTCGACTCGATTATAGCGGCGACAGGTGGGGGCAAGGCGACGAGATCGAGCGCTGGATGGAGATCGGGGCCGACGCGGGCTCGCATAAAGGCGAAGCGCGGACCGAGAGGACGCGGGTGAAGCGCAGGCGGCGCTGGGTGAAGATGTCTTGATAGGCGCGTGAGCGGCGAAGCGAGGTGGCTGGGGTGAGCAGCGACAATGGCGTGTCTTGTGGCGGCTGCGGTTGAATCGCTGAAAATTTAAATTACTGGCGACGTCTTGGAGCAGGCACGAGGCGCCCAAGACTAGCTTAAATCGACCTGCCGGTCGGTGTCGCGTGCACCCGACCCGCGAAGCTGATCGGGTACCGCGAGGCGTGATTTTTGAGACGTTCGAGTGGGAGAAATTCAAGATGGCGTTTCTTCAAAATCAAGCCAAGAAAAATCAAACCATGACAATTGGATAATTTGTGCCCAATATGTTTATTTTTCTGCTTTGCTTGATTTACTGTTGTATTTTATTGTGCTTTATTTAATTTGGTTAAATGTGTTTGCATGAGAATTGCCCAACAAAAAATCTCAAATTAAAAAATTACTAAGTATTTTTAATAATTAATTTGGTTTTGAATCAAATTAATTTTGACCTCCATGATTTATTTATTTGTGAAATCTTTTGAAGAAATTCCCCTAAAGAACGGCCAAAAGAGAGATTTCACATGAATAAATTCTCAAAATGATGATTGTGAATTATTATTAGTGGCGACGATGACCCTCCCAAGAGGCTCGATCAAAACGAAGTAATAATTCTGTATTTAATCGTGGTTATTACTTAGGTATAAAATTGATATGCATATACTTAGCTGAAGTCCCTGTCAATTTTTTTTATTGGTCAAGTGGGAGCCAACTATTTTTTTTTAAAATTAAAGGTTTGTAATTGTTCTTGTTTGTAACCTGCTTGAATGTGATTTAAATGATGACCCTCCCAAGAGGCTCATTTAAAACTGTTTTGAGATGTTGGCTGATACATGTTCATATTTTTTTTGAGATTTCAATATGAATCATGTGATCGAATTATGTGATTTTCTTTGTGTTGATCTGGATATTGACACAAGATGTATGTTTATTTCAGTTCATCATGTCGCAACCTTTTAATCCATTAAAATATATGCTCAAAGAAAACCAACTTTCTGCTGAAAACTATGGAGGCTGGAAAAGAAATATGAAATTTGTCCTCACTGCACAACCACAACATTGGGTTCTTGGGGGATCCAAACCTGAAAAACTTACTGATGGGTCATCAAATGCGGAGAGATCCATGTATGAAATCTGGGAGCAGGCCAACAAATTTATGAAGTGTATAATCTTGACTTCACTGTCTGGTGATTTGAAACACATTCATGAGGATGTTGAATCAGCTGCGGAGATCATGCAGAGTCTTGAGGAAATGTTTTCAACAGAAAACCGCATGACCAAACAGTTTCATCATGATGGTGTGGCTAGGCTAAGATGACAGAGGGAACACCTGTGAGGGATCATGTTCTCAAAGTCAGGCGCCATTTTGAAAAGCTTGCTTACCTCGGTGCTAAGTATGATGATGGGGCTCAAATTTGTTCCTGACTCTTCCAAGATGCTTTAATGAGTTTTTCTATAGTTTTTTGATGAGCGATCGCATGTTTACTATGGATACTCTACAAGAGGTCTTTGAGACGATAGAGAAACATTTGGGGCAAGAAGACGAGGCTTTGGTGACTAAGAAACTTCTTTCAAGATTTAGGCCAGTGGCAGGCAAGATCAAAGTGAAGATGATCAGTCGGAAACAAAGCAAAGCTCGTACTAAGAAAGATAAAGGTAAGGCGGTAAATGGGTTAGGGATCCAAAAGAAACCAAAAGGGAAGTGTTTTAACTGCGGTGAAAAGGGACATTGGAGGTGGGCCTGTTCCAAACCCAAGCGGAATGGAAAGAAAGGTAATTCTCTCGCACTAGTTTTTGAAACTTGTTTAGTGGCGTATGCTACCCATTCGTGGGTAGTGGATATGGGATCCAATGATTATGTTTGTTTAACGTTGCAGAGGTTCAAGAGGACCCGACAACTTAGTGGAAGAGAGATCCTCGTCACGCTAGGCGATGCTACGAGAGTGGTAGCTGAAGCAGTGGGAGAAGTGCACCTGTCTTTTGAAGACAAAAGTTTAATTTTAAGAGATGTTCTTTATGTTCCCGTTTTTCACAAAAACCTTATTTTAGTTTCAAAACTATTTGCTGATGGATATTCTGTTCCTTTTAATAAACATGTTACTGTTTTTCGTAACTATGTGGTTATCTGTCATGGAACATTACGGAACAATCTCTATATTATTAATTGTGCACATCACACACGAAATGCATCCTATAACTCATCTACTATTTCAAGTAAAAGGAAACGTTCGACCAATGTGAACGAGACACTTCTTTGACACCTAAGATTAGGTCATATTAATCCAAAAAGGATCCAAAGGTTGGTCCAAGATGGTTCATTGGAGTCCCTCCTGATTGAACCATTTCCAACTCGCGAATCATGTTTGGACGCTAAGATGACCAAGAGGGCATTTGGAGCCAAGGGACTTAGATCTAAAGAAGTGTTGGAGATTGTTCACATCGATGTATGTGGTCTAATGCAAATCAAAGCAAAAGGAGGCTACGAGTATTTCGTTACGTTTATCGATGATTACTCACGCTATGGGTACGTTTTCCTAAATGAAGATAAATCTGAGACCTTTGATAAATTCAAAGAATTTAAGGCTCTAGCAGAGAATCATAAGGAAAAGAGTATCAAGTTTCTACGACCTGATCGTGGAGGCGAATACCTCAGCGATGAATTCTTGAACTACCTGTCGGGTGAAGGGATTGAATCCCAGTTGACTGCACCCGGTACCCCTCAACAGAACGGGGTTGCAGAACGAAGAAACAGAACGCTTCTAGAAATGGTAAGATCAATGATGAGTTATGCGGATTAACCAAAATCGTTTTGGGGTTACGCCTTGCAAACAACGGCTTATATTCTGAACTTAGTGCCATCCAAATCGGTTCCAAAAACCCTTAGGGAATTGTGGACGGGGCGCAAGCCCAGCTTAGGACACATGAGAATCTGGGGGGTGTCCGGCATACGTGTTGGATAGGGAAGCAGGGAAATTGGATGCACGTTTGGAATTAAGGTTGTTGATAGGATTCCCCGAAGGAACGAAGGGATGCATGTTCTATGGTCCCGAAGATCAAAAGGTCGTAATCAGTACGCACTTTAGATTTTAGAAGAAGACTATATGAACGATAAAAAGCATAGAAGCGAGATTACCTTAGAAGAACTTAGGGGGCCTACTCCGTCGCAAACTGTACAAGGAGACATACCACGTGTCACACCTACACAATCGTAACCTCGTCGTAGTGAGAGGGTTGTCAGATAACCCGAGCGATTCTTAGGGATCGGAGAGTCCTCGGACTTGATCTCGGGAGAAGAATCAGATCCATGGTCTTACAACAAGGCGATCCAGGATAAGGATGCGACATCTTGGCAAATAGCAATGGAAGCCGAGATGGGTTCAATGGATCACAATAAAGTGTGGGAGCTAGTCGAACCACTTAATGGGGTAAAACCCATTGGATGCAAGTGGGTATACAAGAGGAAAAGAGGACCGGACGGAAAGGTTGAAACCTTTAAAGCAAGACTTGTGGCGAAAGGGTACACTCAGAAAGAAGGGATCGACTATGAGGAAACCTTTTCGCCCGTAGCCATGCTCAAGTCCATCCGAATTCTCTTGTCGATTGTTGCGCACCTAGATTTTGAGATCTGGCAGATGGATGTCAAGACAGCTTTCCTCAACGGAAGTCTTGACGAAGAAATCTATATGCAACAACGCGAAGGCTTCATTGAAAAAGGCCAAGAGCATCTGGTTTGCAAGCTGAAGAAGTCCATTTATGGGCTAAAGCAAGCATCCTGTGCTTGGAATTAATGTTTTGAAAGTTGTTTGTATAAAAAGCATGACGGAACTGCCTTGGTATTCTTGGTACTATACGTAGACGACATTCTACTCATCGGGAATGATGTAAAGATGTTGTCAGACGTAAGGGCATGGCTGTCAAAACAGTTTGATATGAAGGACTTGGGAGAAGCCGGTCACATCTTAGGGATCAAGATCACTTGAGATCGTAAGAAAAGGATGATCTGGCTTTCGCAAGCTTCGTACATAGACACCGTTTTGAAGCGATTCAGCATGCAAGATTCCAGGAAAGGTTTTGTACCTTTCAGACGCGGAATCCATCTATCCAAGGAAATGTGTCCCAAGACACAAAAGGAAATAGATGACATGAAGGGCATCCCTTATGCTTCCGCTGTGGGAAGCCTCATGTATGCGATGCTGTGCACGAGACCGGATATCTGCTTCACCGTAGGAATGGTAGCAAGATATCAAAGTAACCCTGGGAAGGAGCATTGGACTGCGGTTAAGAACATTCTGAAGTATCTAAAGAGGACACGGGACAAAATGTTGGTTTATCTATCGGACAGTCTAATCCCCATCGGTTACACGGACTCAGATTTCCAATCAGACATAGACTCCAGAAAGTCAACCTCGGGTAGTTTGTTTTTCATGGGGGGAGCAGCCATGACTTGGAGAAGCGTTAAGCAGAAATGCATTGCCGATTCTACCATGGAAGCCAAATATGTAGCTGCTTGTGAAGTAGCGAAAGAAGCGGTTTGGCTCAAGAAATTCCTAGTGGATTTGCCCAGCACGATCACGGTTTACTGTGATAACGCCAGAGCAGTTGCAAATTCTAGGGAACCTAGAGCCCACAAGGCCAGCAAACACATAGAAAGAAAATACCATCTTATACGAGAAATCGTTAAGAGATGAGATATAGAGGTGGCAAAGATTGCGTCTGAAGACAACCTAGCAGATCTATTCACAAAGTGTCTGCCTCAGAGTACATTCGAGAGACATGTGGAAGGAATGGGTGTCAAGAGCATTGCCAATCTGCTTTGAGTATAAGTGGGAGAAATATTATTAGGTTCGTGTGGGGTGACATTAGATGTCACATATAACACGAGACATGTTGTAGTATACTTAAAAGCAGACTTTGAGTATAAGTGGGAGATTGTTGGGGTTATACTGAAAAGTATGCTTTTACTTTGTATAACCAAACTGATTTTCTTATTTATTTTACTGAAATAAATTATTTATTACATGTTGCATTAAATATGAATGAATGTTATATATATTTACTGCATACCCGTTCAATAAGTCAGTACGTGTTACATTGTAATTAATTTGGTGATACCAGATCACAGAAGATCAAATTAACAGCTCCTCGTGACTAAGTACAAATTCACGACCAAGATGGAAATGAACAACCCATCATGAAAGGTTGAAGTGTAAGGCTCAGATTGACTTGTTTTGACCAAGGGATTACACTAGTGCATTATGATGCGCTGAAAAGGACCTACAGGAGGATAAATTCTTCGGTATTGAATATACAAGAATTAGACCTCAGTGGTTCGTTATTTCTTAATCTTCGTTCCTTAAATAGGATCGTGTGAAATTAATAACTATTGCTTTGACTTATGATGGGAAGAGAATCAATGCAATTCGATACCTTGTATCTTGGGCAATATTGTTAATTACATGACGATTGCTAAGATTTAATACGGAGAATCGCGTGCAAGTACGGCTTGCTTGATTTGTCCCCTTGGTGGGCACAAAATCTTTATCATACCAAATCTTGCAAGTGGAAATAATGTTGAGTTGTCTTTACTCCAAGGACAAAGATGTTAATTAATATGAAGTCTGTTCAGTGGCTTAATTAATTAATGGACTAAGATAATCTTAAATGCGGGAAATAATAACCGGGATCCATATTATTGTGAAGTCGTAATGTGGGTTAAGATGGATAGTTCAATATTAATTTTATAGTGGAGCAAATTAATATTAATGGGCTTGAGTAATATTTTGGCTAAATATTAAAGCGTCATAGCCCATTGAAGGTCCAATTTTAATTCTCCTAAAGGCCCCTCAAATAGCCCAAACTAAAGTCCAATTAATGAAAAGGAGAAGAAAATATTTTGGCCTATTTTTCCTCAATTATTTTCGAAAAAATTGGGTAGGAAGAGAGAAAAGATTTTCTTGGAAAGATTTTATGGAATATGTATTCTTGGAATACAAGTTTATCCCATAAGTTCAAGAAAAGTCAAAGATCTTATTTCTTTCCTAACTAGTTGATATTTTCGAAAATATCTATAATATAAGGAGGTGGGATTTTTGTGGAATATTTTATTATGGAGAAAAAAATATATTGGATATATTCAAGATTTCTTAGAGATCAAGAAAAAAAATTTCCCATCTTATTCCTAGGGCAAAATTTCGACCACCTCATGTATTATAAATAGGGGATGAGTTTTTTATCCCCAAATGTAATTCCATGTGTTGCAAAAATTAGAAATCCACAAAGGTGGTGGCCAAATATTTTATTTTCTCCTTTATATTAAAATCGTTCGTTGATAATCCTCCCACCGGATAACGTTCGTGGACGTGGGACATGTTTTAGAAGGTACTTTGGGTTGATCCATCGTCTCAGCGGTTGTCGCTACGAGAGGTTAGTATTTACGTAATTCCTAGATTCTGCATGCTTAGGTTTTACGTGAAATATGTGTACGCATGATGTTTATTTGCTTATTAATTATTATGTTGAATTGGTTTAGGATTAATTCATGTTAGTAATTAATTGATTAATTTAAATATGTATTTAAATTCATCTCGAATAGATCCGGGCACCCCTAATTTCCCTACATGCAACACCCTCCAGCCCGATCTCGGTCGCAACCTTGGGCCCCCCAGCAGTTGTGGTCGCCACCTCCTCGGTCGCGACCCCTTGAGCTCGCTCCTGCGCCTCTTTATCCCAGGGTTTTTGTTTAGCACGGGCATCCGCGAGGACTTTCATCCTCTTCTTCCTCAGAGCGGCGGGGTTGTTGGCATCCATCAGTTCGATTTCTCGGGGGTGGGGATGAAGGGAAGAGTGAAGCGAGGTGCAACTGTTACAGGAAGATTATTTAAAAACCAAGAAAAAAGCGTTCGGTCAAGGAGATAAAAAGTATGTTTACCTCGTGGAAATTTAGATCGCAAGTGGTTAGGCCCGGTCAGTATGCCCGAGTCCTTTCGAGCCTCGTTCGAGTTCAGCGTCTTCAGCGGCCGGTCGATGAGGTTTTTCCGGCAGACCATGACCGCTCGAGCCAAAAACTGTGAAAAGAGGGGCTCCTCTTGATTCTTGGCTGCAAAAAGAAAGCAGAGTCAAATCAGTAACTTGGGAAATTAAAATAATATGCGGACTTACTTTGGGCAACGCCGAACTCGGTCCGGATGTTGATCCGACCACCTCGGTCCAGCTCGTCCACGGGCTCCGCCAATCCCCAAAAACCCACCAAAACCTCGACTTCCACGCTTCCTCCTTGGACAGGACGTCCTCGATGATTTTATTGCCAGGGTGAGCTCACACATAATACCAGCCGCTCTCCTCGGCATGGGCCCCCACGAGGTTGGTCAGCGAGACGATCTCGTTGGCCGCCGGGAGATAACAAGGCTGGACAGACCCGAACACTGTCAATAGACCGATCAGCGTGCTCCACCCATTGGGCGTGATATGGGTCGGAGCGAGATCCCATCGGTTTAGAATCTCATTGATCCTCGGGTGGAGGGGAAATCGCAAGCCCGCCTCCATGGCGCCCTCCTTGATAGTGACGCATCCCTCGGGGGGTTGTTCGTCCCTTTCATCCAAGATCGAAACCCAGAAATGAACGTCCTGGGGGACCTTGATTAGAGGTGAAATTGAGTGAGTTACGAGCGAGTTTTAGCCATGTTTTGAGTGTTTTTAGTGATATTCTTGTGGTGATTGAGCATAATCTGTATAAAATCATTAATTTGCTTCTTTGGATTGTATAACAGGAAAGAGGGCTGAAAATGGAGCTCGTGAGACTTCGCGGTGCATGAATCGGACTCCCGGTTGAAAAGATATGAAAGAAATACTGAAAAGTATTAGTTGGAGTGAAGAAAGGTGATAGAAGGACGAGGTCGAGCACTTACAGCTCGACCAATGAGGTTGAGCATACGGAAATCCAGGCAGGAGGAGGCGCACGACCAGGTGTGGTCGAGCGAAACCGCTCGACTAAGTGCAGTGCTCGAGCGAAGCTTAATCCAGCGATAAAGAATCACTCGATCGAATTAAGTGGTTGAGCGATACTGCTCTACCAAAAGACCTGCTCGAGCGGTCTGATTAAGCAGGATATATAAGGCAGATGAGAAAAAAATAAGAGGGGGGACATTTTTCTTTTCAGAGAGGAAGAGGACGAAAATTAGATAGAAGACAAGGATGAAAAAGTACCTAGGGTTCAGGGAAGAAGGAGAGGAATTAATCCGCGAGAAACACGATTCGATTCACAAATTTACTGGTTTATATTCTAGTTTTCTGAATTTGCTTTGTAGAATTTATAGGTTTTTCTTATTTCCTGAGCAAGAATTCTAGGGTTTATGTTATTATTTGATTCAATACTTAATTTTGCTATTTGAATTCCATTGAATAATCATAGTTGATTTGGTCTATGCATTCTTGCCTAATGAGTTCTATTCGTACATTGGTTATTTGTGATTTGACGGTCAATATGGTAGGCTAAACCTTTGATTGCTTTGGATAGGATGATCTCTTGGAAATAGTGAATTGGTGAGACGATTAGGATGATTCGAGGTGTCAATTAGATTAGTTAGTACGGGATTAGGGAAGTTGATTGCCTAGTTTCAGTACACTTAGGGTTATTCTTTTGTACACCACAATAGTCCTCGTCGCCAAACAAATTCCGATAGTATACGTAGGGATTCCTGTCCAAATCAATACTCTCCAATATTTGCACTTCATCTGAAGTTAGTATAATCATTGTCATTTGCTTATTTCTTGTTGAAGCAATAGTAGTGAAATAGAACTATCAAATTGCATCCATATTAGTTACGAAGCAAAGATTTCCAGGGATTTACACGTATACTAAACTTTCTGTGGGTTCGATACTACTTGGTCCAAATACTTACCCTTGCTACAGTGATCCCATACTCTTGAGGGGTAACTGCTAGTTAAGAATATAGCATTTTACGGCCAAGTCAATGCCGCCGTTGTTGGGGATGTGACGTATGCGCTTTATGTAAAACTAGGAAATAGAATAGTAGCTAGTAGTGGGTGTTTTCTTTTCTGTTTTTACTATATTCTTGTTCTAGTTGCATTTGATTTCTTTGTTTGAGTTTTCAGGTTTATGAGAACATGCTCAAAAGGAGAAACGAGCATTGATCGAACTGAACTAGACCCTGAAGCTATAGCAAGAAGGAATCGAGCTTTTCCGAGGAGAATGACTGCGGTAGGGAATGACGGGTTGAATGTGGATAGAAATGGAGGGAACGGAGAGAATCAGTTGCAACCAGAAGGGATTAATAACCCGAACCCACAACAAAACCAATTCCCTAACCAAAATCAAAACTTCCAAAACCTTAATCATCCATACAACAACCAACCTTACCAAAATCCACCTTACCAAAACCAGCAGAACCAAAACCAACAACCAAACCCAAACTATAACCCACACTACAACCCTCTCTACCAAAACCAACAAAACCACCCAAGGGGAGGGAATCCTGATATGGCTATCCGAGGGATGTTTATGGCTCAACCTCAAAGACACTATGATGGAGTGGCTTTTCCAAGGGTGGAAACTAACAACTTCTCTATTTCACCGGGGATCCTTAAGATGCTCCTTGATTCTCAGTTCAGAGGAGAGGTCCAGAGAGACAATCCAAACACTAATCTCCGGAACTTTTTGATGATTGCTTTGACATTTGATTACAATGGGATGTCGGAGGATGAAAAGAAGCTCAGGTTGTTTCTGTTCTCACTGACCGAGATAGCTAAGGATTGGTTTGATAACAAAATTCCCCGAGGAAGTATCACCACTTGGGCTCAAATGGAGCGAGCATTTTTTGATCGTTTTTATCCTACATCCAGAACAATGAAGGAAAGAACTGAGATATCTACATTCCGTCAAAAACTGAATAAGGGTCTCAGTCAAGCATGGGAGCGATACTGTAACTTGTTGATTGAGTGTCCGCAGCATGGGTTCAGTGAGCAAGATACAGTGGCCTACTTTTACTGTGGAATCCATTACAATGAGCAAAAGCACCTCGATGCTTGTGCAGGTGGTGGTTTTCTGAATAAGAGTGCTCGGGAGTGTAGAGAAATTTTGGAAGGAGTTAAAAATGCTGGGAAATGGAATGCTGATCAATCACGTCAAAGTGTGAATCAGATGGAAGACAACATTGGAACTCAGAAGTTGTTGATGGCTATGATGGAGAAAATCAGCAATATTTAAGTTAGCCAACAGTTTGGGGGAGGAAGCAACGAGGCGAATGAGTTTTTGGACCAATCGGTATTTCAGCAGGAAGAGGCCAACTATATGGGGAGGCCAAATTACAACCAGCAGGGGTACCAACAGGGAAATTATCAGCAAGGGACCTACCTCTGGTCAACCTTTTATGCCACAGGGTCCACCACCTTCACAGAACCAATGGCGAAACAATTCAAACTATCAAGGGGGTTCTACATCTTATCTGAATCAGTGGAGAAATAACGAGATTTTTTCCTATGGAAATCCAAAGGCTGGAATCACTGTTCCACCAGGTGTTGATCCGGGTTCAAAACCTCCTGGCGGAGAAGGCAGAACATCAGTTGCTGAGATGTTGCAAACTCTTGTGCAACAAGGCGAGGAGGTGACGAAGAGATTATCTTCTCTTGAATTTGATCAGAAAGAGGCGACTAAGAAGAACGAGAGAAGAGAGCAAGATTTCCAGAGGATGCAGCAAGAAAACAATAGGCGATTTAATGCACTTGAATATCAGATGGGATAGATAGTGAAGTCACGAGGTAGAGAGATGGGCAAATTCCCATCTATGCCCGAGGTGAATCCGAAGGAAAATTGCAAAGCTATTGAGCTTAGAAGTGGGAAGAAGTATGATGGATCTCCATTACCGGCTGAGGTAGAGGAAAATCATAGGCAAGTTGAGGAAGATAGTGAGGGTAGAGAGGTGGAGAAGATGAACCAGTGGAAGAGGTAGAAAGTGAAAAGCAAGAAAAGAGAAAGAAAAAGTGGAAGAAGGGTTTGTTGATGAAGAATAGGTACCAAAGTGGAAAACTTCGAGGGAAAAGAGGCTCAAGGTGAAAGAAACTGAACGAGATGAATGGGGGGTGCCTAAATCTGTGGTTCTTGTTCCTTATCCTCAAAAGTTTATGAAGAAGAAGCTAGACGAGAAGTTTGCTAAGTTTTTGGAGGTATTCAAGAAAATGCACATAAACATACCTTTTTATGATGCATTGGAGCAGATGCCAAATTATGCAAAATTCTTGAAAGATCTAATTGCCAAAAGGAGGAGAGTTGATGAACCTGAGCTCGTTCAGCTGAACCACGAAGTGAGTGCAATGGTGCACAAAGCCCTTCCTCCAAAGTTGAAAAATCCGGGCAGCTTCACTATTCTTTGTGACATTGGGAATGGAATCAAGAAGGGATCTTTCTGTGATCTGGGGGCTAGTATCTACCTTATGCCGTTATCATTATTCAAGAAGCTGAACTGTGGAGAACTGGAACCGACTATGATGACTCTTCAACTAGCCGATAGGTCTATCACTCGACCTCAAGGCGTAGTGGAAGATGTTCTCGTGAAAGTGGATGGTCATGTCTTTCCAGCTGACTTCGTAGTCCTTGAAATGGAGGAGGATGAGCATGTGCCCTTAATCTTGGGAAGGCCTTTCTTGGCTACTACTGGGATGGTTTTAGATGTGGCGAATGGAAAAATCAAGGTGAAGGTGGATGATCAAGTGATAAAAATTACTCTTTATGAGGCAATGAAATATCCGATGGGGGATGAAAGTTGTCATTTTGTTGATATGATCGATCTTGGCGCTGATGACACACTCCATATTGAAGAATTGAAGCAGATGGAGGCGACGCAAGTGGGGGAAGAAGAAGAATTGCACTTATAGGAGAAGCCTTTTGAGGCGGTGTTAAACAAAACTCCACCATTGGAAGCTAAAAAGGAATTGAAGCCATTACCGGACTACCTTATGTACGCCTATTTGGAAGATAATGAAAGGTATCCTGTTATTGTTTCTCCTTCTTTATCTCATGATCAATTAAATAGACTCCTCAAGTGCTACGTAAGCACAAATCGGGCATCGGTTGGTCGGTTGAGGACAGAGGAGGTAACATGATTTTCACTTCGTGAATGTAAGTAAGTTCGGTCCGGCAATAGGACCTTAAAAATAGCGCTGAATGGGAGGCAACCCATTTATATTTGTTGTAATTTTAGTTTGTTTTGTGTTATATCGTGGTGTTTTGATCTCAGGTATTTGAGGATGTTGAGTGCAGGTACATTTTGAAACCCCAGGTGGTAAGAGGAGAGGATCGCCTGATGTATCGCCCTCCACCACCTCCAGAGCAATGACAGTGGGGAACTCCCCAATTTCTATTTGGGCATGTACTTAAACTGGCTATTTCGTGGTACTCATGAAAGTGGGTGTGAATGTGCTTAATTTCATTGATGATTGATGTCCTACTTGCTTATATGCTGCTTTACTTTGAGTATGAATGCTGGGTTGAGTAATTGTGGAATGATTGAGTGCTTGAGAATGTGTGTAGTTGTGAGTAAGGTGGATTTGAAAGGGAAGTCGTGCACTTGCGATTTTTCTTTTTGAATATTTGTGTGGCATGAGGCATAAGTTGCTAGGTCTAGGCATGGATGTGAATAACCGTGAAATTTGAGCCTTAAACGAGATTGAAATTCATTACATTCATCTCATTCATTGTGTGTGAATCATCACCTTTGAGGTGCTAGAATTTGTGGATATTCTCTCTTCTTGATTGTGTCTTGTATTGCATGCCGGAAGTGATCATAGGCCATGTTTCGATTTGTAAGTCACTTTAGCCCAAATTTCCCAACCAATGACATTTTTCCCTTTCTAGACCGTTTGAGCCTGAGGCCTAATTGTTTGTTAGCAGATTTAAGCCATGTCCATTTTAAAACTCTTTTGTCCAAAATTGAGTGGAGAATAGGAAAAGTCTTAAATAAGGGGGTGAAATTGGTTGATGTAAAGAATTGATGGGTTGAGTGTATTCGTGAATAGCTGAATGGGAAGCTTGTGGACGGATGAGAAAGAAATAAGAGTGAGTTGAGCAAACGAAAAGATACATTCTTGCTCGGGGAAAAAAAAAGGAAAGGAAAGGTTGAAGTATTTTTGTTTGGGGGAGGAAGAATTGAAAAGAAAAAAGATGCAAATAACATTGCATTTGATAACAACACTTTCATCCCGTAGATTGAAATAATTTGACTACGATTTTCTTATTCTCTGCTCATTGAGTCAGTTTCCCATATACTTATCCCACCTGTCTAAAGAGCCTTCCGTTACAACCTAGTGAAAGTCCTTGTTGATCCGGTATGAATACATTGAATGTGATCGATGTTGAGAGTATTTACAAGCATATGGTCACTGATTTGTGTGATTGATTGTTTGAGTGTCCCTACTTATTGAAAAAAACTTGTGAGGGAGTGAAACACACCGTCGAGAGCACATCCATGTTTGATTTGGTGAGTTATGTTGATTGTCCATGAGTAGGAGAAAAGAAGATGAGTTTGTGTCGGGTGACCGATCATTGAAAGTTGAAAGCAATTGAATGCATGATTTGGTATCTCGATTTGTTTTGTCAATTTCACTCAATTTATAATTTCATTGCTTGGGGACAAGCAACATTGTAAGTTTGGGGGAGTTGATTAGAGGTGAAATTGAGTGAGTTACGAGCGAGTTTTAGCCATGTTTTGAGTGTTTTTAGTGATATTCTTGTGGTGATTGAGCATAATCTGTATAAAATCACTAATTTGCTTCTTTGGTTTGTATAACAGGAAATAGGGCTGAAAATGGAGCTCGTGAGACTTCGCGGTGCATGAATCGGACTCCCGGTTGAAAAGATATGAAAGAAATACTGAAAAGTATTAGTTGGAGTGAAGAAAGGTGATAGAAGGACGAGGTCGAGCACTTACAGCTCGACCAATGAGGTCGAGCATACGGAAATCCAGGCAGGAGGAGGCGCACAACCAGGTGTGATCGAGCGAAACCGCTCGACCAAGTGCAGTGCTCGAGCGAAGCTTAATCCAGCGATAAAGAGGCGCTCAATCGAATTAAGTGGTCGAGCGATACTGCTCGACCAAAAGACTTGCTTGAGCGGTCTGATTAAGCGGGATATATAAGGTAGACGAGAAAAAAATAAGAGGGGGGATGTTTTTCTTTTCAGAGAGGAAGAGGACGAAAATTAGATAGAAGACAAAGAGGAAAAAGTACCTAGGGTTCAGGGAATAAGGAGAGGAATTAATCCGCGAGAAACACGATTCGATTCACAAATTTACTGGTTTATATTCTAGTTCTCTGAATTTGCTTTGTAGAATTTATCAGTTTTTCTTATTTCCTGAGCAAGAATTCTAGGGTTTATGTTATTATTTGATTCAATACTTATTTTTGCTATTTGAATTTCATTGAATAATCATAGTTGATTTGGTCTATGCATTCTTGCCTAATGAGTTCTATTCGTACATTGGTTATTTGTGATTTGACAGTCAATATGGTAGGCTAAACCTTTGATTGCTTTGGATAGGATGATCGCGTAGAAATAGTGAATTGGTGAGACGATTAGGATGATTCGAGGTGTCAATTGGATAATCTTCTTAATTTGCTAATTTGAAAAACCAATCCAATAAAAACCATTGAATTGAGTACGAAAGTTGTTAGAGAAAGGACGACCACATCACTCTTTTCCAACGAATAGGCTTGAGGAGAGAGTTTGTGACGGGGTTGGTTATATACCGGTTCATTTAGGGAGGACGACCGAATCACCCAATTTGAATAAGGGTCCTAGTAATTAAGCACAACCTTAATAACTTGATTATTTGGTAAGTGAGGTAAAGAGGGTATTAGTTGAGTAGTCGGGGATAAAAAACCGAGCTTTTGATGTACCTTATTTAGTACGGGATAAGGGAAGTTGATTGCCTAGTTTCAGTACACTTAGGGTTAATTCTTTTGTACACCACGATAGTCCTCGTCGCCAAACCAATTCCGATAGTATACGTAGGGATTCCTGTCCAAAGCAATATTCTCCAATATTTCATCTGAAGTTAGTATTAATCATTGTCATTTACTTATTTCTTGTTGAAGCAATAGTAGTGAAATAGAACTATCAAATTGCATCTATATTAGTTACGAAGCAAAGATTTCCAGGGATTTACACGTATACTAAACTTCCTTTGGGTTCGATACTACTTGGTCCAAATACTTACCCTTGCTATAGTGATCCCATACTCTTGTGGGGTAACTGCTAGTTAAGAATATAACATTTTACGGCCAAGTCAGACCTCATACCATTCTCGAAAGAATTCGAGCTCGGTCTCTTGCACTGAGCTAGCGATCGTGCCCGCCATGTGTTGGGATTATACTGAAAAGTATGCTTTTACTTTGTATAATCGAAACTGAATTTTCAGACTTATTTACTGAAATAAATTGTTTATCACTGATGCTTTAAATATGATTGAATGTTATATATATTTCTTTGCATAACTGTTTCAATAATTCATCGTGTTACATCAGTAGTTAATTTAGTGATACCGGATCACGAAGATTGAATTAATGGATCCACTTGTAACTAAAAAGTACGCCATTCACGACCTAGATGGAAATGAACAACCATCGCGAAAGGTTGAGGTGTAAGGCTCAGATTGGTTTGCCTTGACCAAGAGATTACACTAGTGCATGACTGATGCGCGGAATAGGACCCCTCATGGGAGGATAAATTCTTGAGAGCCCGAACAAGGAAGAATTAGACCTCAAATGGTTCGTTATTTCTTAACCTTCGTCCCTTAAATAGGATCACGTGGGATGGGTAACTATTGCTTTGACTTATCATGGGTAGCGAATCGAGAGAGATTCAATACTTTTTATCTTGGGCAATATTATTGGTCACATGTGATTGCTAAGATTTAATCTGAAGAATCGTGTGCAAATCACGCTTTGCTTGATTTGCCCCCAGGGGAGGTTCATAAGCTTTATCATACCAAATCTTGCAAGTGGAATTAGTTTCCGGTATGGATAATAATGTTGAACCGTTCCTCGACCAAAGACAAAAGATATTAATTAACGGAAAACTATTTTGGTGGCTTGAATTAATTAATGGGCTAGATAATCTTAAACACGGGAAATAATGATGGGGAGCCATATTGATCGTAATATGGGTTAAGATGGATAGTGCAATATTAATTATGTAGTGGGATTAATTAATATTTATGGGCTTGAATTATATTGTGGCTCAATATTAGATATTCAAGATCCAATAGAAGGTCCAATCTTAATTCTCCTAAAGGCCCCCTGAGTAGCCCACCATATAGTCCAATAACTGAAAATGTGATTAAAATAAAATAAATATTGTTGCTTATATTTCCTCTAATTTTTCAAATTTATGGATAAAAGGGGAGAAAGATTTTCTTTGAATTTTGTTATGGAATGAAGATATGTATTCTTGGAATACAAGATTATCTCATTAAATTCAAGAAATCTCCAACTTGGTTATTCATGAGAGAGATTTCGAAATTTTTGAAAATAGAGGTCAAGAAAGATTTTCTTGATTTTCTTGAAAAGATATTATGGAAGATATGTATTTCTTGAAATACAAGAATATCTCATAAATTCAAGAAGATCCAAATCTTGGATTCTTGCACACTATATTTTTTGAAAATCATGCCATAATAGAATTGGGATTTTTGTGGAATATTTTAATTATGGGAAAAAGAATATAGGAGATATATTCAAGATTTCTTGGTGACCAAGAAAAGTCTTTTCCCACATTGAAAAATCACACAAATTTCGTTCACCCTCCCTCCTATAAATAGGGGATGATTAGTTCATTCCCAAGTACAATTCCATGTGCTGGAAATATTAGCAAATCCACGAAAGTGGTGCAACAAAGTTTATTTTTTTCCTTTTGTTAATTGTTCGCGAGTATCCATCCACCGGATTTTCGAGCAAGGGCTAAGGGAATACTTGGGAAGTCCTTTTTGGTTAGTCCGTCCGACCAAAGACACTGCCATCCCGAGAGGTACGTTCACGTAAACCCGTAGATTCCGCATGCGTAGGTTTTACGTGGTTTTTTATATGCATGATATGTTGTTGCAATTATTATTTGAATTAATATAGGATTAATTCATGCTAATAATAATTAATGAATTAAATTTGAATTTAAATATTCACCCGAATAGATCTGTCGCGTAATCATTCCCCAACAAATCGTATCGAGCCTTTATTTGAACTCTCAATTTTTTAAATTGTGTCTGTTAGATCTGCTTTTGCGGTATCCAATTGTCATGGATTTTAATGTTTTATTTTGCAAGCATATAAACTGTGGTTTTTAATTCGATTCGCTCGATTTGTTTTGCTCGCGGAGAAAATCCAATGAGTAGACTAGGATTTGTTTGATTTGATCAATGTAATATACTAGTCTAGATCTAGGTTTATTTATTTTTGTAAATAAATTGTAACCGGATCGAGAAACGAAAAAGACGAAGAATTAAAGGAATAAATCTAGAACTGGCGAGATGGCGGCGGCGCTACCGGCACGTTTGGGCATTGAAGGGCGGGCGGCCGGCGCCAGGAGGATGAGATGAAGCGCCAGACGGGCAATCTCGCGCTTCCAGGCGAACGGACGGGAGCCGCGGGGCAAGACGCAACAAACGTGGAAACACGGGCGGTTCGGGTCGCGGGAGAGGCGGAGGTGGGGCGAGCGCGCTGCGGCGCTGCCGCTTGTCGAGATCCGCCGACTTCGCCGATAGTCGCCAGGAGGCGTGCGAGAGCACCGGCGGCAGGCAAACGACCGGGCGGTGCCTTGGTATCCTAGGGTTGCGGCCGGCCGGATCTTGGCGTCCAGATCCTGGCCAGTAGGCGTGGCGGGGTTCGAGACGAAGTATTTTTCAAGACGAACGAGTGGGAGAAATTCGAGGCGTGTTTCTTCAAGATCAAGCCAAGAAAAAATCAAACCATGACAATTGGATAATTTGTGCCCAATATGTTTATTTTTTGTTTTTGCTTGATTTTATTTGTGCTATCTTATGCTTTATTTAATTTGTTTAAATGTGTTTGCATGAGGGTTGCCAAATTGAAAAATCTCAACTTCAAAATTAATAAGTATGTTTTAAATAATTAATTGACAATTTTATTAGGATAATAAAATTGAATGAATTTTTGACCTCCATGATTTATTTATTTGTGAATTCTTTTGGAGAAATTCCCCAACGGAGACGGTCAAAAGATAGGTTTCACATGAATGAATTCCAAGCAGATGATTGTGGGTTATTACTAGTGGCGGCGATGACCCTCCCAACGAGGCTCGATCAAATTTAAATAGTAATCTCAGATTCAATCATGGTTATTACTTAGGTATAAAATTGATATGCATATACTTCTCCAAAGTCCCCGTCAATTTTATATTGGTCAAGTGGGGAGCCAACTATTAATCTGGATATTAAGGGTTTGTAATTGTTCTTGTTTGTAACCGGCTTGAATGTGTTTAAATAATGACCCACCCAACGTGGCTTATTTAAACTGTTTTGAGATGTTAATGATGCATGTTCATATTTTTTGAGATTTTAATATGATGCATGTGATCAAACCTTGTGATATATTTGTGCTTATGCATATTATTGTTTATTTGGTTCATCATGTCACAACCTTTTTAATCCATTATTCAATATCTTTGAAAGACAATTTACTCCATTGGAGAAAATTTTTATTGATTGGAATCGAAAACTCACTATTGTCCTCATTTGCGCACAAAGCCATGGCGGGTTCTCGACCACATCTAAACCGGATAAACCATCGGATGAGTCCACTAAAACGGTTAAGAAAGAGTATCTCGACCGAGCGGTCTAATGAAATGGCTAAGTGTACCATCTTGGCTTTATGTCGGATGTGTTGCAACACCAACACCGTAACGTTGAGACCGCTACGGAAATCATGACTAGTCTTAAAGCGATGTTTCAACATCGTAACCGTGTGGCTCGTCGGATCACCATGAGGGACTTGCTCTCTATGAAAATGGTGGAGGAACGCCTGTAAGGGAGCACGTTCTCGAGATGATGGCTCACCTTAATAAACTTGAGGTACTTGGCATTTGAATACGATATCGAGACCCAAATCGATTTTCAGTGCTCCATTCTCTGCGAAATGCTTTGAACAATTCGGGTTGAACTACCGGATGAATAATCGGAAGTTCTCGATGCCCCGATCTGTTACAAGCTTTAGTCTCGGCAGAGGCGATATTGGGCAAAAAAAAGCCAAGCCTTGGTGGCAACGGACCTTCTTCTTCTTCTAGACCAAGGGGTGGTAAGAACAAGAAAAGGAACAAAGGCCACAAGCAAGTGAACTCAAGTGTTGCCAATAGCAAAGATAAGGTGAAGAATGGTGGTGGAGTGAACAAGCCAGCTAAGGGGAAGTGCTTCAACCTGCGGTGAGAAAGGACATTGGGAGGTCACTGTTCTGGACCTAAGAGGGATGGAAAGAAAGGTAATTCTCACGCACTAGTTGTTGAAACTTGTTTAGCTTTGTATGCCTCCCATTTTGTGGGTGGTGGATACGGGATCCACTAATCATGTTTGTTTCACATTACAGGGGTTCAAGCGGACCCTAAGCAACTTAGTGGGAGTGAGGTCCTCATCACCTTTGGGCAATGCAATCTAGAGTGGCAAAATTTGAAGCGATGGCGAAGTGCACCTGTCTTTTGAAGACAGTGCTTTAATTTTTGAGATATTCTTTACGTTTCGGATTTTTAGAAAGAATTCATTTTCAGTTTCTAAACTTTTATGATGGATATTTTGGTTACTTTTTAATAAAGTTGTTACCAATTTATTTTTGATAAATTTATCTGTCATGGAACGTTGTTGAATGATCTCTATACAATTAACTGTGCACACCACTCACGAAATGTATCTTATAACACATCAACTGTTTCCGAGAAAAGAAAGCCTTCATCAGACGTGAACGAGACACTTCTTTAGCATCTATAAATTGGGTCATATAAATCCAAAGAGGATCCAAAGGTTGGTAAGAGACGGTTCACTAGGGCTTCTCCAAGTTGAACCGATTCCAACCTGCGAATCATGTTTGGAGGGTGATATGACCAAGATGGCATTTGGAGCCAAGGGGAATGGGGCTAAAGAAATGTTAGAGATCGTTCACAAAGATGTACGTAGTTCAATGTCAACAAAGCAAGAGGAGGTTATGAGTAATTTATTGATGATTACTCAAGGTACATTTTCCTTATGAAGCATGAATCTGAGACCTTTGAGAAATTCTAAAGAATTTAAGGCTCAAGCAGAGAATCATATGGAAAAACTTATCAAGTCTCTACGATCTGATCGTGGAGGCGAATACCTCAGCGATGAGTTTTTGAACTACTTATCTGATGAAGGGATTGTATCCCAGCTCACCGCACCCGGAACCCCTCAACAAAACGGGGATTGCAGAGCGAAGCAACATAATTCTTTTGGAAATGGTTAGATCAATGATGAGTTAAACAGATCTTCCCGAGTTGTTCTGGGGTCATGCCTTGGAAAACAGTGACTTACATTCTGAACTTGGTGCTATCCAAATCAGTTCCCAGAACCCCAAAGAATTGTGGACCGGGCGCAAGTCTAGTATGAGACACATGAGAACTTTGGGGTGTCCGGCCTACGTGTTGGACAAGGAAACCGGTAAATTGGATCCTCGATCAGAATTAAGGCTGTTTTGTAGGATACCCCGAGGGAACAAAAGGGTGAATGTTCTATAGTTCGAAGATCAAAAGGTGGACATCCGCACCCACTTTAGATTTTGGAAGAAAACTATAGAACCAAAGAAAACCCGTATGAGATTACCTTAAATGTGCTTAGAGGGCAAACCTCGGTGCCGATTGTCTTAGATGATATACCAAACGACACGTTTTTTCACAACCGAGACCTCGTTATAGTGGGAGGGTTGTTAGACGCCCGAGAGATTCATGGGAATAGGAGAGTCCTCGGACTTGATTCCGGAATCGAGACCCATGGACATATGACGAGGCACTCCAAGATAAGGATCTGACTCTTGGCAAACAAAGAAATGAAAGCGAAGTGGGTTCTATATTTCATAATAGAGTGTGGAGCTAGTCGAACCACTTAATGGGGTCAAACCCATTAGATGCAAGTGGGTATATAAGAGGAAAAGAGGATCGGACGGGAAGGTTGAAACCTTTAAAGCAAGACTAATGGCGAAAGGTTATACTCAGAAAGAAAGGGATCGATTATGAGGAAACTTTTTTCGCCCGTAGCCATGCTTAAGTCCATCCGTATTCTCTTATCGATTGCTGTGCACTTCGACCTTGAAATCTAGCAAATAGATGTCAAGACAGCTTTCCTTAACGGAAGTCTTGATAAAGAGATCTATGTGCAACAACACCAAGGTTTCATTGAAACAGCCAAGAACACCTAGTTTGTAAGCTCAAGAGGTCCATTTATGGACTCAAACAGCATCGAGCTTGGAACCAAAGTTTTGATCATGTAATAAAGTCTTATGGGTTTGATCAAAACAAGTTTGAAAGTTGTGTGTATAAAAAGCGTTTCGGAACTGCATTGGTATTCTTAGTACTATACGTAGATGACATTGTGATCATCGGGAACGATGTGAAGGTGTGATCAGACGTAAGGGCATGGTTTCAAAACAGTTTGATATGAAAGACTTAGGGAAGCCGGACATATCCTTGGGATCAAGATTACTCGAGATCGCCAGAAAATGATGATCGGGTTATCGCAAGTTTCATACATAGACACTGGTTTTTGAAATAATTCAGCATGCAAGATTCCAAGAAAGGATTCGTACCTTTCAGACTTGGAATCCATCTATCCAGAAAATGTTCCCTAAGTTTAAAAGGAGATAGATGACATGAAAGGTATTCCTTGTACTTCCACCGTCGGAAACCTTATGTATGCATTGTCGTATGCGAGACCGGATATATCGCTTTTGCTGAAGTAAGCATGGTAGCAAGATATCAAAGTAACCCAGTGAAAGCGCATTCGACTACGATTAAAAACATTCGAAGTGTCGAAAAAAGAACTCGGGATAGAATGTTAATTTATCACCGATACTCCAATCCCCATCGGCCACTATTGATTTCGGATTTCCAATCGAGATAGATTTAGAAATTATCTACCTCGGTTAGTGTGTTTCCATTTGGGAAGTGTAGCCATCAAATGGACGAGTGTGAAAGTAAATGCATCAACGACTCAACCATGGGACTCGGGTAAAAGTAATCGCCAGAAGCGGTGAAAGAACCGATTGGGCTCTAGATCTTCTTAGTGGACTTGGATGGTGTTCTCGAATTTGACTAGCAATATCTCGCAGGGCGGTTGCAAATTCAAGAAAACTAAGAGTCCACGAGTCAAACAAACACATTAAAGGAAAGACATCTTATCGAGAAATCGTTAAGAGAGCATAGATATAGATGTGGCAAAGATAGCGTCGAGGACGACCTAGCGAGATCCATTCACAAAGCGTCGCCTCCTGAATACATTCGAGAGACATGTGAGTGGAATGGGTGTCAAGACCGTTGCCAATCTACTTTGAGTATAAGTGGGAGAAATTCTTAGGTTCGTGTAGGTGACATTAGATGTCACGGACTACTCGAGACGTGTTGTAGTATACTTTAAAAGTAGACTTTGAGTATAAGTGGGAGATTGTTGGGATTATCTTTGAAAAGTATTTTTACTTTGTATAATCTAAAACCGAATTTTCAGACTTATTTCTTGAAATAAATTGTTTATCATCGATGCTTTTAAATATGATTGAATGTTATATATATTTCTTTGCATAAGCTGTTTCAATAATTCATCGTGTTACATCAGTAGTTAATTTAGTGATACCGGATCACGAAGATTGAATTAACAAATCCCTTTGTAACTAAAAAAGTACGCCATTCACGACCTAGATGGAAATGAACAACCATCGCGAAAGGTTGAGGTGTAAGGCTCGATTGGTTTGTCTTGACCAAGAGATTACACTAGTGAATGACCTGACATATTGAATAGGACCTCTGGGAGGATAAATTCTTCTTTAAGGCTCGAATAAGGAAGAATTAGCCCTCAGTGGTTCGTTATTTCTTAACCTTCGTCCCTTAAATAGGATCACGTGGGATGGGTAACTATTGCTTTGACTTATCATGGGTAGCGAATCAGAGAGAGATTCAATACTTTTTATCTTGGGCAATATTATTGGTCACATGTGATTCTTAAGATTTAATCTTAAGAATCGTGTGCAAGCACGCTTGCTTGATTTGCCCCTTAGGAGGTTCATAAGCTTTATCATACCAAATCTTGCAAGTGGAATTAGTTTCCGGTATGGATAATAATGTTGAACCGTTCCTCGACCAAAGACAAAAGATATTAATTAACGGAAAGCTATTTCAGTGGCTTGAATTAATTAATGGGCTAGATAATCTTAAACACGGGAAATAATGACCGGGAGCCATATTGACTGTAATATGGGTTAAGATGGATAGTGCAATATTAATTATGTAGTGGGATTAATTAATATTTATGGGCTTGAATTATATTGTGGCTCAATATTAGATATTCAAGATCCATTAGAAGATCCAATCTTAATTCTCCTAAAAGGCCCCCGAGTAGCCCAACATATAGTCCAATAACTGAAAAGGTGATTAAAATAAAATAAATATTGTTGCTTATATTTCCTCTAATTTTTCGAAATTTATGGATAAAAGAGGGAGAAAGATTTTCTTTGAATTTTGTTATGGAATGAAGATATGTATTCTTGGAATACAAGATTATCTCATTAAATTCAAGAAATCTCCCACTTGGTTATTCATGAGAGAGATTTCTAAATTTTTTAAAATAGAGGGCAAGAAAGATTTTCTTGATTTTCTTGAAAAGATATTATGGAAGAAATGTATTTCTTGAAATACAAGAATATCTCATAAATTCAAGAAGATCCAAATCTTGGATTCTTGCACACTATATTTTTCGAAAATCATGCCATAATAGAGGTGGGATTTTTGTGGAATATTTTAATTATGGGAAAAAGAATATAGGAGATATATTCAAGATTTCTTGGTGACCAAGAAAAGTCTTTTCCCACATTGAAAAATCACACAAATTTCGTTCACCCTCCCTCCTATAAATAGGGGATGATTAGTTCATTCCCAAGTACAATTCCATGTCTTTGGAAATATTAGCAAATCCACGAAAAGTGGTGCAACAAAAATTTTTTTTTTTCCTTTTGTTAATTGTTCATGAAAGTATCCTTCCACCGGATTGTCGAGCAAGGGCTAAGGAATACTTGGGAAGTCTTTTTTGGTTAGTCCGTCCGACCAAAGACACTACCATCCCGAGAGTACGTTCACGTAAACCCGTAGATTCGCGATCGTAGGTTTTACGTGGTTTTTTATATGCATGATATGTTGTTGCAATTATTATTTGAATTAATATAGGATTAATTCATGCTAGTAATAATTAATGAATTAAATTTGTATTTAAATATTTACCCCGAATAGATCTGTGCGAATCATTCCCCAACACCATGTAGCGAGCAATTTCCTCCCTCACACCTTTCCTCTCGGCAGGTCGTCTCGAGGGGCGCTGGTAGGGAAAGTTTACCTGATACTCCTGGAATGTAAGTTCGAAAGGAGAGGCCCCAGCCTAGGCAGTAGGGACCACCGTCACGGAGGGAGTCTCCGCGGCCCCCGATCTAGCTGATGGGCCGACCTCTGGAGGGTCGGCTCGACTCGAACCCAACCGGTCTCCTAACCTGACTGCGTCCTCGGCAGAGAGAATTTGGAAGTTCGAACCATACTCCCCCAGGACCTCCACCCGATCATCGTCATCACTGTCCACGACATCATCTTCCCTGAGGAAATCGGAGAAATGGGAGTCCAAATCCGAATCCACGGCGCTCAACTCGTCACGGGTGGCGGAGTCCGAAGAAACGTAAAAAACTGAAGGACCGGCGTTGGATCCGACGGTCGGCGTTGAATGCTCAGATTCTGGTGGCGGAGAGTAGGAACCCTCTCCGGCGTGAGGGTTCGAAATGGATTTAACGGGGGGGTAGCCATGGAGAAGAGAAAAAGGTTTGGGAAATTCCTTACCTAAAGTCTGCGAATTCCGGCGACGACAATGATCAGGCGCAGCGGAGCAAAGACAGAGAGAAAGCGGGAGATTACAGATTTGGAAAAGTGAGAAATGAGAGGAAAACCTCACTTATATAGAGGGAGGTTTAGGGCTGTGGAGCTCATGGGCCGAGCCCACCCCTGTCGTGACTTTTTTGAAACCGGTCATGCGGATGAACATGCTACCAACATCATACCTGCAAAAGTGGCCGCAGACGTCACTGTAGAGTTGCCTCGAAACATGAAACGTCACACCGAATCCCACAAAGGCGCCAAAATTTAAGCGGAAATCAAGACGCGTGTCGCATACCAGATCCCACGCGAGCTCAATAGCTTGACGAGCGACCTGAGGGGCAATTGTTGTGCCAGAATAATTAGACTGCACGCGAGGCCTAACATTTAGGAGTAATTTGCATAATACATCCGATGAAGCCCTAGCCCGACTCATCAGCGACCTAAGCAGGTCGCTCGTACAAGAGGGGCTTGATCATATCTATGTCGGGGCGAGGTCTAACCTCACCCGAGCTGCATGACCACGAACTATCAGACCCCGGTCACGACCTGGGGAGGCACATGTTCCCCAATGGCGGCTGCGATTCCCGAACCTCCTCGAAGAAAGTCGATAAGAGAAGACTATCCCCAAACGAAACCCGCCTTTTGTCTTGGCTTTGACTAAAAATGACTAAACACCCTAATAAGGATGAATCAGATGAGCGACCTCAGATTTGAGTCAGTGACCTCGGGTACAGTGCCAGCGACCTCCAGCGAGCAACTCTAAGCAAGAAGGTCTCCCCATAATCTCACTGGAGCACTCTACCCAGTAACCAAAGTCGGCGTCATTTAATGCTCCCTATGATCTATTAAATATCTAGGTCCTAGGCCCCTAGAGGGGCTATACCCCAAGGGTTTGTAGTATAAATACATGTAATTAAAGCTCATTTAAGGGTTCCAACATTGACGTTCAATAGAAAGACTTTATTAGACAAAAAAGAGGCCTTTGGCCCAAACCCTCTTACAATTTATTACTTTCCAACACTTCAAATATCAAGCATTAAAGAACATCATCACTACTTTAATGAAGAACATTCCTTTTGATCTTCATTAACTCTCATCAACCCCAAATCATAAATGTTTTGATGCCAATCATAGCCACATTAATGCTTTAATCCTCCTATCATATTTTTGGTATCAACAATAACCTTTGTTTTACTACATTGAAAGATCTGATGATGGAGGAGAGTTCTACCAGAGGTAAACCATCTAATTAGGCATTGAGAATTGAATCTCTAGTATAACGACGGGAGATCAGTAGCCCCGTTTTAGCTTGTATTTAACTATTATTTTTTTGCTAAGATACAACCAGTATCTGTGTATTTTTTAGATACAAAAACCTACATACATTGAAATATCCAAAATTGGGTGAGACCAGGATTGCGAACTCATGCTAAGCATGCCATTTATGTAATCACTTTTGTATATGTTGTGTGCCAAATGATTTGAGATAATTATTTGGCTTTCTTATGTCAATAATTCACAAATGGAGGGCTCACTAACCTCTATAAAAAATGGGATAGGGGGCGAGTTGTCATCCATGCCCGCGAGTCACTCACTAGCCGCTACTCGCCCGGGCACCCCACTCTGGGCTACTCGCCCGAAACCCGCATGGGCACCCGTTGGTCGCCATCGCCGCCATGCCCAGCACGCAGGTTAAAGTGTGACTTCTTTCATGGAGGAAGGGCACTCCCACTTTTATAATCGCCCGGACTCAGCTTGTGACTCAATTTCGGGCTCATTTTTTTCTTTGATTTAGCACCATACAAACTCATTTCACTTCATCTTTCTTAAGATCCTTCCCTCATCAGGACACCAGGTTAACTTCTATACTGTAGTCCCGCATATGTCTTCAAGCCTTCATACATGCATGCAGTGCTTTTGACATGCACTTCACTTTCATGGAATGCCTTTTCATGATTCCTTTATGCTTCTCGTCAAATACTCTGTTCCATCACCTTCGGGTGACACATGCATTATCTTGACCAGCACGCATAACAGTGGCCAGTAGTCCTTCACCTCATAGTGGCTTTTCTTTCCGCATGATAGCCCACTCTGCTGCTTTCGGTGACATGCCATTTAATAAACTCATTTGCAGCCGGATGGATCCATGGTCAAGCCCGGCATCCAGCGTCTCCTGCCTTCAGCGCCATAGGCGGCGGCCCGTTGTAGACCAGCTTCATCCCGCTTAGGCGAACTTTCCAGCTCTGCCCTAATACTGCCCAGCCCGCACACCATGGTAGCCAGCTCGCCGACTGCGACGCCGGCCTTTCTTCTCATCGGCCCGCTTCCCACCATGGTTGCCCATCATCCTGGTCATGGTCGCCAACATTGTCCTTCCCAGCCTACTTCGCCCTTGCCGAGGCGCGCCATTTACCCGACCAGCACACCATCAATTAAGCCCCATGCTTAACGTCGTAATTGACTCACCACGATAGCCACGCTCGCCCGCGGGCGATGCTCGATCGCCTGCCCGCACACCATGATCAATGCCATGCCCGGGTGTTGGAGTCCCCCATGCAGGTCTTGCCTCTCATTCCAGGAAGTCACTCACAAACGTAATTGCTTATAGAAAGATTAGCCAATTTTATGGAAGTTTGTGGTCGAGGTAAGCACGATACAAAGTTGTAAAGGCCAAAGTTTTTCCTCTTACCAAGACCTGATTTTGGATAACCTAGCACGCAAACAACCAACACCACGAATCTTACCCAAAATGGCCAAGAAAATTCTGAGATAATACTGGTTCTACCGCGGCGGACTCAAGAGGGAAATCCTAGGTGCAAATCTCCATGTTACCTGCAAACCGCCAATACAGAGGTGCAGGTGGCGTGTTTAGTTATGTGAGACTAAGGGTTAGAGTATTCAATAGATTCCAAAGTAGTTGTTACAATTAATGCTCGGTCAAATTCCCTCGAGAGTTGTAGCAAGGCCAACTAGATTGCCATTTTGCATGTACTATAAATAGGAGAAGTTAAGACTCATTAAATGGTCGAAAAATTTCGCATTCAAACAACGGCTTTATCAGCCAACAAAAGAGGCCTTCGGCCCAAATCCTCGCGCATTTACTTTCTCGCATTTATTTCCCAGCTTTGAACTCTCATCATTAACATTCAATGAGGAACATTCACTTGGTTCTTCATTGATTGCATCTCACTCTCATAAATACTTGTTTTTTATACCAATTCACATAGCCACATCATAAATATCGTTCCGTAAATTTTTGGTATACAACAATTGGCACTAGAGGAAGGGGACTCTTTAAGAACTAAACAGATTTTTCAGTGTTCTCATTGGAGTATTCCCACGAATCTTCAAAGAATTTTTCTTTGAATCTTCAAACATTCAAACACTTTCCCAGAAACTCAACCAAAGATGTCTCAAGCAAGTTTTCTGTCAAAAGCAAAATCCGAAAGAGTCAAACCCAGAATCCAGAAGACTCGCAGCCGGGGGGTCGGTGGTCAAGCCGCTGGTAATCCAGGAGCTAGGGGGAACACACTTGGTGTTCTCCAAAAGATAGAAGAAATCAACACTCCTCAAGAGATTTGGGAGGCCATGGCGGTCTTGCGCCGAAAGAGGGCTGAGTTGGGGGCAGATCATAGCGATCTGTTCCAAAACTTGGACGAAAAATTCTAACAAGCTAAGGCCATGGGCAAGCAGAAAGAAGCCGAAGGCCCATACCAGGCAGAAATCCAATAGGAGAACTCTCACACTACTCGTTCAAAAGAGCACCACATGCGATCATACGAAAGATAGTTCGGCTCTGAAAGGAATGATGACTCTGCGGGTTAACAGTGAACTAAGTCAGTTTTCCAATGATTGGATTCAGAGTTCGGCATCGGGCAGGCTCGTCACCATGGACGAGGTCAAGCCGAACCAGAAGGATCACTTTTCGTGACTCGACCTGGCCGCACACAAAGACAAAGAGGATCAGCTAAAGATCGTCTGGGAAGGAGCCCATCACCTCTCCATTATCAGCGAGGTGATGCGGAGAGAACCCCTTCACCTCGTCGTCAGCGAGGTGGGCAGAGAGAAACCTCCCACCTCGTCATCATCAGCTAAGGAGAGCTTAAAGAAGTCTCTCACCTCGCCACCAACAACGAGGTGGAGCCAACCAAATTGATGTTGAACAACTAGCGGTTATAGTTCAAACCCTCAAGAATCTTCAAGATCAGGTTGCTGCTAAAAATGGAAACCTGACTCCAGCCAGGATTCCATTGTCGCCATTATCACCGGCAGTGATATTGGCTCCCGTCCAACCAAAAGTCACGACGACCTCCATCACTCAGTATCTAGGAGATACAGACCCTATACATCATGTCAGCAAGTTCACGGCCTACATGAACTCAATGGGGGCAACTGATGTGACTCAATGTCGGTTGTTTCCTCTCACATTGGGCGACCAAGCCTACAGATGGTACAACACTTTGCCACCATACTCGGTGGAATCTTTTAGCCAAATGGCGCAGCTCTTCCTCGACCACTTCGCCACCATGACTCACAAGGTGGGGACCAAACAGAGGTTGTCATATGTCTGCCAATTCAAAGATGAGACCGACCGTGCATATATCGAAAGGGTTGATAAATTGATCATGGACGGGGAGCCACTCGAAGACGAAGTTAAAGTTATGGGAGTTGTCGGAGGACTCTGGATGAACACAAAGTTGTGGAAGACAATGAATATAGACTATCCAGCATCCTATGCCAATTTCAGGCATCGAGCCAGAAACTTGATCAGTGGCGCCGAGCTCCTTGCTCAATGGATGGAAGAGCAGGGAACCAGCAACGCAAATAAGCCAGCTACCAAGCTAGAAAAGTCGTACCTCGGTAGCTAATTATGTGACCCAAAAGCTTCCCGGAACCAATCCCAGACGAGTCCCAGCTCAACACCTTGGAATGCAATGTATTTGGAGAAATATTACTAGTAGTTTGGTAGTCTAAATTTTATGAAATAGTTTGCCTCAAATTTAGAAATGGAAGTTGATTTTTTGTCAAAGTTCGGTTCAGTCAATTTTGTCATGCACTTAGATTTTAGTGATCAGAAATTGGGGGCATGTCTACTGACCTCTAACGAGATCAGTTACTATAGTATATGTTCTAAACACAAAATGCAAAGGCGTTAGGTCGCATCCAAATAAGAGGACCATATAAGTACTAAGGCACCAAGTCGCATCCAAATAAGACGACCATACAAATGCCAAGGTAATAAGTCGCATCCAAATAAGACGACCATATAAGTACTAAGGCACTAAGTCACATCCAAATAAGACGACCATACAAGTGCTAAGGCACTAAGTCGCATCCAAATAAGATGATCATACAAGTGCCAAGGTAATAAGTCGCATCCAAATAAGACGACCATACAAGTGTCAAGGTAATAAGTCGCATCCAAATAAGACGACCAAATAAGTGCCAAGCACTAGGATCGCACCCAAATAAGATGATCAGAATATTTTATGCTGTGGACAAGGGGGAAGATTATCAACCTCCAAGGAGATCGATTACCCAAAGTCGTCGATCTATAAAAAGATCGATATCTAAAGAGATCGACCTCCCAGAGATAGTCCACAAACATAAAAATTTCGTAACAGGCATCCAAAGTTGCAACACAATAAGACAACTAAGTCGCGTAAAATTAAGATGACAAGCCAAACATAGATTTCAAGCACATAAGACAATCGAACATGATAAAAGTCGACATACGACTATAACAAAGAAGTACTAAGTAGCAGGACTCTCTTGAGTAGGAGCCACCTCCACCAAAATTCCATTAACGACCTCGCCTGGGGCAGCGATCACCCCACTTCCTTCCCTTGAGGCGATTCAACATAATAGAGATGGGAATTGGACCCAGCTAGTTGCTCGCCCCATCTTGCCCATCTCACCGTTCGACCCATCTCGCCTCGGAGCAGCTTGCCATCTGTTCATTTCACCTCGCTAGAGTCCGAATCTGATTCTAGCAGTTCATGGCCTCGCCGGAGGATTAGCCGGCCCCACTTCGCTAAATCTCGCCAGCTTTCCAAAATCCATTGGTGGAAACGAGCTAGAAGTGGGGCGAAACAACTGCTTTTATATAGAAGGATATTTGAGAAGAGCATTAAAACAAGTGAATCTCCTTGAGATGAGGGTCACAACGAAAAAAGAATCAACTCAATCGGAGGTCGGGAACTCGAGTTATGGACAAAACAAAACTGATGCTCATTGGAACTCGCCCAACTCTCCTACTCGCCCCTACTCGCCCGAATCTAAACAACTCGCCCACATAATATTGATGTGTAAAAAAATCTCGCTCATAATCATGAGAAGCTTCTCGAAAATATGGTCGCAACAAAAAAAGAATCAACTCAATCAGAGGTCGGGAACTCGAGTTATGGACGAAACAAAACTGATGCTCGATGGAACTCGCCCATCTCGCCCCGGAACTCGCCCATCTCGCCAGGGAGGTCGCCCAACTCACCCGGGGAGCTCGCCCAACTCTCCCAATTCTCCCGGGAGCTTGCCCAACTCTCCCAATCTGCCTGGGAGCTCGCCCATCTCGCTCGTGAGCTCGCCTCATATCGCAACTTGCCCATCAAGAAAGTAAGTCGTCCGGCGGTGCGAGTAACTCGCCTAAGGGAGAGACACTAATATTTCTCGCCCACAAGCTACGCGCCCGATGGGCAAGTCACTCAGCTCTCCAGGGCGCAACTCATCCACCTAGCTGCTCCACCGAGCTCTACACGACTCTAGCGGCACTAATTCCTTGTCTACGTCGCCCGAGCTCACCTAAGCAGTTGGCGATTCGCCCGGGGCACCCACGTGTTGCTCGAACTCGGGGCCAAGCTTGCCCGACCCAATCTCCATACAAAGAGGGCCATTTTCCATTTCTTGAAAATGGCTTGGTGAAGGATGTGCCGTGCTACTCACCCAGCTCGCTCCGCGTCACTCATAAATGGCCCAAGAAAGAATTTACAGCTCGCCCAATCGAAAGGCCAGCTAGCTCAATGCTCACCTTCTCGAGCCAACTCAGACTAGAGAAGTCGCCAACACCAAGTAATCCGCCCACAAGGCAGGTAGCAAGTCGCCAGATTCTAAACGCAAGTCACCCAACTCGGCGAGCCATCCAAAGAAAAAGAACTCGCCCGACATCGCCTACTCGCCCAAATTGCAAGTAACTCGTCCGGCAGTTCAAATAGCTCGCCTAAGGGCGAGACGCTGATATTCAAGAAGCTCGCCGCACGAGCAAGTCGCCTTTAATTCAACTAACTCATCTAAGGGTGAGACACCATTATTCAAGAGGCTCAAAGGCAAGTCGTCCGGGAATACAACTCACCCAAATTTCGAAGGAAAGGCAAGTCTCACGGGAGTCGCCCGTAGAGGCAATTCTCTAACTCAAGCAACTCTCCCATGAGGAGAGAGATGATTGCTGAACGAGTAAATTGAAAGTCACCTAGCTCAAGATACTCGCCCAACACTCAAATCGGTCATTGAAGCGGGATCTCGCCAAACATAGACAAAATGCCCAAGTCGCCAAGTTATGCTCACGAAGATTCAGGTCACTACTCCCACTTGAGGTGAATAGAAACCTGAGGGGTAATTGTTGGTGCCAAATGATTTGAGATAATTATTTGGCTTTCTTATGTCAATAATTCCTGGAAATGGAGGGCTCAGCAACCTCATAAAAATGAGGATAAGGGGGGAGGTGGAGGTTATCATCCGATGCCCATGAGGGATCTCTCAACAGCCATGCCTTTCAGCCCGGGGCTCCCAGCCTAGAGACTGCTGCCCGAACCCCCGCCACGCAGACACCCAGATTGGTCTGTACTTTCGCCCAGGGGCACCGGATTGGTCGCCGTGCCGTCACCCTCCCAGACCTCACAGGGTGCAGGTCACACAATTTGCTTTCATGAGCCCAGCACACCCACCATGATGCGGTACTTTCGCCTAAACAATTAAATACTCTCTCCACCAAGCCATGCCTTCGCCCGTTATGCCATTGGCCTTCCCATTACTCATGGTCCGCCCAGCCATGCTGCCATAAGCTGATTAAGCCAGCCTCCGTCACCCATGCTAGATCCACCCGGGCGTGCCAGCTTGCTAAAACCCGATATGCTGCTTGGCGGGCATCCGTCGCCCAAAGGCCGCGCAGCACCATGGTCGCCCATGCTTGTCATGGTCTTTCGATCCACGTCGTCCCACGCTTCGCCGGGCGAGGCGCGCCGCTCTCAAACCCCAAGACACCATGGTCACCCATGCTCGCCATGGTCTCCCGCGCCACGTTGCCCATGCCCGTGCTAGTCGTCTCTTATTCCAACAAGTCACTCACAAACGTAATTGCGTATACAAAGAGGTAAATTATACCTAGCCAATTTTATGGAAGTTTGTGGTCGAGGTAAGCAGGATAGAGAGTTGTAAAAGTCAAAGTTTTTCCACTTACCAAGACCTGATTTTGGATAACCTAGCACGCAAACAACCAACACCAGGAATCTTACCTAAAATGGCCGAGAAAATTCTGAGATAATGCTAGTTCTACCGCGGCGGACTCAAGAGGGAAATCCTAGGCGCAAATCTCCCTACTACCTACAAACCGCCAATACAGAGGTGCAGGTGGCGTGTTTAGTTATGTGAGACTAAGGGTTAGAGTATACAATAGAGTCCAAAGTAGTTGTTACAATTAATGCTCGGTCAAATTCCCTTGAGAGTTGTAGCAAGGCCAACTAGATGGCCATTTTGCATGTACTATAAATAGGAGAAGTTAAGACTCATTAAAGGGTCGAAAAATTTCACATTCAATACAACGGCTTTATCAGCCAACAAAAGAGGCCTTTGGCCCAAATCCTCGCGCATTTACTTTCTCGCATTTATTTCCCAGCTTTGAACTCTCATCATTAACATTCAATGAGGAACATTCACTTGGTTCTTCATTGATTGCATCTCACTCTCATAAATACTTGTTTGTTATACCAATTCACATAGCTGTTGTGACCGAATAATTTCTGAACGGGACACCTAACATCTAGGGGTGAGTTGCATAACACCTCCGAGGAAACTCTAGCTCTACCTTTCAGCGACCTAGATAGGTCGCTCACACAATGGAATAGAACTGTGTTTAGGTCGGGGCAAAATCTAGCCTCACCCGAGCTGGATGACTGCGACCTGACAAGACCCCGATTCGCGACCTGGGGAGGCACATGTCCTAAATGGCGGCGCCTGCAACTCAGCCTCGGGAAGAAAGTCGGACCAGTGAAGACTTTTCCCAAACGGGAAACTGTGTTCTGGCTTTCAGAAAACAGTTGAGCAGGGTACCCCAACAAGGGCAGGTCAAATGCGCGACCTCAGATTTTGGGTTCGCGACCTCGGGAACAGTACCAGCGACCTCCAACGAGAAATCCCTAGGAAAGAGGTCGCCCCGTCTTTTCGCCTGAACACGCTACCCAGTAACCAGAACCGGCGTCATTTAATGCACCCTGCATGTCATTAAATAGTTAGGTCCTATGCCCCTAGATGGGCTACACCCCAAGGGTTTGTAGTATAAATACATGTAATTGAAGCTCATTTAAGGGTTCCAACATTCACATTCAATACAAAGGCTTTATTAGCCAAGAAAGAGGCCTTTGTCCCAAACACTCTTGCAATTTATTGCTTTCCAACACTCAAAATATTAAACATAAAAGCACATCATCATCACATTAATGAGGAACATTCCCTTTGTTCTTCATTAATTCTCACCCACTCCAAATCATAAATAGTTTGATGCCAATCATAGCCACATTAATGCCTTAATCATCTTTTCATATTTTTGGTATCAACAATTGGCACTAAAAGAAGGGTGTTTCATTAGAATTTTCCCAGATTTCCTATTGATACACCCTTTCGAATCTTCAAATCTTCAATAATCCCATTCGGATCTTCATATCCTCGTCACACTCGAAGCTTTGCCATGGCATCCACGGGGGTGCAGGCTTCCGGCCGGCAAGAGGAGGCCACTTCCAGCAATGAAGGCCCCCTCAAGAACCTAACCGACATCAAAACTCCGGAGGACCTCGGGGAGGCCATAAAAATCCTCCGGTGGTGACAACGCGACCTCGCTGGCGAACATAGCGGGCCACATCGGCGAGCCGAGTCCCACCGCCTCTCTGGGTCCTGAGGAAAGAGGAAGATGGACGAAAACTCCCGACCCAGGCACAGACCAGCGAAGACCAGCCACAAGACGAGGGGGCCCGGCAGGGCACGCCGCGCCCAGAGTTCTCGGGAAAAAACTCCCTCCCCACTCAGAGGAAGTTTCCCACAACCACGGCAGTGTGAGTCCATCTTTGAGAGATTGGGCAGCCACACACCTCGAAAGCCCCAAGGTCGCCAGAACGAATCCAAAGCCGACTCCTTCACAATCCGGCGTAACTTGGAAACCTCTTTCGAGGTAGAGGACTTCCGAGGTTGAAGGAACGAGGTTCCGAAGGCCTCAATACTGTCTCGTTTAGGTCCGCGAGCGTCTCATCAACCTCCTAACCACGGAAATGAGCAGCTCGAGGCCATCGAAGAGACTCTCAAGAAGCTGCAGGATCGATTAGACTAGCAAGAAGGACTCGTGACATCGATGCTCGTCCCGATCTCGCCCTGTCCCGGCCATTGTCTATGCCCCGACACAGGTCAAAATCAACATGACCTCGATCAATCAGTATAATGGGGACTCCGACCTGACCATCCATCTAGGGAAGTTCTCCGACCACATGGCTTCTATGGGGGCCACGGATGCGACACAGTGTCGGCTTTTCCCTCTCACTCTGGGCGACCAGGCCTATAGGTGGTTCAAATCTCTAACTCCGAACTCCATCAAGTCCTTCCACCAGCTTGTCGGTCTTTTCCTTAACCATTTCGTCACCTTGGCCCAAGGCAACCAAAGAAACAACTCTTCGCGACCATTCAGCAGGGTCCCACGGAGTCGGACTGAGGCTACATCGAGAGAGTCGATAACTTTCTCCTAGGCTGCGAACCCATGGGAGATGAGGTCAAAGTGATGGGAGCTGTTCGAGGCTTACGATTCAACACTAAGTTGTGGAAACTCATGCATAAGGAATACCCGAGTTCATATGCGGTGTTCCGGTACAAGGCAGGAAATCACATTAGCCGGGCTGAGATGATGGCCATGCGCTTGGGGGAGCAAATCCAAGAGGGCGAGATAAAGAAGCCCGAGGTGGTGGAGCTGAGCTCGCATAAGAAAAGTGGCGGTCACCGCAGGGCCAACAACTTTAAGCCTTTTAACAGCGACATCGAAGTCAAGCTATTGGAGGTGTGAAGCACCACTCCGAACGAAGGCAATGATCAAATCAAAGACAAGAAACTTTTGGATCAGCCCCGCAAAATCACAAAGGAGAACGGGAAGATGAATCCCAACAAATACTGCCTATATCATGAGAGCATCAGACACAATACCAGTGAGTGTCGTGACCTTCTCCGACAATTATGGAAGCTTTAAGGACGGAAAGCTAGATGACTACGTGAAGAAACGTCCGAACAATCAACCACAACCACAGCGGCCTCAGGCAAATCCAGGGCCAGCCGGCCAGTGACCCCTTCCCCCTTTTCCTGACAATGCCGCGGGAAGGGCCGTCCAGATGATCGCTCCATTGGGAGGTAACATTGGCGGGATCCTCCCGTCGATGTCTATGTCACGACACAGGCGTAAAGCCTAGATACGAGCTCTAAGTCATATCCACCAGACTCTTTCCCAAGTCAACCACGCAGCCGAGAAAACCAGTTCCCTCGCTTTCTCGGACGAAGACAAGCGAGGGGTGTAATATTCGAATAATGACCCCATAGTGATCTCGACCAAGATCATGGGGGTAATGGTTCATCGTCTACTAATCGATTATGGCTCCTTTTGCAACATCTTATTCAAAAGCTGTCTTGACCAGATCGGGAACTTCTTTGAATATATCGAACCTTGCGACCTCACTATCAAGGGGTTCGGGGACTCTTCTGTGAAACTCTATGGGGCAATCCGGTTGGCAGTCGAATTGGTCTCGGATCGTGATCCGGAGGTAAGGGTGACGAGGCAGCTTGATTTTATCATTGTTGATCTTCCCTCGACATACAACGGTTTTCTGGGAAGAACTTTCGAACATGAATTCGGGGCAGCGACCTCGGCCCACTATTATTGCATCAAATTCCCAACCCCAGGAGGGCCCGTAGGGACGATCAAGGGAAATCAGGCGATGTCTAGAGAGTGTTTGTTATAGGTCGACGCCGAGATAGGCGCGACCATGGCGACCTTCGAGACGGGGGTAATTTTAGTAGTGACGAAAGACTATCCCGGTGACCCGACCTCGCCACCAACGAACTTACCCAATAAAAGAATGAAAGTCGCCGACGTCGAGGAAGTGGCCAATCTCGAGCCCAGAATAGGTTACGAGCCTGTTGACGACCCGCGATGGGCGAAAGGGCAACGAGCCACACCAGTGGAAGAGCTCGAGAGAGTCCCAGTTAGCGAATCCCGACCCGAAATGGAGGTGATCATCGCGAACACCCTAGGTCCCAAAATGCGAAGTCAGGTGATCGAGTTCCTGAAAGCCAACTTGGAGGTTTTTGCCTGGTCCCACGAAGATATGATCGGGATAGATCCCGAGGTCGCTTTCCATCAGCTCAACATCGATCCTTCCAAGAAACCAAATCTCCATGGTAAGAAGAAGGAAGTTTGGTCTGAGAAAAATATCGCGCCCCAGCCGAGGAAGTTAAAAAGCTCCTAGATAACCAGCTAATCGAGCAAGTTGATAAGCCTCAATGGGTAACGAATGCGGTGATAGTAAAAAAGGCGAACAATTCATGGAGGTTGTGCATTGACTTTATGGATCTAAACGATGCCTCCCCCAGGATCATTTCCCCATGCCGCACATCGACCACCTAATCAACAATACGACGGGGCATGAGGTGATGTCGTTCATGGACGCATTCGCGGGCTACCATAAAATAGCCATGCACCAAAACGACCAAAATCACACTTCTTTTCTGATAGAAAATAACATCTACTGCTGGAAGAGCATGTCTTTTAGCCTGTAGAACTCCAAACTTTGCCAGTAGATTCCTTGTGTACTTTGCCTGGCAGATGAATATCCCTTCTGTACTCTGCTTGACTTGTAAACCCAGAAAGTAATTCATCTGACCCATCATGGACATCTCGAACTTCCCTTGCATCAATTTCTTTGAACTTCTCACATAGCTTCTTGTTGGGAGATCGAGAAGGCGATGTCGCCCACGTAAATCTGAACCATCGTAATATCTTTTCCATCTTCTATTCGAATAAGGTTTGCCCACTATTCCTTTAGTGAACCCATTTGTCTATCAAGAATCGAGTGTGTATCATACCAAGCTCGAGGAGCTTGTTTCAGGCCATAAAGAGCTTTTCTTAAAAGGTACACTTGGTTGCCTTTTTCAAAGCCTGGAGGTTGTTCTACATAAACTTCCTCTGCTAGTACCCCATTTAAGAATGCACTCTTTACATCCATCTGATACACAATGTGAACCTACGTCAAAAAAGATATGCCGTAACAACCGAATGGCTTTTAAGCGGCGATCGTGCAAAGGTCTCATCATAATCAATTCCTTCCGATTGTGAATACCCCTTAGCAACAAGTCTTGCCTTATTCTCGGTTATGACATTTTTCTCATCTCTCTTGTTCTTGAATACCCACTTCGTGCCAATCACGTCTTGATGAGTTGGTCTGTCCACCAGTTTCCAAACTTGATTTCTCTCAAACTGTTCGATTCCTCTTGCATAGCTAGAATCCAACTTGCGTCTTGTAGAACTTCCTCTCATGTAGTTGGTTCCTTCAAAAGGCAGAGATAGCAACAAAGATACATGGCACTTTCACTGTCGATGTCTAGTTTTGATTCTATCGATGGGTCTCCGATAATCGGATCGGTTGGATGGTGGTAATCCAGTCCTTCTTTTTCGATGTGTATGCATTTGGAGAACATCATCCATATCGATAGTTCATTACTAGTGATTGGGAGTGGTGCGGAATTATGATCCACTTGATAAGAACATGTCTCGGTGATGTTGGACTCATCATGTCTCGATGTACGTTAAGTAGGAACTTCAGAGTTCCCCCCGAACCGGATGGTTCGGTTGATCTTATCTCGTTGTATGCCGGCTTCTTTCAGCAGGCCAGCGTACCTTAAAGGTCCGATTGACTGTTGAATCAGCAAGATCAAGTTCGGAATATACACCATTACGTGTTAATTTTCTTTCTCCTTGATACTTAGTTGATCCATTTTCTCGCGTGTCGTAGCGGTTGATCCGGTGCACGGCTTGATACGAGGCGACTTTCTCTTGTTCAGAAGATATCTCATCAAAGACCACATGGGGTGTTTCTTTCACAACTAAGGTTCGTTGGTTGTAAACCCTGAAAGCTTTGCTGGATGAGGAATATCCTAAGAATATGCCCTCATCTGACTTGGCCTCAAAAGTCTTCAACTGACTTTTCCCATTGTTGTGAATGAAACACTTGAACCCAAAAACATGGAAGTATGAAACATGAGGTTTTCTGCCCTTCCAAAGTTCATAAGGTGTTTTGAAGTGAGTCTTAGTCAGAGAACATCTGTTCTGAGTATGGCATGCAGTATTGATTGCTTCTGCCCAGAAACGGCTTGGTGTGGCATGTTCAGCTAACATAGTGCAAGCAGCTTCCTTGAGAGTTCTGTTTCCCCGTTCTGCTACTCCATTTTGTTGTGGCGTTCTTGCAGCTAACGTCTCATGCTGTATACCAAACTTAGTACAAAAGTCAGTGATAAAGGAATTCAGGAACTCTGTACCTTTATCTGATCTGATTTTTACTATGCTGACACCCTTCTCATTTTGAAGTTTCTTGAGCAGCTCGGGTATCTTTGTCGTTGTCTCGTTCTTCTTGTATAAGAATACAACCTAAGTAAACTTGGAATAATCATCCACGATTACTAGAGTATATTTAAATCCCATCGAGATATTTGGTGTAAGCGGGTCCGAATAGATCCATATGAAGCAATTTGCATTACTTTCTTGGATGCGGTCCGTATTCCCTTGAATGAGGCTTTAACTTGTTTTCCCTTCTGACATTCGGCATATGTCTGATCTTTGGAGAATATCTCATTCGGAAGTCCCTCAACCAAAGACATCCTAGCTATCTTGTTAAGAGTCTTGAAGTTCATATGACTCATTCTTTTGTGCCAGAGCCAACTGCTACTTTTGGAACTCTTAACAATTAAGCATGTATTCCTCGGGCAACTGTTCCTATCTGTTGTGTAGATCGTCCCTTTCCTTGAACCAGTTAGCAAGATTTGTTTAGTAGCTCGATTCATAATCGTACACTTGTCGCTCGAGAACTCAACGCTGAATCCGTTGTAGCAGAATTGTGATACTGATAGTAGATTGTGCTTTAATCCTTCGACATACAAGACTCCAGTCACTTGTACATCATCATTCTCTAAGGTTCTGAATCCTTTGGTAAAACCAAAGTTATCATCACCGAAGAGTACAAGTGGGCCTTCTTGTTCTTTGTAAGAGCTAAGGAGGTTTTTGCTTCCAGTCATGTGCCTTGAGCATCCACTATCGATGTACCAGATAGTTGCTTGTACACCTCCTCTATTGGCCAGTCTCACGCGAACCTGCAATCGAATCAGGCTTTAGGTACCCCTTTGGAATTGGGTCTTGGGGGGTTAGTGGTGGATTTAGGGATCCACACAAACAGAGCACTTCTATGAAAATCAGATAGATTAGAAGGTCTGATTTGTCTCCCATACATATCAACATAATCATACGTCTCTTTATATGCTTTCTGATTAGTATGATTATTCGTGTGAGCCTTGGGTGACTTAGAAGACTTGGGATTTTTCTATATATTTTGTCTTCTTTTAATCCAGTGTGGCTCAGGTGCAGTAGCCCTAGATCTCTGGTTATAAGGGTAGGTACGACTGCTACCATCAAAAGATTCATATCTTCTTGGCATAGATGGTCTTTGCAGTTTACCTATAGCTTGCTTATTAGGCAGCTGACCTTGATTGGGTCTCAGATTATATTTCCTTCTTACAGGTTGTCTCTTCTGATACCTAATCTGGCCGATCGAGTTGAGGTTTCTTCGTAAGAACCGGGTTCTTCTTGTTGATTCTCTGATGATTAATCGATTTGGGGTCCATTTTTGTTCCCTTTTCGATTAGGCACTTGCCTTACTTGCTTTCGGTGAGTTTTTTTCCTTATCGGATACATGTTTAGCTTTTTGTGTATCTTTGTCGAGGAGACTCGTTTGATTACACCCTTCTGAAGTGAATCAAACGGGGCTTTTGAGGATGTAGAAGGGTTCTCATACCCAATTCCCTTCTTGTTAGTCGGCGTTCGAAGATAGGTGTTCATATCTTGAACGGTTTTTGATGACTTCGTGAAAACCTCTATTTTCTTGCGCAAACTATCCTCAGTAGATTTTAGACTCTCATGTAGTCGGAATAACTCATCAAATTTAGCTTGAAGGATTTTGAAATCATCGACTTCTGTCGTTTGTTGATTGCTAGGCGATCTTTGATCCGCTTCTTTCCGATCGAAGATTTAACTTTTCGAGAATGTTAAGTTCCTTAGTTACCTTTCGAGCGGTTTGGTGATTTCGACAAAGAGCTTTATTGACAGCGTTCTCTTTAACAAGCTGATTATTTCTGATCCTTAGCTTGTCATTTTCAGCTTCCACTATTGTATAAGTGTCTACTGCATCAGAGAGATCATCAAGCAATTGCTCAGAGTAGAGCTGCAATTCAACCTCTCCAGCAGGTGTGCTAATAATAGCAGGTGTGGAAATTGAAAAAGCGAAGGTTTGGAGGTTACCTCAGATTGGTCTTCCTCCCCGCCATCAAAGTGATTTCATAAATCATCCGAAAGAGAATATCGATCTTCATGTTCGTGGAAGTCAACAAGATCGCTTATCGGGCGAAGTCTTCTATAGATGCATATTGTCTTAGCTCAATCTGAGAATATCTTGAGCTTTTGAACTTCACCGATTCGAATTTTGTCGGTTATCTTTGATCGATCATTACCTTCAAGACATCTCAAAGCAATAGTATCCCACATTTGTTTATTTGTTTTGAGATACTTTATTTTCTCCTTGGTGACTTTATCCATCGTCTTCATGATTATATGCCTGGCGATTGTATCTAGAGTATACTGATTTCTTTCTTACGCATCCATCGTATTTGGTTTTTTTCGCATACAAGACTTCCCGGTGCAAAATTTGGATCTCCTCCAACTGCTGGGTTGTCGTGATATATGATGATGGGTCCACATTCAATGACTTCCATCATTCGCGCCGCTTATCGATCCGGATGATTGCACATATATATATAGCCCAATCTGCATACTCATCAATTGAAAACTTAAGCGGATCATGATATATATACGGAGGTGTTATCCATCTTTGAGTGATTTTGAAAACGAATGAGTTTTGAAAACTGTTTTTCAAGATCTGTTCAAATGACCACAAAGATTCTTCCTCAAGAATCGATGATACTCAAAAGCCGATTGGTGCAGAGAACCACCGCTCGATACCACTTTGTAGGTCCCGAATGGGTTTTGTGAGGGTATAAGTCTAGGGGAGGGTGAATAGACTTCTAAAACTTTTTCGTCGCGGATCGGTGTGATTTGCAGATTACTGATCGAGTGCTAGTGAGTCAAGAGGAATCGATGTTCAATCTTCTTGAAAGTGCCCGAGGCGGATCGGTTTGATATCTGTCGATCTAAGCGAGAGTGCGAAGCTTGTTTTTAACCCGTGTGAAAAGCCGGTTTATCAATTGATTCTTAAGTCAGTTTTCAACTAGCTGACTAAGGTGTTAACCTGATCAGATCAGTTGCTTGGTGCAGACTGAGCTTAACTTAGAATATGTATGCGATTTTAAACTTCGGTTGTGTGAATAGTGTAAAACAATAAGAAAGGTGTAAATGCACACAAGACTTTTTTTATAGTGGTTCGAGATTTAAACCCGTCTTACGTCCACTCTTCCCTTAACACAGGGGAACCTTAACCAAATTTAACCGAACTTAACCTGCGGGACATATATCCCTCACGGGATGGCCGATAGATTTTATTGAGTTCACACTCTATAGATATTTATCGAGTTCACACTCAACAGATGTTTATCGAGTTCACACTCAACCGAACTAGAAATCAGAAAACTAGAATTCCTAGTCTGAAATCTTCCGGGAACAAACTTAACCTAACTTGAGTTTAGGTAAAGAATGTTTGAGGGTTCCAACTGGAAATCTATCCTGGTGTTTTAGGTAGCCAAAATGCTAGTGGATAGGATTTCTTGCTAAGAACAGATGGGATGAACACTCTAAGAATAATCTTCAAATATGGTGTTCTTTGAGCGGAGATTTTGCTGTAGTTTTTGCTTCTTTTGCGGTGTCTCCGTGTTCGTTCTTTGCTAGTGTCACACTTCTTCAATTGACAAGCAATCCCATTTTATAGACCTCGAAATCAAAGAGCCGTTGGAGAGCAATTTGAATTTCGGGCTATATTAGGTAGGTTGTAGGATATGATTGTGACGTGCTCCGATTATTGGTGTGGCCATAGGCATGATTAGCGTCGTTTTTGTCCGTAGCGTCGTTTTTGTCCGCAGCGTCGTATCCCGCATTGTCAGCTCTTTTTGTGCACGTGTCGCTTTCTCCTTGGCTTCGCGAGGCGGCACTTCAGTAATTTGTCCGTTAGACGATTGATATTCCTTTTGTAGAAGATTCTTCTTGTCTGGTGTATAATTTTGATTGACACCAGGTGTGAGCCTACTTGATCAGGTAACTGATCAGTCTACCTTGTTTGAGTCTTCTGATGCATATTGTCTTAGCTCAATCTTGAGACTCGGGATGATATAGGTCTTGGTCTTACGGTAGTCTTCGATCTTGGTGACTACGAGCCTCGGTGTCTTGATCACACCGAGTCTTGAGGTTTATTCTTGAGTCTTGAGTTTATCGAGTCTTGAGTTCATCCGAGTCTTCGATGTCTATCCGAGTCTTGAGTTCATCCGAGTCTTTGGGGTTCATCCGAGTCTTGATGTCTTCTGTCTTCACCGATCTTGACTTCTTGTCTTACGATTTGTTCTTAGTCTTCGATCATCGACCTTATCCGGGTCATCCGACTTCGACATGACCTATACATATTGAGTTCCCCTCAATTTGTAACCTATCTTTTACATCACCTATCTATACATTTCGGTAGGTCATCTTAATCGATTCTAAGTCATCGATCAAACCAATGTGTCCGATTTGGTCCTATTACAACCTGTTTCGGAACTTCCATCAAAACTAAAATACAGATTTCCCAACATATATATATGAGCTCTTGGGAATCCATATTACGCGAGTTCATATTTTCTCCATAAAATCTCTAAGTTAGAATTTTTCTAGCAAATTCATCTCGGGATTCAATTTGGCGCATGATGTTGCATTAGTAAACGCATTACGTGGATACCATAGTGGAGGAATCGATTAATGCAATTTTTGTAAGAAGAATTTCATTACGTTTACTCGTATTTAATTATGCAATTAAGTGTTTGTTGTTGGTGAACTTTAATTTCCGCTGCGCATGTATTACGTGTTTACATGCCTCTAAATTCCAACATTACCATACTTCGACTCCTCTATAATTTATTTCATCTAAAATAGGCAACCCAACAAACTCTGCATTCTAGTGTACCCCCTATCTCCTTTTTTTTTTTTCTTTTTAAGGTCTGCAGCACCACTCTACTTGTTGGGTTTTAGCTCTAATTGTATCCGACTTTGAAACGTTCAAACCCAAGAAAGTAGTAAAAGACTATCTCAAAGACCTTTTTTTTTCCTTCTTTTCTTTTTTTTAAACACAAGACCGCAAATTCACTCCATCGTTAGGTTTTAGCTCGAATTTTTTTTTTCTGAGCCCCTGCTATACCGGCCCCTTTTTTTCACAATTCTTCAACTAAAACACCTTTTCTCCAAATCACATTCAATTTTTTTTCCAACCTTAAGGGGCACACCATAAATGCATCATTTATCTAAGTGACCTAATTAGACTACTTTAATTACAAGAGACCAAAGCACAACTTAGGATCATAACTCATCAATTCACCAATTTACTATCATAAACTCAAACGGACCCTTTCATGAAGCATTCATCACTCACAACATCCGCATGCATCAAACAAAGCAAATTTAACCAGAAACTCCACAATTTACCACAAAACAATAATATCACATCCTTTTTAAAAAAATAATGCTCGACTCATCATTACGACTTAACTTCTCCATGAACAAGCAAAAATACACATCAATGTCTCTCCCCCTTTATTTTAATCGTTGCTTGTCACAAGCAACAAAAAATAAATATGCACAAGGAAGAAAAGACAAGATAAGAGAGAGTATCACGGATAAAGCGGAGAGTGTAGGTGCTACTAGTAATCCACCATTAGATTCACTTCAAGCAGGAGAGCACACGCAACAAAATTAAGATAGACACCTACCGACCAAAGAGGATGCCAAAAATTTAATCGCTCTGTGACCTTTGGGTTACCCAGTGTCAAAATTGCAGAAAAGTTGCAACGACACAAAAAAACGAGGGGGAGAAAAATCAACAACTAAGACACTAAAATACTCGAAAAAATAACAGAAAAAAATAAGCCCCCACAAATCACACAAAATTATTTACATTTATTGCAAGAACGGCGCCAAAATTTGGTCACACTGTCGAGGTGCTCCAAAAATAAATACCCAGAGCTACCCTACTAACTCGTAGTAGTGGCAGGCAAGGGATCGATCCACAGGGAACGTAGAATAATTGTTATGTTAATTATGTGAATTTATAAGGGGGGTTACTTTTAAGAGTTTTACTAACACTAAATTAAATAACAACCTAACAAGTAAAATTAAATGATGTTGTGTTCGATATAATTATCCAGCATTAATCGAACACGTAAGAGAGACACGTATAATATTTATTAAAATAATCATGCCCGATGGACAAGTGTGCTCGCCGCTCGCCGACCAAACAAGTTGGTTCGACCAGCTCCCCACTTGTCAACCAAGCGAACATACTCGCCAATGAAGTAAGATTTGTTCGCCAGCTTACCATTCACCACCTAAGGTTGTTCAAACAGACTGACCGAGCAAATAGGCATGTTCGCCACTCAGATCAGGAAAGAAGGAATTAAATAAACCGAGTCAAGTCTGAGGACTCAGACAGCCTGAATGCTCAGATATCCTGAAGGGTCAGTATGCTCGACACTCAGATATCCTGAAGACTCAGACATCCTGAAGGATCAGTATGCTCGACACTCAGATATCCTAAAGGCTCAGACAACCTGAAGAACTCAGAACATGCTCGATGCTCAGACATCCTGAAGGGTCAGTATGCTCGATGATATTCCGACAAAAAATTGATATGGTTTAATGGGGTGAACAAAGCGAACAGCCGAGCAAAATATTGATTTGGACTATCAAAAGAGTGTCATATCAGACAAGCAAGTGCAAAGATCAACCAGGAAGACGAAGTTGGAAACGTGACAATATTACATGAATTCTTGCATGGCCCGAAGTCTCCAGCTCATGCTTGCAAAACCAACTCATGCTTGTCGAAGTACTATAAATAGAAGAAAAAACAACAAGATAGAGGTTTGTTCAGAAATTTCCCAGAGGGGTAAGGTTCATAAAAAATTCGAGAGTTCATCCATGCACACAAAAAGCTCTAGCACTCATATACCAGCTCTCCAAATCATCTTCAACCATAGCGATTCATCTTCATGAGATGTATCATATATTGTATGTGTAAAACTCGCAATACTACATCCCTGGCTTGGAACACCCCCAGAGTAGTCATTTCTTGACGAACTGGGTCAACAAATTCTTCTTATTTACAGTATATTTTACACGTGCATATTTTGTTTGTGAGTTGTTACCAAATTAGCCACATCATATGTCCCAAATAAAAAGACTCGCAACAACTGGCGTTAGAAGGAGGGTACCAAAAAACCAACCCATACACAAACCTGTAGTTAGCCGAGGCAGAAAAAAGAAATATAATGCCTTAATCTAGGAATACACAAACAGAGAGGTCGGGGCAAAGTCGACCTCATGACCGGAAAGAGGCTCAGCGCCAGCCTCATAAAGATCAGATTGTGGAGACCATCAATCTTGAGGATATTGCCAACGATCCAGCAGCCACAACAAAAGCCATCGCTTTCTCGCTACGAGCACAGAAAGAGAGGGCCGAAAAAGAGTTGGCCAAGTTAAAAACTCAAGAAGATGAAGATCGACACTCGCATACACCTGATAGCGAGCAAGTTAAAAAGAAAGCGGCGAAGCGGGCTAACAAAAAAACTGATGATATGTCTGATGATGAACAGCCTCAAGGGTCCAGACCATCAGCGTTTGGACATTTGAGGCTCTCTGCCAAAGACCGAATCGGCAATAATAGGCGACAAGATCCCGTAAAGGAACAACTGATAAACATGCCCGCGCATTCAGATTCTCATGATCATCCGCATGCCGAACAAAAATCGGCGGGAACAAAATTGTCTATCCATCATCGATTGGGTAGTCAAGCACAAACTTGGAAAGGGGGACTGCCCCATCACGAGCATGACCCATTGGGTCCTCATGATGGGAAATAGCCCCGATCCAAGTCTGTCAGTTCCACAAAATTTGCAGAAATGCAGAAAGCCAGCGAGGGCTTACAGGCCGACCTGGCCGCGACCAAAGGACACCCTCGGGCGAGCTCAATACCTTGCTCGCCACTATCACCGGCGATCATGGCGGCCGAAATACAAGAGAAAGTGGCGAAGACCCAACCACCAATCCCCATGTTCGATGCTGAGTCAGACCCGCATGTTCATCTCAGCAAATACTCAGACTTTATGATCGCCATGGGTGCCACAGACGCGACGCAGTGTAGATCATTCCCCATGACTTTGGGTGATCGGGCACATAGATGGTTCTCTACTTTGCCCGCTGCGTCCATCACATCTTTCGCTCAATTGGGACAACAATTCCTGTCCCATTTCTCATCCATGTGTGCTCGCCCAGCGCCAAAACAAAGGTTGGCGCACTTTTCCCAACTAAGAGGTGAGTCTGACCGAGCATACATCGAAAGATTTGATAAATGTTTGTATGATGGGGCCCCAGTTGAAGAGGATGCCAAGATCCTCGCGGTGGTCGGGGGCCTGACCCTGAATACTAACATGTGGAAGGCCATGCACCAAGACTGGCCGAACACATATTCAGTATTCCGAGAGCGAGCAGCCAAGATCATAGCCATGCAGGATTTGCTCGCCCAGTCGCGATTGGGTAAGGAAACAACATCTAAGAAAGTTTTTGGGAAGAAAGTGATGAATGAGGGGGGGTACAAACCCCCAGGCTCTTTCAAACCTTTCGAAGAAAGAGCAGAAGCAAACGCCCTACGAAGTCTTCTGGGCGTTTTAGCAGAAATAATTTTTAACCAAATCAAAGATCGGGACATGTTAGATAGACCTCAAAGAATCATAATGGACAAGCATCGGCTTAATGCATCCAAATATTGTAATTATCACGAGTACATCGGGCATAATACAGAAGATTGTCGCGATTTACTTCGTCAACTTTGGAAGCTATACAAAGATAATCGTCTGACCCAGTTCCTTAAAAAGCCGGCGAGCAGAGGCTCCCAAACAGAAAAAACAGAAGATCGAAGGGGTAAGCGTAAAGCCGAACAAACATCTGACAGTGATCCCGAAGAATCACGTAACCCAAAAGAGGGTCTCCTACTGTGGGTAGAGGTCGAGAAAGTCAAGAGATCCACATGATACGTCCTGAATATGGTCCAGTGTTTGGATGCTATCAGGCACCAACATTGTCGAACAGACGAAAGAAGATGGAGATGCTTGCCATGCAAAGCATCCATCAGGTGAAGGTGGAGAGTACATCAACTAGCGCGCCACCCTCTCACCAAATTATGTTTTCAGAAGATGATCTCGACGGTATAATCACCCCCCACAATGACTCCTTAACCATCAGTGCTCGTCTCCTCAGGTTGAAGGTGCACCGCCTCCTGGTCGATACCAGAGCATATGCAAAAAAAAATTCGTCAACACTCTGCACCAGATGGAAAAGCAAGTTGGGGACTTGAGTAGCTATATTGAACCATGTGATCGTACCATTATGGGTTTTGGGGAATCTGTAACCCGACCCTATGGTATGATTAGGTTAGGAGTGGAGTTAGAATCAACTCTAAATCCGAAGATCCGACGAACTAGAATGCTAGATTTTGTAATCGTCGATGCTCCGTCTACTTATAACGGGTTCCTAGGTCGCCTGTTTATTTAGGAATTTAAAGCGGCATGTTCTACTTATTACTACTGTGTCAAATTTCCAACACAAGATGGAACGGGTAGCGTAAAAGGAGATCAGAAGAAAGCTCGAGATTGTTTGCTATCATGTGCACCAGAAAAACAAAATATCGTTAACATGATGGAGCAAACATGGGAGATCGGTGAGTCAAGCCAACGGGCAAATACGCTGCCAAAATGTCCTTTGACGAACACAAGTTTGACGAGCACAGCTCCCAGCGCGAACACAGAATGCGTGAACACAGAGTCCAGGATGGTGACCCATGTCTCAGATCTCCCAGATCTAATGAATATTGATCCCCCAAGCGAGCTACCGGACCTATAACCTCGCGTAGGATTCAAACCTATGGAGGTTGATGACGAACATCGGGGGTCGATTGAGGATCCTCGGTGGAAACAAAAAAGAAAGCGAGCAACACCTGTCGAACAACCGGAGTCTATCAACATCGACCAAAGCACTGAAGTTAGAAGTGTTCATTGGTTGAATTACGAACCAATTGAGCGAAATGATGGCTTACTTCAAGCAAACTTGGATGTGTTCGCCTGGTCCCACGAGGACATGGTTGGCATTAATCCAAAACATGCATGTCACTCCCTCAACCTTAATCCAATACAAACCCGGTTATCGTAAACGCGCGAAAGTTCAGTCCAGAGAAGTATGCAGCCATGAATAGTGAAATCAAAAAGTTGCTCGACAATAAACCCGATTCGAGAAGTAAAATGCCTGAAGATAGCTTGCGAACCCGTGCTCGTTTCGCAAGTCTAATGGATCTTGGAGACTATGTATTGATTTCATCGATTTAAACAAGGCATGCCCGAAAAGATAATTTCGATGCAGATATCGACTATTTGGTCGATAATACAACGAGCCATGAGCTCATGACCTTCATGGATGCTTTTCTTTGGTTATTGCGTAAACCCATGCATCCGGACGACCAAAAGAATATGACATTCTACAGTGAAAAGAATATGTCTTTGGCAGCGCGATGCCATTCGGATTAAAGAATGTCGGGCAACATATCAACGTTTGGTGAACAAAATGTTGAATCGGCCGAACAATTGAGGTGTATATTGATGATATTGTGGTAAAGAGCGAAACACAAGGAAGACCACATCACCCACCTCACACAAACGTTTGATATACTCGGGGAGTACAACATGAAGCTAAACCAGAAGAAATGCGACTTTGGGGTTCACTGGGGAAAATTCCTCGGACATATGGTCGGTCGGCGGGGATTAGGCGAACTCATCAAAGATTCAAGCCATGCTTTCGACATGCAGGCCCCCGGGAGTGTGAAGGAGGTCCAAAAGTTAACCGGACGTTTAGCTTCAATAAGCGGTTTATATCACTTAACCGGGGACAAATGAAAACCTTTCTTTGATGCATTAAAGGGAAATTCTAGTGGACCCGAGCATTGCGAGAATGCATTGAATCATTGAAGCGTACCTTGCGGATACTGGACCATCTAAGCTTTGTCGGGCAAACAACTCTGTCTGTATCTTCTTTGCATCGAGCATGCAATTAGCGTTGTGCTCGTCTGGGCGAAGGGCGACCACTTGCCCGTTTACTATGTAAGCGAAGTGCTCAAAAAGCCGAAACTCGGTATCCTCCCTTTGGAAAAAGTTGCATATGCTCTCATAATGAGTGTTGAAAATTGCGACCATACTTTTTCGATCTTTCGATCGAGTCTTGCCCAGCGTTCCCCATTCGACAAGTCCTCCACCGACCCGGAACCTGCTGACCGATTACTCGAAGTGGGCGGTGGAGTTAGAGGCGATTTGGCATTACGTTAAGCCCATGAACAGCAATGAAAAGCCAAGCTATGGCCGATTTTATGGTCGATTTGACATATCCACAAATGCCCGAAAAAACTATCGACCAACCATGGCATATGTATGTTGATGGCTCATCAACAAGTTCAAGAGCCGGAGCAGGCGTAGTTCTCATCAGCCCAACTAGACAAACATTCACAACAGCCATCCGATTTGATTTCCCAGCTACAAATAATGAAGCCGAGTACGAAGCTTTGATTGCTGGACTACAGATGGCTATGACAATGGGGAATCAGAGGTCGATGATTTCTGGCGATTCTCGGATAATCGTTTATCAAGTAGGTGGCGTCACGAGGCCCAGAGGCGAACAAATGGCACAATATCAGCAACTAGCAAAGGAGTTGCTCGAGCAATTCGAACAAGTTTTCATAGAACAATTACCACGATTGGGTAATTCGTTCGCTGATGCCTTGGCACGCCTGGCAACAGCAGAAGGAGTGACGAACATGATGGACATTGTGGTAGTCACAACTTATTCGCCATCAATTCCCAGAGTTATGGTCGCCCATGTGATGTGAGCGAGCGAAACTGAATGACTCAATCTCGAGTTACTTACAAAAGCGGACTTCTCCGCGAGAATAAGGCATGTTTACTCGCCTCAGTTACAATCGCTCGTTATACTATCTTAGGCGAGCATTTGTACAAAAAAAAGTTTCTCACTTCCATTATTGAAGTGTATTACTCTGAAGAGGGTCATGTGATTACGAGCAAATTCATGATGGAGTATGCGAAAACCATACAGGTGGGCTCGTCTTGGCACATAAAATTATCAGACAAGGTTATTATTGGCCAACCCTCAAAAAAGATTCGCTCGCGTATGCTCGCGCATGCCACAAGTGCCAAGTACATGCCCCGCTTATTCATAGCCCTCCTGAAGAATTAGTGTCAGTTTATAGCCCATGGCCATTTGCTAAATGTGGGATCGATTTAATCGGCCCATTTCCTACTGGCACGTTGGGAGTAAAATATGTTGTGGTTGCTGTTGATTACTATACTAAATGGGCGGAAGCCGAAGCCATTGTCAAAGTCACCGAACAAAGAATGTGGAACTTTATTTGGAAAAATATTATTTGTCGTTTTGGGCTTCCCCAATCATTAGTAACGGATAACGGCAAATAGTTCGATGGGAGTGAATTCCGACAACATTGTGCTCGCTGGGGCATAAAAAAGCATTACTCGACCCCGTATTATCCCCAGTCAAACGGACAAGTTGAAGACGTTAATAAAATTATCAAGCATACCCTCAAGGCGGACTTGATAATTCGAGGAGGATGGGCTAAAGAGTTGCCCGAAATATTATGGGCCTATCGAACAACTTTCAGAACATCAACTGCGGAAACCCCGTTTGCCCTGGCATTTGGTGCGGAAGCTGTTATACCCGCAGAAATCAAAATTCCGAGTCATCGGACAATGACTTTTGGAGAGCACATCAATGACCAGGCGCTCGCCCTGAGTGCAGACCTGTTAGAAGAAAGAAGGACGGAGGCTGATTTCAAAAATGCCATGTACAAAAAGAGATCAGAAAAGTTCTATAATTCAAGGTCCGAACACCGGTGTTCAATGTGGGCGATTTGGTTTTAAGACGAAAGCAATGGGGGTATCAAGTGGTGTGTTGGTAGGCCGAGCATGGGAAGGTCCATTGAGTTACATAACGTCTTTTAAATGGGGCATATGATTTGGAAGACTGAATGGAGTCCCATTGTCCTACTCGTGGAATCGTCAAATTTGAAAACATATTATCAATAATAGCGAGCATAAGCGGCGAACAAAAATCAGCCCCACACGGTGAAGCGAGACACGCGATTGGCGAACATAATTGGCCACGTAGCTGAAACGAACACAAATGGCCGAACATATTTAGCCATTCAGCTAAGACGAGCAGGACAAATCTTCTAGACACTAAAGATAGAAGATACGTGTCAAAACAAGTTGAGAAGTGGTGGCAACCAAAAAAGGCGATGTCAATCCTTGAACAAGAGTCGACAAAAAATTGAACAGATGTCAAAAGAAGGAGTAAAAGCAAAAAGCCAGCACCAACTACTATGCCAGCACCACTTGGGATAGTTCTATAAATAGAGGCATATTGATAGCTGAAGAAAGCAGAGAAAAAACAGATGAAAAAGAAAAAAAAAGGGTACTACGGTTATCAGAAGAAAGTTGGTTCAGTATGCCTCCAGACGAAGAATCCAAAGACTCGATAAATTTGTCATTCTCACTGAATCGAGCATCCCATCTAATACGAGTTTTATAATTTATATGACACTTACGAGCACGAGGTTGAAGCTCGTTGGAGACTCAAGATGCTCGACAGAGTCATGGTTGCCACTCCGCGTTACTCATCGCACACGCGATGAGTAAAATCACTAGTCCCCTATGCATCCCCAAAATCTCCCGAAGGGGAGGGATGTCATGGTGTCCTTCGAAGCAATATCACGGATGTTGATGCTCAGCATCTCTTGAAGGGGGACGAGAATGGTGCGGTGAGGATTTTGCTCGCACCTGATATAGGAGAGTAGGCATGGTCGCCACATGCTCATGTCGCAAATTGCAAGCGTAATCACAATTTGTCGGGAGGGACAAATGCTTCTGCTGCTGCTGCTTGAGCATGTTATTTAAAGAAGGGTAAACAGGATGATGTGCCACATGCTTGTCAACATCAATTCCGCCGGACATGGTGAGGCGGTTAGGTGTCTACTCAAGACAAGGTTTAAATTCAAAACCATAGTGTGATGTCTATAGTTGTGTAATAGACAGTCTTCTTCAAATGTAAAAGTTGTAATAGAATACAACGTGTTGCAAAAAAGTATTTTTTGTTCGCTAAGATTTTCTAGTTGAAGCCTATTTGAGGTCGCACCTAAGCCGGACGGCCCGAACAAAAACGAGCAGCGAAGTCTATGTTCACCTTTGACGAACGAGTTTGTACTCGATTCCATGACAAAAAAAAGCGAGTAATGGGTACGTAGTCGCAAAAGACGACTCGTACTTACAGATACCCGTAGCAAAAGCGGGTGATGAGTGCGGGGTCGCAGCTAAATAAGACGGCCCTAGTAAGAAGTGATCGCACCTAAATAAGACGATCGCGAACCAAGAAAGGGGGGGTTGCATAAAGTTAACCCATCTGGTCGCACCTAAATAAGACGATCAACCGATTGCAACGTCAATAAGACAATCAAAAATGAAAGAAGTCAGGAGCGGGCATAGGCAAACCCAATGTTCGAATTCATTCAGAAGAAAAGAGGCCTAAACTAGAAAGCAACAAAGCAAACATCAAGCAACACAAGTATCAAACATTCATCGACAACAACATTCATCCTCAACGATCAGGTTAGGGGAAACTATTTGATATGAAAAATCAATCATTCAGTTTCAAGTTGTTCGAACAAGATAGAAGGAAGCAAAATTTACACAAGTATAGAAGAATCATTCGAGCAAAAAAATGAAGAAGACAAAAAATTACACAACATCTGTTTCAAGCAAAATAAAAACTACACTTAAGGAACAAATTCATAGTTGGGGGTGGACGGAAGTGAAATGTCGAACAAATCGTACTCTGTCCCCTCAGCAACGGCTCCTCCAGCATGGTCAGGTCCAGTATGCTCGCCAGGAGGTACACTTTGCTCGGTCACAGGAGGTCCCCTTTGTTCGACCCGCACCTAATCGGACCCGGACTCAACTCAGAGAGTTTGATCAGCAACATCAGCAATATTCACATCCGAGCCGTCTTCCTCATCCAGGATAGGATCATCAACCTCAATCCCTTCAGGAAGAATGGAGAAATCACACAGATCGTTCAAATCTGACATCGGAAGGTTGCGATCTGGGGGGTTGTCGATCGTATTCTTTGAAACTGGATATGAGCGGGGCAATTTGTTCGCCAGTAAGCGTGTGATGAGCAGACCGGATGGCATCAGCAAAGGCACATATGTACGAGAAGTTCGACATAGAATCAACATACTCTTCATTGTGCAGCCTTGAATTTTCGAGACCCAAACGAGTGTTGGTCTCTTCAGCAATGATGAGTTGTTGACCGAGCACATTCTTCTCACTTTCCATGGCCTCAACGTCAGTTCGAAGCCTACGAAGCTCGACATTCATTTCATTCTGAACTCTCCGTATGCTGACCACCTCCTCCTGAGAATGATTTAGCTCTTCCCTTGCTGGCGAAAGCAACTTCACGAGCTTTGGCGAGCATTCTCTTGAGCTGGCGAGCATCCTCGAGCACGATGAGCATCTGCTTGTCTGCGAGAAATCTGTCCTTGAGCCAACCTCAGTTCATCCTGAGTCTTGCTCAGCTCGTTCGCCTTCTCTTCGAAACTTCTGATTAGAGCCAAGTAGTTGGCGTGAAGGTTGGCGCACTCAGCATACACTTTCTCAAGGATGACCAAAGATTGTACGATATACCGGGCCAAGTCGCATATTTTCCAAGGGTGTTGGACCCGTAGTAGCCTCTTTCAGCTCAGTGGTCCATGCTCGAATGGGGATCTGGCATGCCTTTTGAACATGCTCGGGAATGCCAGGAACCTTGCGAACACTTGGCGAGCAGTAGTAGTTTTTCAAATTGGGCATCAAGGGCGCCAACCTGCTCAACCTACACATACACCCGAGCCAATAAACATGACAAAGCGAACAAAATTAATGCAAAAGGAAATAAAGCGAACAAAATGTACCTGTTCACCCGAGCCGGATCCCATCCCAAAAATAATTTATCTTCAGGGGACCGGAGCTCAGGGTTCAAAGGGGTCCAAGATCGGGGTCCAGCAGGAGGTGGAGAAGATGTGCCAACCTCCATTTCAACTATCTACGCGACCGGACCGACCACGGAGGTGGCCATTCGACGCCGGCGAAAGAGGAGTCCAGGTTACCCTAACAACATCAGTGCTCGTCTGAGCCTGTTCTCTTGGCGTGCTCGTCTGAGCTTGTTCGATTGGCCCCTGTTCGCTGGCTTCCGTCCTTTGTCTTTTGGCGACGGAGCTGTTTTTTCGCCCGCTTTCGGCGAACGAGTAGTCCGTTCGGTATTTCGATTCCTCGATTCCCCAGGCCGACGTAGATGCTTTCGGCTCGCCACTCGCTGCCCTCGCCGCTTCTCCTCGATTTGCTGTTGAGCCTCCGCTTTCGGCTTGAATTGAAACGAGCTCTGAGGTCTTTTTTTTCTTTGAGCCATCTCGGTATGTTCGGATGTACTCATGGCAAAAAGAATAAAGAGGGGAAAGCTATAAGCAAAACAATTCATTATGCGAGGAAAGGAAAGCAATGAGCAAAAAGTCTGAGAATTTATGCAAATGTAAGAGGCAATCCTTACCGGTAGGATTAATGACTACAAGATGGTGAGGGGGCACGCGTACAAGCCTCCTTTCTTCCTCTGTTCGGCAAGATTCGGGGTCTTCACAGATCGTTCCGAGCGAGACTCGAGATCAATTTGCCAAACGCTGCTAAAATAGTCGTCATTGGTCTCTTTGTCCGTCGCAGCTGGAATTCCTGAAATAAAGAGTAAGTTAAAATCAGTTCAAACTGAAGAACAAAAGACACAAAAATACTTATTGCGATAAACCCCAAAATCAGTGGGGATGTCCAAACGAGCATCTGATTCGCTTCCAGAAGCCGGGCTCTTCCAATCGCCCCCAACGAACCAGAATTTCTCCTTCCAATCACTGATTTTGTTCGGCACATCCTCAATGATTTTGCACTTGGCATTTGCTTGCATAAATAGCCATCCATGTTCGCCCTTCGGAAGGGTCAAATGCACTAGACGAGCAAGTTCAGCTGCTGAGGGATAATATCTGGGCTTCATTTTGCCGAACAAAGTCAGGAAGCTCATAACCATGTGCCACCCATTCGGTTTAAGCTGCATGATGGTGATATTCCATTCCACGAGCAAATGGGTGATAGCCGGATGGAGTGGAAATCAAAGGCCGGCTTCCATTGTGTCCAAGTTCACAGCAACACGACCCTCAGGGGGCTGGTCTGCTCGCTCATCAGGACCCGGTGCCCAGAAAAAGACATCTTTGGGGGTTTCGTAATTTCTATACAGCTGAGCGAGCATATCTACATCAATTATGCTCGCAATCTTGCTCGCTGGGTACTCATTCTCAACCCTAACTCTATGAGGCTGTTCGGGCCAATCAAAATTATAACGAGCATTATACTCGTTATATGTTGGGCTATGAGGAACACCAACAGGGATATCAAGTTCAGTATTTTGCTCGCCGCCTATCCCTATGTTCGATTCAGTTACATTCACAGCCATCAAAATTTCCCCCCTCACGTTATCATCATCCCTATTCACATCAACACTATCTACAGCCCTACACCTAATTTGAGATGGGGGCAAAGAATCCTCATCTGAATCATCCGAAAAATCTCTACGGGCTAAGTCCCTATCCAATTCGTTTAGGGCTTCATCGGAATCGGAGGAAAGAACGGCAAATGGCTGCCAAACTTGCCAACGAAACCATGAACCCGAGACATCCATCTCCGGCGCATTAGCGTCGCCACGGGGGATTCTACCGATAGAGGGGGAAGAGGAACTATGGTGGTCCGATTCTATTGAAACAGAAGAGTTTGAACAAGAAGCCATAATCGCAATGAGAGAGAGAATGCAATAAGTTACCTGAATAAAATCCTTCGCCGGAATGATGAAGCCCTCGCCGGAACTTTCAGATGCAAAAAAGATTGAAGGCAGAGATGAGAGAAGAGGAAAGAAAGAAAAGAGATTGAGGCGGCAAAAATGAGGTATTTATAGATACCGGGTTCAATTTTGAAAATCCAGCACAGAATACGAAACGACGTCAACTATGGCCCAATCAGATTATAACAGCCGGGCCCCATGTTGAATACAAAGCGACCCGGCTGGGGGGTATTGTTGTGTTCGATATAATTATCCAGCATTAATCGAACACGTAAGAGAGACACGTATAATATTTATTAAAATAATCATGCCCAATGGACAATTGTGCTCCCCGCTCGCCGACCAAACAAGTTGGTTCGACCAGCTCGCCACTTGTCAACCAAGCGAACATACTCGCCAATGAAGTAAGATTTATTCGCCAGCTTACCATTCACCAACTAAGGTTGTTCAAACAGACTGACCGACCAAATAGGCATGTTCGCCACTCAGATCAGGAAAGAAGGAATCAAATAAGCCGAGTCAAGTCTGAGGACTCAGACAACCTGAATGCTCAGATATCCTGAAGGGTCAGTATGCTCGACACTCAGATATCCTGAAGATTCAGACATCCTGAAGGATCAGTATGCTCGACACTCAGATATCCTGAAGGCTCAGACAACCTGAAGAACTCAGAACATGCTCGATGCTCAGACATCCTGAAGGGTCAGTATGCTCGATGATATTCCGACATAAAATTGATATGGTTTAATGGGACGAACAAAGCGAACAGCCGAGCAAAAGATTGATTTGGACGATCAAAAGAGTGTCATATCAGACAAGCAAGTGCAAAGATCAACCGGGAATACGAAGTTGGAAACGTGACAACATTACATGAATTCTTGCATGGCCCGAAGTCTCCAGCTCATGCTTGCAAAACCAACTCATGCTTGTCGAAGTACTATAAATAGAAGAAAAAACAACAAGATAGAGGTTTGTTCAGAAATTTCCCAGAGGGGTAAGGTTCACAAAAAATTCGAGAGTTCATCCATGCACACAAAAAGCTCTAGCACTCATATACCAGCTCTCCAAATCATCTTCAACCATAGCGATTCATCTTCATGAGATGTATCATATATTGTACGTGTAAAACTCGCAATACTACATCCCTGGCTTGGAACGCCCTCAGAGTAGTCATTTCTTGACGAACTGGGTCAACAAATTCTTCTTATTTACAGTATATTTTACACGTGCATATTTTGTTTGTGAGTTGTTACCAAATTAGCCACATCATATTTGCCAAATAAAACGACTCGCAACAAATGATTTCCACAAAAACAATAATGAAACTTTAGCAAACGAAATCAAGAAGAAACAAGTATCCCAACTCACGGTTCATTCATCCCCCGGATTAACACGACGGTTTTAACCTCAACGTTTACTCAATTTGTTTTCAAGATTAATGCCCCTCGGGGATCAAAACGCTTCGATTTTCCGGTCCTATCCCTTAAGTATATTTAATTAAAAAGACGTCTCTTCAAGAAAACCTTTCTAACTAAGCAGTCTAGGTATGCCCATAGATTTAACCCAGTAGAAGCATTACGAATTAGGATAGAGAGCAAACAAATTCCCGGGTACGCTAGCTCGACCTGAAAGAACCTGGCTTAATTTACCCCAGTGAACCCACTAGTTGTTACCAATTGTCACCACACATAATAATTACGGATTACGTGCTTAGAACTAACAGGCATATTTAAACAATTAACCTAGATGGCCAATCTAAACCAATTAATTTAAACACACAAGAAATTAAAACCGATAAATTAAACAATCCAAAAACAAATATCATAAACGTCTCGAATTAAAACATCAACATTAAACACGGGTTCAGAAATTCCCGGAGTTGGAATAAAAAAAACTAACTAAATACGACTCTCAAAACCGCTGCCAAGCGATTCTGCTCCCAAAGCGTCTGTTCTGTATGCTCTCCAAAAATTTCGTGTCCCCGTTAGTTTCTGCTGCCTCCAATATATATACCTTCTCCCGTGTGCAATGCCCCCAAGAAAGAATTAAATATTAGGTTTAGATAACCCACATTCATGGGCTTTATTATTGGCTCTTTTCTTTGCTGCACCGTGGCCTCCAAGTCTGCATTTCCTCAAATAGTAAAACAAATTATGGGCCTCAGTCATTGGCTGCGAACTTGTCTAACACCGAGTCCTCATTGTTTGGACTTTTTCTTTTAATCTTCTGAAATTGTTCCTGCACTGGGTCACTCAGTGTGAGCCACTGAAATTTTAATTTTAGCCCACACCAATTTGCAACAGTCACCTAGAAATACTTAAAACCACAAGAAACGATCAAGTGCGAAATAATCAAAACAAAATACACTTAAGTAATAATTCATGCCATTTTCATGCAACCAAGCTCAATAAATCGAACTTAAATATACTAAAAACACGCATGAATCACTACCTACCAAATACCCCCACACTTAAATCTTTACTTGTCCTCAAGTAAAACAACACAAAGAAAATAAGCAATGGAGAAGCTAAGAGATTCGCTCAGGTCCTCTCTACACACCGAATGTGACACTATTTCCCAAATTAGCAACTCACAAAGTCCCGGACTAAGATCAATTCAATTAGAAATTGTGAACTTTTGAAAGATTTCACTCAAGTTCCCAAAATCATTTACGATAGATCCTTAATTCCTTGACTCGTTGAGCCCCTTACCATACTTCGACTCCTCTATAATTTGTTTCATCTAAAATAGGCAACCCAACAAACTCTGCATTCTAGTGTACTCCCTATCTCCTTATTTTTTTCTTTTTTTTTTCTTTTTAAGGTCTGCAGCACCACTCTACTTGTCGGGTTTTAGCTCTAATTGTATCCGACTTTGAAACGTTCGAACCCCCGAAAGTAGGCAGCTGTCTCAGCACCTTTTTTTTTCTTTTTTTTCTTTTTTTTTAAACACAAGACCGCAACTTCACTCCATCGTTAGGTTTTTAGCTCAAATTATTTTTTTTCTGATCCCCTAAAAATGGGCAGCTGTACCGGCCATTTTTTTTCACAATTCTTCAACTAAAACACCTTTTTTCCAAACCACATTCAATTTTTTTTTCCAACCTTAAGGGCGCACCATAAATGCATCATTTATCTAAGTGACCTAATTAGACTACTTTAATTACAAGAGACCAAAGCACAACTTAGGATCATAACTCATCAATTCACCAATTTACTATCATAAACTCAAACGGACCCTTTCATGAAGCATTCATCACTCACAACATTCACATGCATCAAACAAAGCAAATTTAACCAGAAACTCCACAATTTACCACAAAATAATAATATCACATCCTTTTAAAAAAAAATAACGCTCGACTCATCATTGCGACTTAACTTCTCCATGAAAAAGCAAAAATACACATCAATGTCTCTCCTGGTATCAGGGTTAAGAATTTTACTAACACTAAATTAAATAACAACTCTAATATATTAAAAACATGCATAATTTACTACTTACCAATAATAGCAAATGAAATTTGATGTCAATAAGATTGCCACTTAACATTAGCATTGTTGAATCTCTATATTTGTGGCGCTTAACGGGGAGTGAAGGTTGACCTGCATCTGTGATAGATTTTATGTTACCAATATATATAGTTTAAACATTCTATAACTGAGGGCCAATTTCGGAGAATACTACCTCCGTTTTTTATTATTTGTCTCATTTTATCTGTTCACACAATTTAATGTTCTCATTTATTAGGGTACTCTTATTTTCTCATCCAAACCACAGGGGTGTTTGCAAACTCTATTCATTATTGAGAAGCACTTCTCAGAAGCTTTTAGTTGTGAGAGGGCAGTTTAAAAAATAAGTGTTTCTTCCCCTTCTACTAGAGTTTGCAATTACATCCTTAATAAGAAATTGATTAGTCTTTTTTTTTTAAAAGGGAAATTGATTTGTCTATTAGTGGTATTGCTTGAAAAAAAAAGGGGTAAATTTGTATTGGGTGACAAATAAATAAGAATATCATTTTAAATAAAATGAGACTGTTGGGGTATCAAACAATATCCCACATCGGAATAATATGGGAGGATCATGGGGTTTATTGGGATGGACACAATCTTAATTGGAATGAGGCCCTTTGGGAGATGCCCAAAAACAAATCCGTGCGGGCTTGACCCAAAGCGGACAATATCATACTAATGGGGGGATTTGGGTCCATCCAGGGTCACAACAGTGGTATCAAGAGCCGGGTTTTGCCACCGTCGCAACACGCATCACCGTGCCGCCTCTCTGTGTGCGGCTTGCCATCGTTCGCGTCAGTTTGTGCCACCGCATGCTAGATCAGATCTGCTCGCTGTCGATTTACGCCGTCGCTGCTTCGCTGATCGTCGCCACCAAGTCTCAGATCCGAGCGTGCGCAGTTTTTGCTGTGAAGCCGCTAATGTATGAGCGTGTATCTGAGCATTGCAATTTTGGGACTCTTTTTCAACGTGATAGGTAAGGAAAGGTAAGCAGCAGGGGTTTTTCATCCTATTAATTACTTTTGTTGACTTTGTTTTAAGATTTATCGAAACAGTGGTTATAACAGGTAAGGTTTATTTTATTCTCTATATTTCATTTGTTATTCTAATCCTTGGTGATTTGTTTGGATTTAGAATATAATTGTGGGAATAATATTATTACTTGTGGATCTGGAGTTATTAATAGGTGGCCTTCTTGGTGGGTATTTTCGGAATTCTTACGATAGGATTCCGCACTGGTATAAAAACTTATCCCTAATCTTTTATTGCTTTCTTAGTGTTAAGTTGGGATTGCTTGCTGTAGAGCATAGGTTTATTTGTTGAACCTAATATTCGTTGTTTATTTGCTTCCGCTTAATTATCTTTGTGTGTTTTAATTATGTTTGCTAATATGGCTTCGCATTTCTCTTTTGGCTTGCAACCTTTTGATGGAAAAATTGATTTCAGTATGTGGAAACAAAAAAATAAGTGTGTTTTGATTCAACAACGTGTGTTTAAGGCTATTGATGAATCGTATGCTTCCACTGATACTGCTGATAAAAAGAAGGAAATCAATGAACTTGCTTTATCTGCTATCACCTTGCATTTATCTGGACTGTGCTTAGAAAAGTAGGTGTTATGGACTCTACCAAAGAGTTATGGGACAAATTGGCAGAGCTATACACTGATACTTTGTTGCTTAGTAAACTCTTTCTGCTTGAAAAATTCTTTCGTTTTAAGCTTAATTTGAATCGTGATATCGAACAGAATTTGGATGTGTTTACTAAATTGATTCAGGATATTAAGTTGACTGGTGATAAGCATATTGATGAATATTCTCCTGTTGTTTTGTTGAATGTTATTCCTGACTCTTATAATGATGTTAAATCTGCTATAAAATATGGTAGAGACTCTGTGACGCTTGATATTGTGGTAAATGGCCTTAAGAGTAAGGAATTAGATTTGAAACAAAACGGAAGTAAGAATCCTTCTAGTGAGGTTATGCATGTTAGAGGGAAGGGTGGTAAGAAACATGATAGTTCTAATGATGAGAATGATGAATCTGGTAATAAGTCAAAACCTCGTGGTAGACATTGGATTAGGAAGTGCTATAATTGTGGTGATCCTAGTCATATGATTAGAGAATGCACTAAGCCTAGGAAGAACCGGGAGCCTAATAATGACCAACCAGAGAATCGTGCTAATGTGGCTACTACTTGCGAAGGTTATGAGGACTTCGGTGTTGTCCATTGAGTTTTTTGGTGCTCTTTTGTGCTCTCTGTGCTCTTTGTGCTTCTCTTGTGCTCTATGTGCTTCTCTGTGCTCTTGTGTGCTCTTTTGTGCATGCTTTTTTGGGTGTCTTGGTGTATGTTTCTATATGTGTTTTTATTGCATGTGTCTTTGTGCTTGCTTTGTGTGCTTTTGTGGTTGCTCCAAGTAAGGTAGAGCTTTTGTGTCTTTGTGTTTGTGTTCTTACGTATGTGAACTAACTTTGTGTTTTTTCTGTGCAGGTACGGGAAACTAACTTTGTGTATTTTCTGTGCAGGTAAGTGTGAGTGCGTGAGGGTGTGTGTGTGTGTTGGGCAGTGATGACAAAGTCCTAGTTCTCGAAATAATTGGGTGATGGTGTATTTGGATGTTGGACTAAAGAGGTGGAGATGTAATGTTTTGGGCTCTTTTTGAGTTGAGCCCATATAACTTTGGCCCAACATACTTTCCCCCATTCTTCTTATTTCACACGTTTTTAATTCCCCTTGGCAGCCTCCCCAATCTGCTCTCCAATTTGTTCAATGATTTGCCAATTTGTTCTCCATAATTGTGGAATTACCGGTTGGATTGATTATCCTCACCAATATAAATAGAGCATTCTTGTTAATTTTTTGAACACACCAGGTATTAGAGAAACAAAGGAGAAATCTGAAACTTTTGAGAGAAGAGGGAGTGCTACCGGGGTTTGTGAGAGTGAGAAGAATCTTTGTGTAAACTCCATATACACCGTGTGAAACCCCAATTGAGAACAGAAGGTGTTCTGAGCCCGTTGTTCCTTCTCTATATTTTGTTTCTGGTTTTGCAGGTTTAATTGGTGTCGAGAAGAAGGAGAAAGACGGCGGATCCACCCAACAGTGGTATCAGAGCCATGGTCCCAGACGAAACGGTGTGGAGTAGTCCCCGGTGTTAAACAAATAAGACGGTGAAGCCTTGGTGAAAAAACGGGGGTCTCTATGGACTAGGCGATATTGACCTAGATAGAGCGGGTCGTTTGAGGGGAGGCTCGGTGGTCTTTGTTTGAGGGGAGGATTGTTGGGGTATCAAACAATATCCCACATCGGAATAATATGGGAGGATCATAGGGTTTATTAGGATGGACACAATCTTAATTGGAATGAGGCCTTTCGGGAGATGCCCAAAAACAAATTCGTGCGGGCTTGACCCAAATCGGACAATATCATACCAACGGGGGGATTTGGGTCCATCCAGGGTCACAACAGAGACATATTTAACAAAAAACGGATGTAGTATTTTAATTCAATAATCTCTAGCTTCCACATCGCTCGTTTTGAGAACTCCAACATCTTGTAGGGGGTGTTTTGAACCTTAACTTGGACAATAGAAACACTTATTTTTTGAAAAAGTGCTTCTAACTATTCTAGTTGGGCTCTAAAACAAGCCAGTAATATCGTTTTGTAACACGACTTTGCTGTAGAGCATGGAGGTATCTAGCATAGCATATACGTCGTCTTAGAAATGAGAATTGAATTCTTTATCGTAATGGCTTTATTAGATTAGTGCACATGCATGCTTCGGCGTCTCCTTGTGCAGCTGTAAAACAATATACAGATAAAAGTGTAATGTGACATGGGTGTTGCAAACTTGCAATACAGTCCAGAAGAAAAGGAGGGGGAAAAAAGAGAAAAAACAGGACACGTACATATCTGTAATTTAGAACCACATGGATTGGAGTTGATTGTGACTCAGGCTTCAATTTGGTAATTGCATTGAATATTTCAAAAATGAAATTTGTATATGCCGTGTTTCACGCGAAATTGAAAATCTCTCTTTTATATGGTCCTAAACTAATTAAATAATTTTACTTATACATTAAACTCATTCTAAAATACTAAAATTTATAAGAAAATGTTAAAATCTAATAGAATTTATAGAATAAAAAATAGATTTTTTAAATTCAGCATATATAATCAAAATAAATTAAAAATATTAAAATATTAAAATTTAAATTTTACTTTTTTATATATGCAATATATATGTCAAATAAAAAATAATCGTAAGAGGATGATTAGTTTGATTAGTAGTTCGTTAAAAATAGATTCATAACAAGGGAGAAAATATGAGCGTAAAATAAAATGTAAAAATAAATATTTTTTAATTAATTGAAAGTTACACTTTTTGCTAGAACATGAAGTCCAGCCTTGTGTTTGCGAAAAATTATAAGTGATTATAGTCACTAAAAATTGTGTGTAGAAACAATTTAAAGTGTTTAATTTCTCTTTTATTATATTAAATAAACTCTCAAAAGTTATAAGCTAAAATCTTTAAAGGGAGTGTTTTTAATAACTAAACATATTAGTCTTTTTTAAATATTTTTAACTTTTTTTGCAAACACTGTCAATTTTTCTTTGAATTTTTTTATAATCACTATCAACTTCTACTACTAATCACTTTTCTATAATCACTAATTTTAATCAATTTTCAAAGTTATAATTTTTTTTTTCAAACACCCCCTAAAGAAGTGTGATTACACTTGTTTAAATAGATATTTAATTTATTTCTAACGAATTTCTATTTCTATAAAATATTAACAGATTAAATGAAATTTATATTTGATTATTAAACATTGCCTTTCATTGACTTGACCAATGACTCTCGACTTGTATCTAATTGGTCACTCCCCCAACACCATTCCTTTGCCACAACAATCTTTATAGATTAATTACTTAATTATTTGAGCATTGACTCTTGACTTGCATATAATTGGCAACTCTCCCTCATATTAATATATTGAAATCAACTCATGTCTGCCATCATATTATAACTATACTGAAATCAAGCGTTATGGGGAGGGTTTCCCTATTTGTGATATTTGTAGTGCTCTTGATAGTTGAGTGTTTCAGGGGTTATGTTCTAGCTAGCAAATCGGGTAGTCGTACAATCAACTCCGATCAATCTTCACTTCTTGCCTTGAAATCCTACATTTTTTCAGATCCTCACAACATGTTAAAAAATAATTGGACAGTTAAAAATCCTTTTTATAGTTGGATCGGAGTTAGTTGTGACTCTGGCTTCAATAGGGTGATTGCATTGAATATTTCACGTATGGAACTTGTAGGTCGTATTCCCCTAGAAATCAAAAATCTTTCTTCCCTTGTTTCTCTAGACATGAGTCGGAACTCTTTTAGTGGTCTTATTCCTCCGTCCATTTTCAACATGTCATCTTTACAAATTTTAGTTCTGCGGGGCAATAAGTTAGCAAGTAGTTTGCCAATCGACATGTGCAAACATAGTCTTCATAGACTTAAAAAACTTGATATATCATCCAATTATGACTTGTATGGAGAAATTCCATCAAGTTTGGATCAGTGCTCGCAACTTGAATATATTGATTTATCATTGAATACATTTTCGGGGCACGTGCCTAGACAAATTGGCACTTGAGCGAGCTCCGGATGTTGCGCCTTTATGAAAACAGCTTCGGTGGTATGATCTCCATCTTAATTTGTACTATGAATTGTAAGTTGTTTCCGTTAATTTTTTAAGGCTCCGTTTGGATTGATGGATTTGAAATTCGTGGATTTCACACACAAATCACCACTCTCTCCACTTGAGTTGAATGAATTTACAAATACTTAGATTTGAGTCTAGTTTAAAATGGAGGGATTTCAAATCCTCATCAAAACCATGTCATTTGATATCCCCTCCTCTCTACCCTTCTCTTTCTCTCCCCCTTTCACTCTCATCTCTTGACAATTCATGATTTGAAATATATGCATTCTTACATTTATTATTTTTCAAATCCTCCCTATCCAAATGGAGTCTAAACGAATTCATTGTGTCATTCAGTCTCATCTTCTGTTTTCGTTCTCTCTCGTGTCTTATGTATGCTTCTTTTTTTTTTCCCTTTTCAATAATTTTCTTTCGCAGGAGGGTTGTAAAATTATGTGTTTAGTTAGGCATGCCCACTAACTCTTTAATTAGTTCAATTTACTAAATTCGTTTGAATCTCCTATAATTATACAGGTGTTATTCCAGAAGAGATTGGACAGCTTAATAAGTTACAAGAGCTGCATATGGACTCAAACAAATTGACGGGCTCTTTGCCTCCAACCATCTTCAACATATCTTCCTTGGAAGTACTTTGGTTATCATATAACATGATCAGTGGTATCATTCTATACTCTTTCTCTTCGATCATTACGTGTTTCTTCTTTTAGGCTACGAACATTGTTTATGATTGGGATCGACGTATTAGATGATTAATCTTTTTTTGCTACTTCAACTTCACATTAATTTATATTTTCCTTTAGTTGATCCTATTATTATTTTATTGGTGTAGTTGAATTTATTAGTGAAGTACATTAGGATCAACCATGTATATTTTTTTACGTAGGTATATAAATAATATTTCTTTTAATTGTTTCTGGAGCATAATCTTTAATATTACTAATTAATATCTTACAAATATACAGGTATTATTCCAGAAGAGATTGGACTACTTAATGATTTACAGTGGTTGAATATTGGATATAACAACTTGATGGGTCCTCTGCCTCGAATCATCTTCAATATACCATCTTTGACAATGCTTGATTTATCAGGGATAATAATGTTTGGTGGTATGATTCTAGCCTCCTTCTCTTATCTTCTGCTAATTCCCACACCCGACTACTTTAGCCCTGTTCCTCGCCGTCCCCAAACTTAATCTGTACATGTACAGTCATATGCAAGTTGATGTATATATTTCGTTTTTATGTATATAGCAATTCAACCATATATATTTTTTTACGTAGTAATAATATTCAGAGAAATCCGTTTGTTTCTCTTGAAACAAAAGGATAATAAATCATTTCTTACTATTTCAAGTATTTGTTATACATTTATTATCTCATATATATACAAGTAAAATATATCATATGATTTCACATCCATTCTAATATCATATCACTAAACAAATGGGCTTTCAATATATATCATGTTCTTAATGATTTGATTATGATGCTTTTAATTGTTTATGGACATATGCATAATGTTTTATAATTAAATTGATATATTATATTCTTATAATTATACCGTTGTTCCACAAGAGATTGGGCATCTTAATAATTTACTAGCGCTGTATTTGGAGTCAAACAATTTGACGGAAATGCCTCCACCCATCTTCAACATATCTTCCTTGAAATTACTTTGGTTATCAGATAACATGATCAGTGGTACGATTCTAGCCTCTTTCTCTTGTGGAATTATTTCTTGTCATAAAGATGTCAAAGTAACCGATTAAGTAATGGGCATTGGACCAATTTCTTGTTGTCACAACATAAATTTACAATTGATTAAATACATACTTTAAGTATTTAAGATGTCATGACTATATAATTTTTTTTAATGAAAAATCTGAATAGGAGAAGGACAAAATGGAAAGTCAACTGTCATTTGTTAACAATTTGATCTAAAACCTGCAATGTTGAAAAAAAAATAGCAGGTACGGATAATAAAAAAAAAAAATTGTTCTAGAGTTTCTTTATCAACATTATTGTTTGATTTCATTTATGTGTTTTGTTAATGAGCGATAGGTTCAGGACTATAAGGAATTGTAATCTCCTCTAATTGAGGGATTTGATATGTTATTGCTCTCTATATATAATTACAAGATGTACAACAAATTACGAAAGATATAATTTATTGTAATAATTGATTGACAATTAAATGTCACATTACTTCTAGATTGTTCCTTTCATTAACCTTAACACCCCCCTCAAGCAATGCGGATGGGGACCAACACAGAGCTTGGACCGAAAAAACTCAAAGAGCGGACGAGGAAGACTTTTGGTGAAGATGTCCGCCAACTGAAGAGAAAAAGGAACAAAACGTGTAGAGAGCTTGCCACTGGAGATGATTTCTCGAACGAAGTGATGGTCGATATCAATATGCTTTGCCGGTTTATGGGCAACAGGATTCTGACTTTAAAAAAATCGCACTCTTGTTATCACATAATAAAACAGGAGGCGAGGAGGGTAAAGCACGGAGGTCATGAAGAAGATTAGTGATCCAAATGACCTCAGCGGCAACATTCGCCATAGCACGGTACTCAGATTCACAGCTGGAGCGGGCAACAGTCGGCTGTTTCTTCGCACTCCATGAGACAAGATTAGGACCAAAAAAATGGAATAACCATAAGTCGAGTGACGTGTGTCCAAACAATGATCCCAATTAGATTCAGAATAGCCCAAAAGCCCAAATTTACCCCTCTCGAAGGTAAGACCATGATCAAGAGTGTGCTTCACATACCGAAGAATTCGTTTAAGTGCTAGAAAGTGATCGATGGTTGGGGCGGACTGAAACTGACTAATGGTGTTTACCGCATACGAGAGATCAGGTAGAGTGATTGTCAGATTTTGAAGAGCACCCACCAAAGAACGATAGAGTGTGGGATCTGAAAAGGGAGTACCCGACATACGAAGAACTTCACTCGGAGCCTGAGGAGTAGAGACCAGCTTGGCATTGAGTAAATCAGCCCGAAGAAGGATATCATGAGCATACTTGGACTGACTGAGAAATAAATAATTATCAGTGTAATGAACCTCCAACCCCAAGAAGTAGTTCAAATGACCCAAGTCCTTAATCGCAAATTCACGACGAATTTGAGAGACCAAGTTGTCAACAAGGGCGGAGACATTTCCCGTCACGATGATGTCATCCATGTATAAAAGCAAGTACAAAGTAGAAGATCCTCTCTGAAAGACAAACAAGGAGGTGTCAGCTGTACTGCATATGAACCCGAGTGTAGGTAAGAATGTACTGAATAGAAGAAACCAGGCCCAATGAGCTTGTTTTAGGCCATAAATAGCCTTTTGAAGAAGGTAGACATGAGTGGGGAATTTGGGATCCGTGTAACCTGGTGGCTGCTCCATATAAATGGGCTTGTCAAGAAGCCCATGTAGAAAGACATTATTCACATCCAGTTGACGAAGGGGCCAATTGTTCATGACAGCAAGAGCGAGAATAATATGAACAGTCTAGCCTTAACAGCTGGACTGAATGTGTGAGTGAAATCGAAGCCTGGAATTTGAGTGAAACCCTGGGCAATCAAACGAGCTTTGTAACGATCAATTGAACCATTAACAAGGAATTTCCCACTTTGAGCCAACAATGTTGCATTCTCAGGACGAGGAACAAGAATCCAAGTGCGATTAGAATGAAGAGCCTTTAATTCTGCATCCATTGCTGCAACCCAATGAGACGATTTGGCAGCAGATTTGAAATCACAGGGTTCAGACATAGTTTGCAAGGCAGAAAACAGAGCACTGTGGGCAACGTGAGCCATGTTCGGAGGATGCTTGAGCTTAAATATGCCATCTTCAGCACGAGTACACATGGTATGAGTGCGTAAAAGAGGAGCAGGAGCAGGAGGAGCCGAAGCCTGCTCAGGTGGATGAACAAATGGAGCTGGAGGTTCAGCATGAATCTCGGGATCAATATGAACTTGTGGAACGGAGGCAAAAGTTGGAGCAGCCTCCTCAAGAGCACAAGTAGTGCATGAGGATGGCGTGGGAGTAGGCACAAGTGATGAAGATGACTGCTGGGAGGATGCAGGAGCCGAATCTATGAGAGGAGCCGAGGTCGGATCCAAAAATGAAGAGTATTCAAGCCATAGTTATTAATGGCGCAAGGCGCCACAAGGCGCGAAGCAGGGCCTAGCGCCTTAGGCGCGCCTGGCGCCTTAGGCGAGCGCCTTGCGTCCCTGAAAAAAACAATATAAGTTCACCTTGAAAATTTCTTAGTAAACCTAACCATGAAGTAAACCTAAGTTAATCATACTAACATATGATTAACTAACAAGTTTAAGGTTAAAAACATATAAATCACACAAAATAAAGAGTAAAGACATAAACTTCAAACCATAGAAGTACGATAATAAGTAATAACAAACAGTAAATAATAATATAGCAAACTAATCATCTCCATCAACGAATTCATCAAAAGCAAACTCCTCCTCCTCCTCCTCATTATCATCATCATAACGTGGATCGTCCTCAAGAAATTCTTCTTCCTCCACATCTTCACCTTCTAAGTTAAATTCAATTTCATCTTCATCTCTAAGGCCGCTAAAAGATGATCCTCTCACACTCACACTCACACCCACACCCTTGCCCTTGCCCTTGTTCTTGCCCTTCCTCTTGCCCTTCGGCTCTTTGCTCTTCTCAACTTGGTTAGGACCTTTAGGTGTGACCTTTTTCCCCTTTGATCTAGTATCGTACGCGGGCTCATCAACTCCCATGGCTTCTGTAGCAATGCCCCAAGTCAAATTTTCACCTTGGTGAACCAACTCATCTTCATCTTCCATTAGACCAACCACCCACTCATTGCTTTCATCTTCCACGCAAGTTTTTTTTTTAAAATGAATCTTGAAACCCTAATTCACTTAAATATTAACATTTAGTAGATAGCATTTTTTATTTAACACTTAAATAGATAGATGTCCTCAAGGCGCGCCTTAGCGCTTTTTTGCCACAAGTCGGCGTAAAAAAGGCGCCCCAGCGTAGCGCCAGAAATCCCAACCTTTGGGCCTATGGCAGGCGAGACGACTGGCGCCCCGAGCGCCTGGCGCCTTAGGCGAGCCTCGGGCGCGCCTTTAATAACTATGATTCAAGCTCATGAGCCGCACGAGAGTTGACCGGTCTAGAGAAAGAAAGGCAGTCTTCATCGAATTGTGCATGACGGGTTATATAGATTCTAGAGGAACTGGGTTCCATGCAACGAAAGCCCTTATGCTGAGAACTATAACCAAGAAAGATACAAGGCACACTCTTCGGAGAGAACTTGTTAGCCGCATAATTGCGTAGACAGGAATAAACACGATAACCGAAAACATGAAAATTCTCATAACCTGGAGAAATAGAGAATAAAAGCTCAAAGGGAGATTGATTACCCAGAATAGAAGACGGAAGTCGATTAATGATATAAACGGCATAACTAAAAGCCTCTACCCAATACTTAGCCGGAAGAGAAGCATGGAACAGCATAACCAAACCCATTTCTGTGATGTGCATGTGTTTGCGTTCGGCCATGCCATTCTGTGCAGGAGTATACGGGCAAGACATAGAATGATGAATGTCGAATTTAAGAAAAAAGCCTTCATCCTATAGTTCGTAAATTCAGTGCCCCCATCAGACTGAAAAACCTTGATCTTACAAGAAAATTGATTCTCTACAAAAGCTTTAAATTCTCAAACACAACATAGAAATCTGATTTTAATTTCAACGGATAAAACCAACTGAACCAAGAATAATCATCGATAAACACAACATAATAAGCATAACCAGAAGCTGATAAAACAGGAGCAGGACCCCATAGATCACAGTGAATTAGAACCAAAACAGCAGTGGCACGCTTATTAATAATAGGAAATGATAAGTGTTTACTCTTGGCCAACTGGCAAGAGGCACAAACAATAGGTTTAGGCAATAATGAAGTAACAGAGACGAGGCCTAATTTATTCAACAAAGCAATATAATCAAAAGCAGCATGTCCAAGTCGTTGATGCCAAAGTTTAAAAGAGCCCTGAACCTTTGCACCTTTTAATGCAGCAATTAAAGCAGCCTGACCTCGCTCCAGTATATAAAGTCCGTGTTCATGCTGACCTCTTGCCATAGGCATCCCTGTTTTTCGATTCTGAATTTCAAAAGAATCAGCATTGAAAAGAACATTAACAGGGTAATCGCTAGTTAGTTTGTTGATGGACAACAGGTACTTCGTAAGATGCGGTACGACCAATACATCCAGTAAAGAGAAATCACGAGATAAAACATATGAACCAGTATGAGATATAGAAAGTTTAGCACCATTACCCACAACGACTTTGTCATAACCATTATAAGGAGACAAGGAGTCCAAATTTGCAGCAGTATTCGTCATGTGAGCCATCGTCCCAGTGTCAAGATACCAATCGGAAGAGGCCGATGGGCCAAGAAAGCATCTAGCATTGAAGGCACTCGCTAGATTAGCCTGTTGAGAGTTTGGATCACCATATCGCTCAGGACAGTAAGTAGCGTAGTGGCCCGGTTGACGACAAATTTGACAAGTGGGGTTTGAACGCCCCCGACCACGGCCACCTACGAAGCTTCGACCACCGCGACCCTAGTTTGAAAAATTGAACGACCGTCCTCCTCCGCGACCATTCGAACCGCCACGGCCATGTTGGCCACCACCACAGGACTGACCTGTTTTGCCGTGATTAGCAGCGAACGCTGCATTACCAGGAGAAGAAGTATTTCCATGCATAGCCTTAGTGAAAAGCTCGTGTGATTCAGCCAATGAGAGAAGAGTGGTGAACGAAGGTAGCGGATCTTTGTTGATCTGAGTCAAGGAGAATCCGATGAAGTCGGGTCCAAGGCCTCACAAAAACCAGTGAGATTTATCGGTGTCGTCAACAGGACGGGTAAATTGTATTTTTGGTCCCATAAGAATATTTTCAAAGCACTTTTGGTCCCATTGTTTCAAAGTGGTCCTTTTTTGTGCACTTTTGGTCTCAAACCTTTAATTGCACATCACAAAAACCCCTAACAGGTTCATCTAACAACTTCACCACACAAAAGCCACCTATATATGTTTAAAGTTTTTTGTGCACTTTTGATTTTGGAAGATTTGGATAAGATTTTTATAAAGTTCGCTAGATATTGGAGGTGCCGATTCCTAAGGTTCAAGGTGGGAATAAGGATTTTTGGTGTTTTTTTGTAGAATATTAGTAATTCCATTATTTTGGTGGGAACACACGCACTAACATCTGTTAAAATTTAATGGAATATTAGTTTGGGACCAAAAGTGCTTAAACTGGGACCATTTTGATATGAGAATATTCTTATGGGACCAAAAGTGCAATTTTCCCTCAACAGGACGGTCCATGGCCGCCAACTGATCACAAAGGCCTTTAAACTTTGTGCCGAACTCTGTAACAGTGAGAGAGCCTTTAGTCATTAGTTGCAATTCATCCTTGATCTTGAACTCACGTGGCTTAGAATGGCAGTTGTAGACAGCGACAAGTGTTTCCCATACGTCACGGGACGAGTAACAGCCCACGAAGATGGCTAGGGCTTCCTCGCTAAGGGTGGAGGTGAGGAAAACCTTGACTATTTGATCATTTGTGTACCATTTGGTGTACGCTGGATTCAGTGCAGACGAACCAGATGAGTCGACAACGGTTTTGGCTGGCGGAGGAGAAGAGCCGTCGACATACGGCAATAATTTTTGGGAGAAGAACAGGGGATAGATTAAGCTATGCCAAAGTAGATAGTTTGAGGATGAGAGTTTGACAGTGACCATGTGAGACATGGCCTGCAATGTGAGGGATGATTCAAAGGGAGAGGAGTTGGTAGGGCTGGCCATGATCCCCGATGAGAAGTTTGCGAGAGAGAGAAAGAAGAAAAACGGCGGCCAAAAAAAAATTCTTAGGGTTTAGGGATCGTTTTGACTTGATACCATGTAAGGAATTGTAATCTCCTCTAATTGAGGGATTTGAATAGCTCTCTATATATAATTACAAGATGTACAATAAATTAGGAAAGATATAATTTACAGAAATAATTGATTGACAATTAAATGTCACATATCTTCTAAATTGTTCCTTCATTAACCTTAACAAGGATATAGTGTGGGGATGGGAAAAAAGTGGATGTTGAATTTCTATATTTAAAAATTATGTCAATTCAAGATGTTACTTGGCATTACTATTTTTTTAATTTTGAAGTATTTGGCTTGATAATTGTGTTGATGGGTAACGGTTGATTCTTGATTGTTTTTTGGTTGTGGTATAACAATGCACTTATTATATTAGGGTAAGAGTCATCATTGTGCAGTACAATGCCTTAAAATACATGAAACAAAATCTCATGAATCTCCAAAAGTAGTTCCACTTGAAATTTTGTGGATCAAATCGATATGAATCGTGTCATAGTATTTGTTTATTCATATAGTAACAATATTGGTTTTTAAAAAATTAGTAACAACATGAATATAATATTCTCATGTATTGTATTGTTGTTTAATATAATACTATACGTACTATATTAATAAACCAGTAACATTATTTCCATTACACGAATTTGATACGCAAATTTTTAATTTTCTATATTTAGGGAGAGACACACTAGCATGAGACAGTCTCATAGTGAGATGGGGCATAAATTGAGCATTGATGCTTTAACATTTTGTGAAGAGTAAGTTGTACTCCGTCTCATGCATTAGACCGTCTCATATGAGTTTTTGTCTTATATTAATTATGTAGTAACGAAATTTGGTTCAGTTATTGGCCATTAATTAATGTTTACATCAATGTTTTCATAACCGAATAGGTGATCGAACCGGACAGACCACCGGTCAGCGGTTCAACCGGTCGGACCGGTTCAACCGTTTTCTATGTTTAGTTAAAAAAACAAAATAAGTATACACCTACAAAAATTTTAATATATATTTTATAACTTTTCATATCATATTTTATAAATTTTGTTCCACCTCATACATTTATCCCACATCGAAAGTGTTGGAGAAAAATGTGAGAGGAATATAGATTTAAAATTTTAAATATTTAATATAAATTAATAATTTCATTTAAAAAAAAAACCGATTTTTTCCGGTTGAACCGGGTTTTGACCGATTCAACCCGGTTCAACCTGAAATCCGGTTATATAAGTGTTTTTTAACCGGGTTACCAGCCGATTCCCAGTTCAACCGGTTGAACCGGCCGGTTCAACCCGATTTTGAAAACATTGGTTTACATTAATATATTTAATAGTTACTGAATGACAAATGTGACAGCATATACATAAACATGAATAACTGTTAACTTTTATATTTTATATTCATTTATGGAATTTAATTACTAAGGCCTGCCAGATAATCAGTCAATTTTGATCCATTTTGTTCTAAAATTCAAATTTTGGTTGGAAAATTTTTCCCTTTTTTTTCCGATCATGTTGACAGTTGTCTCATTTGAACAGTCTCTCATCAAAAAAGTAAAACCTTCAATCAGTTTTTTCTTTCGATTACATGCCTACCCAAAGATTCTTGATTTCAAAATCGTGAATTAATTTCGGTCATTCCCATGGCTAATTCCCAATGATTTTTTTTTTCCATGTCGTAATGTATGCTACAATAGATTTTCGACCATTTTACAGTAACTTTTCGAGTTTTTTGCACTTTTGGTCCCACAGGACACGCCTCCTCACGCTTTTGGTCCCATAGCCGAAAATTTTGACACTTTTGGTCCCAAAGCCAAAATTTTTGACACTTTTGGTCCCAAATTGTGCATCCTGTGGGACCAAAAGTGTAAGCTTTTGAGACCAAAAATGTCAAAATTTTCGGCTTTGGGACAAAAAATGTAAGCTTTGGGACCAAAAGTGCAATAAACTCGTAACTTTTCCAACCAAAATTCAAAATTTTTACTAGAAATGATAAAAATTGAGACAAAAATTACCAAAATTGATAAAGTAAAAAATTTATAGGATTGTTTCGGAAAAAAAAATTATAGGATTATTTATGGATACAGACAAAGCTACAAGATCATTTGTAATTTTACATCGTAAAAATAATAAATATAGACCATATAATACGTTTTAGTAAAATAACTAATATTATTTAAAAGACTCTTGAATTGCACAGTGCAAATAAAAGTATCTACCTACTACTTTTGTGTGTGTTCATGTACTGATAGCTTTAATACTATGTATGCGTGTTAGTACTAGTTAATTTGGCTATTCGCGGACTTCAAATTTTACAGGTAACATCCCTAAGGAAATTGACAATCTTAGTCATTTATATTGGTTGAGCATGAGGTCTAACAAATTGACGGGCCTTTTACCCCCAACCCTTTTCAATATGTCTTCCTTGGGAATTATATCCTTATCAAACAATTCATTTATGGGGACACTACCAGCAGAAGTTGGAAATATGAAAATGCTTTATTTCTTACGACTCACCAACAATGCTTTAACAGTATATATGCTTCTGGCTTCATCAATAGTTTTAAGTCATACATTCTCTCGTAATTAAATATTGGATATTGCTATTTATCTTCCCAATAATTAGTCTGATCTGATGGATATTGACTAAAATAAGACTGATTATCTTTCATACATAACTAGAGAAAGCAGAAGATACGTAATAGTAGGACTTTAATTTTAATTTTTACAAAAAGAAAAAATGCTTGAATACAATAATAGTGCAATTAAAGCCCATCACTTATCAATTAACATATTTTTTTTTCTTTAAATAAATTTTTTACAAGAAATTAAACGACAACACCTAATATTGAATTTTTTTTTTAAATTATAAAACTATTTAAAGCATAAGCATGAATAACCATACGTAAAGCACTACAACTAAAGTTGTTTTGGATTAAATAATTTAGAGAATTATGATATGAGTTGTTATTTATTAGTTAATTATTTACCTCGATGAAGGTCAGCAGATGTTATAGTATGTTGGCACTACTAATATTCTTGTGGAATTCAGTTCCTCACACATATATATATAGTTTGATATGGAGACCACGAGTGGTCACCTTATGGAGGCCAATTGATGATTTGACTTTCCACCTCAGCTTATTACCTAATTAAACAATTTAAATTAATTTTAAAAAAAACCCTACACCCTAAAACCTAAATCATGAACCCTAAACCATGACCCATTTGGGCCGAGTGAACCATGAACCACTCGAGCAGAGTGAACCATGAACCACTCGGGTCGAGTTTGCATCCGTAATTTAATTTACATTATTTAATTAGTGCAAAGCGATATTTTTTCCAAAATTTAATTTAAATTATTTAATTAAGTAAATTGAGCATGATGTTTAATAAATTGACGGGTCCTTTACCTCCAACCATTTTTAATATATCATCCTTGGTCTCCATTTACTTATCAAATAATGATATTAGAGGTATGTTTCTTCCCTCTTCAATAGTTTATGATTTGTGTCTCTAATTCTTGAAATAATCAGTTCAAGCTCATGTGGTTTCTCTCCCGTTGGAATTTTGATTTTTTTTTTTAAATCCAGTTAAGATAAAAGTGGTTATGGTCTTTTGAAAACTTTAATTTACTAGTTATGTCAATTGATCAAGATGTTACATTTGCATTAATTTTTCTATTCATATCGCCATTGTTAGCTTGATGCTTGATTTCAAGGGACTATTTAAAGTGGTTTCACATTTCATTATGAACAAATGCATACAGGAGATGCCCACTAATTATTTACTTATAAGTCGTACTATGCCTTTACTAGTCTGATACTAATATGTCTTATGTTTCAGGGACCATTCCTCCAATAATTATTTTGAAGGCTCTATACCACCACAGATTGGAAGATCCATAAACTTGAGATACATAGACCTTGCAGAAAATCATCTTTCAGGTGTATTGCCTTCCTCCATTGGGAACCTGTTTATGTTGTATTCTATAATACTCCATTCCAACAAATTAACCGGAGCGATTCCATCATCCATTTGCAATTTGACATCTCTTGAATATCTCCATCTGTCAAATAACAGTTTGGAAGGACCAATTCCTCAATGTTTAGGAAACTTGAGCAAATCTTTGGAGGTCTTGCATTTAAAGGATAATCGCCTTCATGGTCTCATTCCATCAACATTTGCAGCGGGTTGCGCTCTTCAGTCTCTTAACCTGAATGGCAATCAATGTTACCACGAACCCTTCCCAATTGTCGGAAGCTTGAGGTTCTGGACATTGGGAACAATAAAATACAAGACACGGATGGAGACTCTTGATGGGCTTCGGGTCCTTGTGTTGAGGTCTAATAAATTTCATGGCACATTGTCACTCCCTTTAACGGCTAAGGCTCCGTTTCTGAAGTTGCAAGTTTTCGACATTGCCCAGAATGCATTTACTGGCCCTTTGCCCGATAGATATTTGAATTGCTTTAGACCCATGATAGATGTGAAGGAAAATAAAACAGAAGATAACAGTTGGTTCAAAAATTACCAATAGTCAATGACATTTGTTATCAAAGGTTTGGAGCTACAACTGGAGAGAATTCTGACAACATTCACAACCATCGACATGTCCGAGAATAATTTTTATGGGAGTATTCTGGAGTCTATGGGAAGGTTGAATTCTCTAAGGTACTTGAATTTGTCTCATAATAATCTCACAGGAAATATACCTTCATCCTTTGGAAATATGGCTATGCTTGAATCCTTGGATCTGTCATCAAACAATTTGGATGGTGAAATTCCAAGTCAATTGACAAGCTTGACATTTCTTGCTAAGCTAAATCTTTCAATGAATAATCTTTCCGGGCGGATACCACAATCTCCTGATCAGCTTTCAGAGAACGATGCATATATTGGGAACCAAGGATTGTGCGGAATTCCATTGCCAAATAAATGTCTAGGGGATAGCACCCACACGGAATTTCCCCAAGAAGATGATGATGATGATGAGCCGACTTTTGTTGATGGATTTACGTGGAAGGTTGTGGGTATGGGATATGGATGTGGTGTTTTGATAGGAGTTAGTTTGGGGTATTTATGTATTCAATGTGAAAGGCCTAAATGGTTGGTGGATTTCTTTTTCAGTGTTTGGTACAAGATTAAGAGACGCAACAAAAGAAGAAATCGTGTGGTTCGAAGGAGGACTTGATTGCGCGTGAAACGAGCTTGTTTATATATATGCAGCATCTGTTGGAACACTCTGAATATTGTTGTGTGTTTTTACATTTATTCACGATTTCAAAGAGTTCTATTCTACTGTGTAATCTGAATAATGTATGCTTGGCTCAAACATTAATGTATTTTTGTGTGCATGTGTGTATAATTTTTGCCTTGTATTTCTCTATTTCAGAGTATCATTTTGATTTTTCAGGATTTTTTATTCATTATTATTTATGTCTCTTTCTGGATCAACAGCTCAATATAACTCTCAAAATTAAAGATGACGGACCTCTAGATGTATTTTAATTTTAAAACACTTATTAATCTTATGTGTTACGAAAGCGTTTATCGATTTTTTTTTATTTTCGATATCCAGGTAATTTTGAGTTATCACTGGTCTCTTGCATTGACCTTTCATGGGATTGGAGTGTATGTATATCAGAATCTTGCAACAATTTTACACTTTTTTCTTGTTCCCAAAGCAGTTGTTTAATTTATTTAATTTACAAATGAATAAGAAATTAAACATGTATATATGCTGAATTGTTTAGTGTTAATTGTGAATAATAAGTTGGTCTAGTTTAATGAATTTTCTGACATGAATTGTATTGTTATAGTATCATCGACTCTTTTCTAGTGAGTCTGTGGAAATCAAAGGAGGGTGAATTTGAAAATGCTAAGATTGCATAAACTTGCTATATAACCAGGGTCTTGTGAGTGAACATTATTCACAAATGCATCTAAAAGAGTTTCAATCATAAATGGTCACATAACTTTGACCTCAAATAGATTTAGTCTCATAAGTTTTTGAGAAAATGCCTTTAAGGTACAAAAAATAAAATCTTGTAACTATAAGGTACAAAAAAATTGAATAGTAACTCTAAGGTACAAGATGAGACTATTTTACCCTTATAGTCAATTATAATTACAAAAGAACCCGGTCAACCCATTTCTCTCACTTAATAAATGCCGCTCCTCACACTCACTCTCATTTTACAATCAGCCACTCTCTCTCTTCCTTTAACTCACTCTCTCTCCCTCTAAAACCCTAGCCCACCCACCACTCTCTCCCTCCCTATCTGAGAGCGGCGCCGCCCACCACCCTCACCAACAAAACGACGGCCCCGCTCCCCAACTCCACGATCAAAACGAAGGCACCGCCACCACAAACCTGAAGATTCTATATTTTTCTGTATTTTTTTCGTTTTTGAAACAGATACCTTTGGTGGATCTAGGCTGCGGGGGCGGTGTTCGCGTCACTACTACACATTTAAGTTTGCATAGCTCCACTTGGACAGCCCTTTTTTCAAACAGCTCTCCAAAATATAGCTTGGAGAGTGGTTTTAATTAAAAAAAATAAAAAATAGACAGCGGTTCAAAACCGTTGTCCAAGAACAAACCTTAGAGAGCGGTGATGAACCGCTGTGCAAAGCTCCTTAGAGAGCGGTTCATAACCGCTGTCCAAGGAAAAGATTGGACAGCGGTTTTGAACCGCTGTGTACGAGGATATATATACACCCCAGCCCCAATTTTTCTCAATTCAGCCCGCTTCATCCCTAATATCCATTTCAGCCGCTCTGCTCGCGCTAAGCCCTAGCTCCGACCCACCTTTCCGCCGTCGCCGTTGTCGCCGTGCCTACACCCCCCTTTATTCCACCACCACTTCCTCTCCCATTTTTCCATCGCCTCTCTCGCCACCGCCTTCGGTCGCCGATCTACCAATGGAGGAAGACAAAACTCCCTGGAAAATGGCCGACGCCTTCAAGGAATTGGCCTCCGCTCTAAATCAATGCCCCGATGGAGAAGAACACCGCCTCGAGCTCGGCCCCTTCTCCCACGCCTGTTCCCTCGTCTCCCCTCTCTTTCGATGCCTCGGAATCGCCTTCAAATTCGCTGAACTCGATTACGTGGCCAAGGTAATGTCTAATTTTTTCCCAATTGTTTTGTTTTCTTTCGGTTATTGGAATCTGTTGGAAGTAATTTTGTCCTGAATCTGGTGATTAATTGTTTGTTGAATTATTTGATTATGACTCAATTGCATGTAATTCTTAATGTTATGTGTTTGAATTTTGCCAATATGCTGATTTTCCTTGAATCTCCTCTGTTTGATACTGAATATGTATTTACTGAATATGTATTTACCAGATTATAACTTGTGGCTCATTGGATTGGATAATTTGGTGTCTTATTGTAATTATGGATCTGTCAATATTGTTCCTTTTGTACCGAATCAATCGAGTGATTGTTTGAATGTATAATATGGTTAATGTTCGATGTGGTTTTCGTCATTTCTGAATTTGTTGCAACTCCTTAAAGGTACATGATCTTGAGGAGGCATTGCCATTGATGATGGAAGATGTTGTTAAATCCGATTGCGTGAGGAGGGGAGGGAGCCACACGAGGAATTTATTGAGAGTGAAGCGTGGAATTGACATGGTCAAGGTTTAATTTGAGCATATTGTTTCTTCAGAGTATGTCCACTTAACTTGATATTTTGTTCATGTTTGGTGCTATTATTTATTTGTTAATTGTCTCCCTTAAATCGTTTAATTGTTTTTATATTGCCATTGTACCTACATTAATTTACATTGATCATCTGTATGTTACCTTGCTCTGTGGAATGCCTGGTTTTTCCTTCTCTGAACATATACAGTCCTCTCTGGAACTTATAGATAGAAGTAGCTAGGATGGAAGGATATTAGTGCCTGAAATCATTAATTTTGAGTGATTGGGTGTTGAATTATTTGTGCCTTTAGTTGAGTTTCACGTTTTTAACAAATTATGTCTAATGAATAAGTTCCGTTGTACTAGAATCACATTGGGACATGTGAAGATTTTTTTAACTGTCGTTTTGGAGAGAAAAATTGTTCCAAAATATTGTCACTTTTGGTTTTCCCAGAGAAATTAAATATTTTTTCCCACATCTTTTTCTTAATTTTTGTGATATGTGTCTCATTTATTGAGATATAAGAATCTATTTGGAACACCCAAAAGGGTATATTAGTCATTTAATGCAAATAAATTATAGGTGCTAAATGATTTTCTTCATCAATGTGAAACACCCAAAAGGGATGGTGAATTTGGAACAAGGGGAGTATTAATGAATTGTCTTGTCTTCATGTATGAACGTTTAAACTAATTCATAGGTAAATAATTACGTTCAGAGGTTGATACAGAAACTATCATGCAATTTGTTAGTCAAAACATGCTATAAAATTTCCCTCAAGATTTGTGAAAAAATGTGAAAAAGGTGATACAGAAACTATCATACAATTTTTTTTCTGTCTTTCCACAATGGATAAGTTATTATAACAATCTCATTCACGTGCTAGTGCTCAATCTCCGTCTTATACCCATACATGTTGTTAGTTTTAAATATTTGATTGAATGATGTTGATTTTGAATTCATATAACCCAGGCATAGCACAATACAATTATTATTTAAATCTTGGAACCATCTTTTTTGCTAGGGTAACCAGCTTCAAAAGTGTATGCCCAAGTTTTTTGATAGGGTATTAGTTGTGATAACTGAATATTGTCACTTTTTACTATAAAGGGTTTTACTCATAACACTAAAGGGTGTGACTTATATTACATTATGGGGTATTAGTAGTGATAACTGAAGAGTGTAACTTATATTACAAAATGGTATTAGTCGCTATAGTTGAAGGGTCATGCCTGTAAAAAAATCAGTTTCACAACATACCTACTCTTGTTTATTTATATAGTATTATAAATTTATGGTGTATATGTGATGATTCATATTGTTTCTCCAGCTATATGTTATTTTAAACAATGAACAATGAATTTTGAGTTGTCTAATTACGATTGTTCTATTTTTAGAAACATCAGCCAAAATTCAGATGGAGATATTCATAGCCTCAGCAGCTCCAGTCATTCAGCACATTGATCATCTCTTTATCTCAAGAGGATTAGGAATTGATTGGTGAAAAACTGATGAGGGTTTTTGTTACATTCTGAATTTCTGATCCATGTTTGCTGCTATATTTTTGTTAATTATCGTCTCCCTTAAATCTTTTTATTATTTTTCTATAGTGCCATAACTTTTGGTAGCATGTAATTAACTTATATATTTGTGATGATATTTCATTTTTTTGGTATATTTAATTCATGATGTGTATGTTTATTTATTTGATGTTTTGATATTGGGCGTATATATATTATAGTGGTGTAAGTTTTGATTTTTGGTTTTGGTTTTGGTTTTGTATAAACATAATTTTTAAAATATAAAAAAATTATATAAAAAAAATAGTCTTGCACAGAGGTTATAAACCACTGTCTATCCAATATAATAAAAAAATTATTAAAAAAAATATATTAGACAGCGGTTGAAAACCGTTGTCCAAGGGAGAAATTTGGACAGCGGTTCTAAGCTTCAATCTTGCACAGCGGTTCAAAACCGCTGTCTAAGTCTTTTTTTTAGACAATGAGTTTTTTTAACAATTTGTCAAGTTTGGACATGTATTCTTGGACTATTTTAACCGCTCTCTAAGGGCTATTTTAACAGTTGTCCAAGGCCAAATGTGTATTAGTGCGTCTTGTTTGGGCGGTGGTTTTCGCGATCGGATCTGGTTTTAGCGAGGGGGTGGTGGTGGAGATGCTTGCGATTGGGCGGCTGTGGCGATGGTGGAGATGCTCGCTTGTGGGTTTTTGGGAATTCCGAATAAACCCTTTCAAGCGGAGGCGGATTTCGCAGCGTGAAGAAGGTAAGCATTTTTTTTTGCTTTTTTATTTATTTTGTTTTTATTTTTCTGTATTTTTATTTCTGTATAAGTGTAGATCTGAGAAATTGTTAATTTTATTTTTATTTTTCTGTATTTTTCTCGATTTTGAATTCTGGGTTTTCTAAACTGTGAATTTTAAAATATTCATGTGGATTAATTATGAGGTGGTAATTTATTTCGGATAAGAACGTGTTGTATACGAGCATGATTTTGCTGTGATTTTTGGTATTGGGTTTGCTGTGATTTTGCTTTTGGGTATACTGTGATTTTGCTGTGATTTTGGTCTGTGATTTTGGTTTACTGTGATTTTGCTTTTGGGTTTACTGTAATTTATTTCTGTCATTTTTTGGCAGACAATCAATGAAGAAAAAAACATTTTATTGCTCTGATCCTGTTTCGATTTTCTGGAATTTCGGATAAGAACATTGTTTTTCTGTTGATATGTATTTTTGGTATTTTTGTGTAATTTTTGGGGATGTAATTTTTTTGGATGTAAGTTTGTTTAATTTTGAAGATTTTAGGATGTAATTTTTTGGTGATTTTTAAGATGTATTTTTGCTGATTTTTAGTTTTTTATATGGAAAGTACAATTTCTGTAAAATTTGGGGATGTGCAATATTTAATAGAGAAAGTATAATTTTTTATAGGAAAAATATAAGTTTTTTTAAAAATGCACTCCCAAATTATAGAATAATTTATTTTCTAAAAATTGTGGGTTTTTATTAAAAAAATGCATTCCAAAATTGGCTGAGCAATGCAAAATTTAAAATAATTTATTTTTTGAAAATTGTGGGCTTCTATTAAAAAAATGCACTCTAAAATTAGCTCAACAATACATTTTTTAAAAAAAATGCACTTCAAAATTGTCCTAGTAATACATAAATTAAAATAGTTATTTTTTAAAAATTAATTAATTAAAAAATGCACTCCAAAATTAATCAAAATAGAATTTTTTTTTTTTTAAATGCATTCCAAAATTGATCAAAATATAATTTTAAAAAAAATGTACTCCAAAATTGATCAAAATACATTTTTTTTTTTAAAAATACACTTCAATATACAATTTTTTTTTTTTTAAATTTGCACTCCAAAATTGATCAAAATATAATTTTAAAAAAAAATGCTCTCTAAAATTGGCCCAGCGGTGCAGAAATTATTTTCTAAAAAATTAATTAATATGCACTTCTGAAAATTAATTAATATGCACTTTTAGGCCTGATTCAAAATACAATTTGAAAAATAAAAATGCACTCCAAAATAAAAAAAAATTAAAAAAATGCACTGCAAAATTGATCAAAATACAATTTAAAAAAATGCACTCCAAAATTGATCAAAATATAATTTATTTTTTTAAAAAAAAATGCACTCCAAAATTAGCCCAGCAGTGTAGAAATTATTTTCTGAAAAATTAATTAATATGCACTTCTGAAAATTAATTAATATGCACTTTTATGCTTGACTCAAAATACAGTTTGAAAAAAAATGCGCTCCAAAATCGGTTCAATAATGCATAAATTAAAAGAGTTTATTTTTTGAAAGTTAATTAATATGCACTTTTGGGTCTGATCTAAAATACAATTTTAAAAAGTTGAATGCATTTTTTTAAAAAAATGCATTCCAAAATTGATCAAAATACAATTTTTTTAAAAAAAATGTTCTCCAAAATATATCAAAATACAATTTTTTTTTTTAAATGCACTTCAAAATACATTTTTTTTAAATGCACTCTAAAATTGTTCTAAAATACATTTTTTTTTTTTTAAAAAAATGCACTCCAAAATTGATCAAAATATAAATTTTTTTAAAAAAATACACTCCAAAATTTAATTTAAAATGGGGAATTAATTCAGAATGGAAAAAAAAATGTTAATTCGAAATTTGCTTTGCTAATATGGAAACCTGTAATATTTAATTTGGACCAATAAAGGGAGAAGGGGTGTGGGGACCGCAGAACATTAAAAGGCCTCATTTACTTTGGTATTTAGGTTACCAGGGGATAAGTTAAATAGGTGTGGTTAGTCTATTTATACTGGGTTATTCATCGTTTACTTTGTACAATTTAGAATTGAGTTTGGATATTTAGCAGTTAGCAACCTTCATTTACTTGCATGTTTAAATCATGAAAACTTGGACGATTACCAATTTAACCCTAGTACAAAATATCAAAGGGGATATAATTGTCAATTTTGGTACACTAAATAGTAGAATGGTTTATTAAACTCCCCCAATTTTGTGGGTTGAATAATGGGGGCTAAGAGACTCTAAATCCGGGCCTCCTTGATTACCCAACTTTTTCAACTTATAAAGTAAACATTAGGTTAGGTTTAATTATTAATACTAAACTAACCTTATTCCGGGATAACTAATGAAGTAAACGAAGCTTAAAAACAAGATTGAGAAAGAGGGAGTCGTGCTATATGCACATTTGACCAACAAAACAGGCGGTCTACCTCGGATGAGGAAAAGAAGTAGCTTATTTGTGTCGCGCAACGCGCGCGACAAGGTCGATTCTGTCGCGCGACGCGCGTGACAACCTGTTTTTTTTTTCTATTTATTTTTTTTGCTTTATAATTTTGTGAGTATGAGTGTGACAAAAAAATGATAATATTATATAATTTTTTTTTTCGAATTTTAAAAAAAAAATCTTGATTATAGAATTGTTGATTTTTAAGTTAAATAATTTGTTCCAATATTTTGTAACTTTCGAATTTTAAGATGTTTAAGATGTCGAATTTTGAGTTAATAAATTTATTTTTATATAAAGTTATTCATTTAAATAAAAAGAATTTATAATTTGTATCACTATTTATTTCTACATTATGTTTGATTTTTATGAAAAAAAGTCAAAACATTTAACAAGAAAAATCATCAAACATAAAAACAATATGAGCGATTAAGTAGAAATAAATAATCATCAAACATAAATAAAGAAAATCAAAATAAATGGATTAATAATTGTTATGGTCATCGTTAGGATTGTTTGGTGGGTTTTGGTAATATTGTTGATAATATGGGGCTTGGTCCCACCACCCAGGAGATATTTGTTGGGCGAATTCTTCAGGGGCATATCCTTGTTGCGGTCCCCAATATGCAGGATTGGGGACCGGTGCGATACCAGCATGATGGGCAATCACGTTTAGTCCAGGCATGATATAATTGGGACACTGTGGATCCTCACGAGCCTGATCGATCAACGTCTGCGTGTCTTGCATCACTTGTCCCAACCTTTGTTGCGCCAAACCATACATGCCATTGATGGTAACATTGTTGTCACCGTGTGCAGGGTTGTACACTCTCAGATGTGTTATGCTAGCGTACCATGCTGGATAATCGGGCGTGGTACTATCCGGCACTACAGCTTCGGGACCAAGGTGATGTAGTGGGTAATTGTGATTTTGCATTTCATTCTAATATGCGACCGCAGGCCCATAAACTTTCTTGTAACCCCTTGCCTTGGCACCCAAATTTGAACGATGATGATCGAAGTCGATCGGTGCTGGGGGTACGCGTTGAACTCTCCCAAATTGTCTTGCAACCCTCTTTGGCATATACCCTTCGGCGTAGTCCATAAACGTAAGGCAACCGTGAAATAACGATGCGGGAGGGATTAACGATGGACGGCCGAAGGGAGTCCAATTGATCTATATTTTAAGAAAAAAAAAATATAAGTCATTTTGTTCAGTTACTTAAATTATAAATTACGCATTTCTATTAAGATGCATTGAGAATGAGAAACTTACATGACTCGATGGGTAATTATCCAAAAGTTTCCGATAATGTACAAGTTCCCGTGCATTTGAAGTGAATGTTTGGGAGTTGTTCCATCGCAATGCTCTTGGGGTCCTATGGTTATAATAAATAGCATCGATGCGTCTGGGCAACTCAGTGAAGTACTTGTATATCCAGCACTGTAAATTTTAAATGAGTTTAACTTATTAGATGTAACAATATATATATTGAAAATTTTAAATCATTGGAAATATAAAAGAAATTGAATTTTAACCTCCAGCAATGTTAAGCAGCCTGAAATCTGTGCCGTCTCACGTCTGGATGCCGCCCCAAGTTGGTGATATAAATAAGCCAATGCAGCGGCTCCCCATGCATAGTTAGTGACATAATCGAGATCACCCAATACCTCCAGATAATCCTTGGGGATAGAATCACACGTTTTATCAATAAACAGTGTAGACCCCATCGTGTACCACAGGTAACCCGAGCAATAGACACATCGCTGAGGGTCCCAGTAGTGCACATCGTTTTTATGTTGCTAAGGAGGGTGCTGTGTAAGTTATCTCCCCTACATCCGCATGCAGTATACAATGCATTGTCAATACTTTGACTGTTGCCAATGACGGAGAGGCCATTTATGTTCAAGCCTACATTTGAAAAAGTTGTTTGAATTATTAGTGAAATTAATTATTAAAAAATAAAAATCTTGATAAAATAAAAATTAACTTTATGTAAACTTTACCAAGGATAGCATGAACGTCATGTAGTGTGATCGTCATTTCCCCAAAGGGCATATAGAAAGTGTTCGTCTCAGGGTGCCACCTTTCGACGAATGCTGAAATGAGGGACATGTTGATGGAGTGAAACATCATTTGCCTGATACCCTCCAATCCGGAGTTTTGAATGAGGTCAAAGAAATGATTGCCCTGAGGGAATGGATTCAATGACCAACTCTGAAGAGCTTTCATTCGAGTGTGGCTACCGAGGACCTTACGAAAGCTCTACAATTTTTTTACAAAAAAATGAACAAGTTAATTTACATATTGTAACATGTTTATAAATAAATAATTGCAAAACTAATATGTATTTTACTTACAGAATTGTCTCATATTTTTGTTGATCTGTGTGTTTTGAAGCTATCAACACACTTGGATCAATAGGTCCACCAGGCATCGACTTTGTCGTCAACCAATCATTATGTTGCGAGGACGAGGATGACGCTTGTGTTGTCTGCGCAACACTTTCGTAATCATCCTCAACCTCGTGTTGAGCTGAGTGATGAGGGTGACTTGAGTGATGAGACTGGGTAGAGTGATGAGAGTGGCTAGAGTGGCTAGAGTGATGAGAGTGGGTCGAGTGATAAGAGTGAGTGGAGTGGTGAGAGTGAGTCGAGTGATGAGAGTGAGTGGAGTGATGAGAGTAATCAGTAGTTGGTGAGAATAAATCGGGGAATTCAATTGGGGAGAAATTAGTAGGTTGAGTATTCAAACTGAAATCATTATGTGCATGACCTGGTGCATGATCCATCGGAATAGACTGCTCTACATAAGGTTGTTGAGCAGGAGGGGTGTTTAGATCGAGGTCTAAGATACTACTCCAAGACATATTTTGGAGTTCGAATAAATCATTATAATTTTATGGCGCACGTTGTTCTGCAAGAACTCATCGATCGCATACTCTACATAGGGTGGAGCAAACGGGGCATTCGGGGCGCCACATAGTGAACAAAAAAAAAATAGTGATATGTTAATATGAATTTAAAAATTGAATTAAACAAACAACAAAACAACTAATACCAAACAACAATACAAATAATACCAAACAACAATTCAACTAATACCAAACAGCATTACAACTAATACCAAACAGCAATACAACTAATACCAAACAACATTACAACTAATACCAAACAACATTACAACTAATACCAAACAGCATAACAACTAATACCAAACAGTAATACAACTAATACCAAACATCATAACAACTAATACCAAACAGCAATACAACTAATACCAAACAGCATTACAACTAATATCAAACAGCATAACAACTAATACCAAACAGCAATACAACTAATACCAAACAGCATAACAACTAATACCAAACAGCAATACAACTAATACCAAACAGCATTACAACTAATATGAAACAGCATAACAACTAATACCAAACAGCAATACAACTAATACCAAACAGCATAACAACTAATACCAAACAGCAATACAACTAATACTAAACAGCAATACAACTAATACCCAAAATGAAAATAAAAATACACACCTTTGGCGGCGGTGGATCATGGCGGGCGGCGGCGGAAAGCGGGCGGCGGTAGCAAGCGGGCTGTGTTAATGAATAATAATTTTGTTATTATATGACGGAAAAATGAAAACAAGAAACGGATATACATTAAAATTAAAAAAACCAAAAAAATAAACAAATAACTCCGGTGGACGGCGTCGGTGGAAGGCTGCAACGGCGGCGGTTGTCTGGGGTGGACTATGGCGGGCAAGTTGGGAAGATGAGAGTGTTGGTATATGAGTGTGAAGGAGTGGGGAAGATGAGAGGAGTGGGGAAGATGAGAGTGTTGGTATATGAGTGTGAAGGAGTGTTGGTATATTATATTAATCTGTTGGCCGGTTAAAAAAAAAAAAAAAGTTATGGGTCGCATACGATCATCTGCGACAAGTCGTGGTTCCATCGCCGCGATCGTGCGACAGAGATTGAGAGGCATCGCGTGGGGTGTCTTTGACGAGATGGGGCCCATCGAGTTCAGCGTGCGACACGTGTAGTTTGACCAGCAATCCAATTTTGAAATTCATTTTTGGGCGGTTGGGAATTAATTTTGAGGGGTAGAAATTAATTTTGGGCGGTTGGGAGATAAATTTATGTATTTTTTTTTATTCAAATTTTATACACATGAAAATAATACTTTATATATATATAGAACGAATACTTTTATTATAAAAGTATTAGTTCTAGTATTATTTTCATGTGTATAAAAGTTTTATATTAATGAACTAAAACTTTATAAATATTCATTCAATAATACTTTTATAAATATTCATTCAATAATACGTTTATATTAATTCACTAATACTTTTATAAATGTGGAACTAATACTTGTATATATATGGACTAATACTTTTATACCCACATGGCCCTCATCTCTCTTATTTCTTAAGGCTTAATTAAATAATATGTTTAATTTTATAAGATATATAAATATTTATTTATTTTTAATATATCTTAATTTTGTAAATTAAATAAAAAAATATCAAATAATTCATTACAATATATATTTCATATGTTGCATCAATATAATTAATAAATAAATAATTGTTTTATATAAAAATAATGATAAATAAATTTAAAATGTGGACCAAAAATTTTTTTATTCTTTAAAATTACAAATACCATTATTCAGTAATACTTTCATGTTAATGAACTAATACTTTTATAAATATGGAACTAATGTAATACTTTATAAATAGAGAAGATTACAACCACATAATACGAAAATGATTAAACATTAAAATACTACAACATTACAACCACATAATACGAAAATGATTAAACATTAAAATACTACAAGATTACAACCACTTCACACCACTATCAACTGTTGAACAAATCTTCACGGCTGGATTGTAGGTACCTTGAACAACTCTTTCAAATTCTCCCACTCCGGTTCCCCCTTCCAGTAATAAGCCCGAACCATCCTGCCAAACATCTGAACAGAATATAATTAATAAAAAATAGTATTGTAAAATAATTTATTATATGAAAAAAATTGTATACGAACCCTGAGCTAGAATCTCCACGTATCATCATCGGCGGAAATTAAGTTTTGGTATGGGTCCCAAGTGCTAGGCCTCCAACAATAGATATTATCAAAAGTATCATGACGTTCCTTTAAAAACAAACAAAATCTGAAGACAAGTGCTGCTGCAAACATTGATGAACGTCAGTCCAAGCAACATATTGGGAAATCTGAAGAGAGTCGATCTCAATAATGTTACGGATTTAAAAAGAGTCAACAATGAAAGGAGCCAAATGAGGAGTCAAAATCGGGATGGACGTACCCCTACGAAAAACTTCATTCACCAACTGCGAGAGCTGAATTACAAGTAAAATTTTAAGTACATTTTATATATTTCTATTTATGTTATATGTGTTAATATAAAATTTGCGTAGAAATGGGCTTAGAAATGATAGAGAAACAAATATTGAACCTCATAAATACCAAATAGATTACACAACCTATATGCATCGTGCATCAATAGATATTTTTTAACCTAATGGAATTATAAGTTTGGTTTGGTCTGTTACCAAATAGTTGGAGTATAATTTTTTTTTACTTTAATATTTTATACAACATTTCCATAAAAAGGTACCAATATTATAATAATAATAATAATGTAATAAAATAAGTAAAAGTTAGAAGATTAAGTATATGATTACACATTATAAACTTAGGACGATTTTAATTTACATATATTAGAATTGGAATTTTTATTCTTACCTATGTAATATATTAAGCATGTTAAGTATTTTTTTGCATATATTCATACAGTAAAAATTGGAATCACACTTGAATTCAAATCAAAATAAAAGTAACCAAATAATATTTATTTATTAATAAATTGGATTGAATTGAATTTTTCCATTTTATCAAAATTATGCAACTCAGAGCATCCTAGTGTATGGATTCATTTAATTTATTTTTTTTACATTAGTATTTTCATTAAACTTTAAACAATCATTCTTGCAGCATGCTCTCATTCATTGATTCGTTTAACTCTATTACATCTCACTCTTGGTGCATTCAGTAATCATCAATTATGTATTTAATTTATGAAATTAGGTACCAATATCGAAAGGCAGATGGTACTGACGTACTACAAGATATTGTGTTCACCCATCCAGATTCTTATGCAATGGTGAACACATATCCTCAAGTACTGATTATTGATACAACGTACAAAACCACTATGTACGATATGCCTTTACTGGAAGCGGTTGGTGCAACAAGTTAATCGACAAGACTTTCACCATTGCAACGCATTTATGAGTCATGAAACTATTTTAACACGCCGAATTTATCTTACGATTTATTCGGGGAATGTATGAGCATGACACGACAAATGTCATTATTACGCAGACGGGGCATTAGCGATGATGAGTGCACGATGGATGAAATTTTTTAGGAATCACGTAAACATTTATCGCAGATACCACATAGAGGAATGTGTTCTACTCGGGGCTATAAAACATGAACGATTTGATGATAAATACGCTAATTCTTTTAAAGGTAATTGGAATTCGGCAATTTAAAGTCGTCCCAAATTGAAGAATGGGAAGTGAACCGGAGATACATGCGGAAAAAGTATAAGAAATTCCGGGACTAATTAGCTATTGCGAAGAAACTTGACTTGTAAATATGGAGACCAGACAGAGGGAGCATATCTCGATTGGAGGTCGTGACTTCTTAAAAAACTACACGACAAAAACAGTACTCCTACAATCTTTTTACTTTTCAGATTAGCTATTATATTTAATTAATTTAATTAAATTTTAAAAATATTATTAATGTAGGGTGAACAAGAGCATCACAGGTAAAAAAAAAAATCTTGACAACGCTTAATCTCTCATTTCGACAATGTCTTCTTCCGCTTTACATCAGGTCATGCAGTTGCAATTGTGCGAGATTCAAAAATAGTCGATGTTTAGCGCCAACAAGACAAGGACCGATTTGTTAGAAAACGTACTCTTCCAGCAACTAGTGCGCAGTATCACATTTAAGGCATTCGACCTTATTCTCCAAGAAATGAATAAAAATCTAGGCAAAAAATTATTCGGCCATTATCTTCGGAGAACTCATGGTCTTCCATGTCATTGTGAGATTTCCTGGTACGTGGATAACAACGAATCTATCCCTATAGAGGGTATTGACGTGTATTGGAGAACATTGGGTATAGATTTTTCACGTAATTCTACCACCGATAATACGAGGAGAAAATTATTCGATGACACGGACACAGAAGAAAACCTTGTTGAACCTCCAAAAGATGAAAAAAAGACGAAGAAGCACCCTAAAAGCACCGATCGTGTACCTTCACTTTGGGAGAAATGGAAGAATGCTTCCAAATTTTTCAAAAGTAAACCAAAAGAAAAGGGTAAGGGTAAGGGGAGAGTGACGCGAACTAATGCATATCAAGATATTCCACAAGAAGGTCATAGAAATAGCACATATGAAGGGAGTCGGAGTCGGATGAGCTTTTCATACAATGAGGGACCGAACGACCAAAATTCTCCAAAAACTCCTAATTCAAAATTGGCGAGGGGATCTGCGGATCAACGCCATAACAGCAGCGCTCAAAAGAGTAAGACTGATTTTCAGAATAGTTTTAGCTCACCGTCCCGTTTTAAAGGTTCTACGGTGGAGAAAGACTTTGCTCCCTTTATGAGAGAACATATTCAATCATTCATAGATGTGGTTGGAGACGGAAATTGTGGATTTAGAGTTGTTGCGCTCGCAATCAACCAAACCCAAGACACATGGGCGCAGGTACGAATGGATATGTTATTTGAGCTCAACAAAAGAAAATAATTATACAATGTTGTTTTAGGTGGTATTACAACCATGTCGGACTTGAAGAAAACTCTATCTCACTTCGATGGTCCAGCCTCAATAGATAAGTGGTTTTCACTACCTGATTGTGGATACTTGGTTGCAACCTATTATAATATTTTAGTAATGTCATTCTCTGACACTGCCGGATTTTTTTGTCCTCCCGTTGCCTTGGAAGAATGTCGACCACCTCCGACTTTGACGCTGGTGTTAGGGAACGTGTACAACAATTCACATTGGATATTGGTAAGAAAAACCATTTGTTGTTTTTGTATATTTTTTATAATATATTTTAACCGTTTAATTATAGCTAAAATTTTTGACCTTTAATTTCAGTTGCAAATGACATCTCAGGATTATCCAGTGCCGCCAATGTCTCCATTCTGGGTCAACTGTTGTCATCCAACTGCATATAATTTATAATCTCAATTTACAAGTAGAATAGAACTATACAATTTATTATTCAACTTGGATGCACAGCGACGTAAAGCTAAATATGATGCAAAAAGAAATTTGTGAGGTTAGTAGTATAAACTTTAGAAAGAATATGACTTTTATGTATATATGGGTGAAGAGTAATGACATTTTCTGTAATATTATAAACATTGTGAATTGTGAATTATTACTCTCAAAATTATTAAAATGTTACATATGATAAGTTTGATATTTTTCAATATTACCTCTTTAAAAAATAATTAATTAGAATATTTTTACATAATTAATTAATTATCTTACATTACATATACAACACAATAAACTAAATAATAAAGGAAAAAAAATACAATAAATCATCTAAATAATAAAAGGAAAAAAATTACAATAAATAAATAAATAATTAATATCGAAAGAAAAAAATGCAATAAACCATCTATATAATAAAAGGGAAAAAATAATTAATATAAAAAAAATGCAATAAACAATCTAAATAATAAAAGAAAAAAAATACAATAAATAAATAAATAAATAAATAATTATATAATCATCACTTAATCATTAACTAATCATCTAACTATGTGCATTTAACACCAATGGGAAAGAGGTGTGGTGGGGTAGGTGGGGCCGCAGGGAAATGGGGAAATGCAGCGTGTACTTTTATTGGGAAATGGGGAAAGGAATTGGTCAAATGGGGTAGTTGGGGTTACTATTGTCTTTTTAACCATTTTTTTTTACCTACGTGTCACTTTTTTTTTATTTTAAAGTTTTTTGTTCTCCCACTTTGTACCTTAGAGGACACCAACCCTAAGTTTTTTTTTCATCGATTCAGTTCCAATAATTTTTTATAATGTTCAATTTTAGTCCCAAATCGACCGAAAAAATGTCGTTTTGCCATTTTTATTTGGGGCTTTTCGGTAGATGCTGTGACTGGACTGCCACGTGAGAAGTCTCAAATGGAATCCATACATCTCAAAGACACAATTTTAAAGCTAGAGAGAAAGATTTTGAAGAGTCTCAACAACATTAAGAACTCGACTACATGTAATATGATGTCATGTTATACTTAAGAATTTGTTATGCATCTCATTTTTTTGTTGATGGAGTTTCTTTTTCTCATGAGTTGGCATCAGGTTTGAAGGCTGAAATCTCAAAAGAGTTGCATGAAAGTCATGTTGTAAATTTCTGCATGATGCCTGTTAAGGATGGTAGATAAAATGCAGCTGATCACTTGCACACAATTCGAGCTACTTTTTTAATTTATTTAATTTAATGAATACGAAATTAAACATGTATGCTGAATTGTTTAGTGTTAATTGTGAATAATAAGGTCTAACAAATTGACGGGCCTCATACCCCCAACCCTTTTTAATATGTCTTCCTTGATATTTATCGACTTATCAAACAATTCATTTATGGGGTCATTACCAGCAGAAGTTGGAAATATGAAAATGCTTTTTGTATTACGCCTCGACAAAAATGCTTTAACAGGTATATATGCTTCTGGCCTCTTCAATAGTTTTAAGTCGTACATTCTCTCGTAATTAAATATTGGATATTGCTATTTATCTTCTCAATAATTAGTCTGATGGATATTGAGTAAAATAAGACTGCTTATCTTTCATGCATTACTAGAGAAAGCAGAAGATACGTAATAGTAGGACTTTAATTATAATTTTTACAAAAAGAAAAAATGCTTGCATATAATAATACAATTGAGATTCTATTGGATTTTTTTGGACTTTAAAAAGTCGGTGGATTTAGAAAATCCATAGACTCTATGTAGAGTTTGGCTGACTTTTTTTATTGATTTACATGGATTGTCATAGACTTGACTGGATTGTGGAATACACTTTTTTTTTATTGATTTACCAGGATTTTCATAGACTCCGGCGCTGGAACTATTGATGCAAATGTATATGGAACACACTTGTATATAAAAAAAGTTATCCAAATTGTTTTAAAAAATACCAAAAATATATTAGTTAAAAAAAAATACATTATTATTCTCATCTTCATTCCCATCATCTTCATTTCCATCACCATTATACCTCGGCTTCATTTCCCACATAGCATTAGCAATACTCGTTCTCCATGCATTAAGCTTCCGTTCTTTGTTGTAGTCGGGGTTGAGAAAGCAATTTCGTTCTTTGTTGTAGTTAGCTTCAATACTTGTTTAAATGAAGTATTACTTATTTAAATAAAAAAATATTACTTGTTTAAATAGAAAAGTATTACTTGTTTAAACGAAAAATATTATTTGTTTAAAAGAAAAGTATAACTTGTTTAGATGAAAAATATAACTTGTTTAAATAGAAAAATATTACTTATTTAAATGAAAAGTATTACTTGTTTAAGTAGAATTTCAAAATAGTGGGTCAGTCGACTCGTCGGGTTAACCCGATTTATTCACAGTTCACATGGGTTCTATTTTAGCACATTAGTCAATAAGAATCTAATAGACATCGTGATTGGTTCTCGATCAAACCGGTCGATCCGACTTTAAAAACAATTGACATGATTGATATATGGGTTTAGATAAAAAAAAATTGAATAACAAATATTTTTGAATCTATTCCAAATTAATATTATGAGTAATATATATATTTTAATAGAAATACTTCTTTCATTAGAAAATTTGTAGAAAAGTGTGAAATTATTTATTTTAAATTATTTTATAATAAATAATTGTAAAATACAATTGGTTCTTAATTATATAATTATTTATGAGAATAATTTTAAAATTTTAAAAATTACAAAATCGGGATTTTCGATTGACAATACCCGATACAATTAAGAGCTAGTGGAGATTGAAATATCCCAATCGAAATTCTGGTCGGATTGGGAACAAATAATTCCGCTCGGGTTTCAAGTAAAAAAAATATCGAGTGTCACTATTACACATATGCATTATCATTCTTATGCATATATTAAACAGGGATAGTGTGTATATATAATACTCATGATACTTGAAAAAGAAAGTACATTTGAACTCGGGTTCACAACGTTTTTGCCAATATTGAGTAGATCTCATGAGAACCCAAGTTCAGGTGAACTCTATCACTATTTTGCTTATATACACACTATTATTGTTATGTTTATGTATTTGTTGTTTAAAAAAATGCACTATTTTTGTTTAGAAAATGATTTATTTTTTAAATAATGATACTGCATATATAATTTAATAGTGATAATGTTTACCTATAATAATGATAGTGTGTATACATAAATATAACAGTGATATTTGAAGAAATAAAGTGTATCAGTTCTGGTTCACACGAGTTTTTGCCAAAAAAAACAATATGTGACTAATCCTTTCGTAATCTTAATATGTTCGAACATATGCAAGTATCGTACATAGTTTGATTTTATATCTAGAGCAATCCAACCATTCATATAATTTTTGACAAAGTAATTATATTCAACATATCAAGTTCTTGAAGATTTGATTATATATATTTTAAGTTAGGAAGAAGTATGCAACTAATTTTCCTTTTGTTAACTGATCTTTGCACTTCTTTATTATTTTACTAGTTTAGTGCCCGCGTGTTACGCGGTTTTCTAATTAAAAATTACAACATTTTCAATAAATAATATATTTAATAATTAAAAATATAAATATGTGCATAAATGTACTACATATGAAATAATATTTTTTTAAGGTGTATAGTAAATTTTCTTAAACCTTTGAATAAGATTATTGTGTCAAATATTATTTATCCATTTTAATATGAAGTTGAAACCTACAAATCAAAACAAAATAAATCGACTAAGAAAAGACTAATAAATTAATTAACATGTAATAATTAAAAAAAAGTGAATGAATTATAATATAAAATATTTTTGCCACATAAATTATCTTAAGATATATATAAGAGCAATTATAAAATAAAATTATTTATTAAGAAATTAATAATTGAATATAATTCACACTAAGATAAAATACATTTAGAATGAATATTTTATTTAAGTCAAACAAAAAATTACCAAAAAAAAGATAAATGAATAATATTATATAATTAAATAAAATATAAAATAATAAATATAAATTACACATTTTATAAAAATAACACATAAAAATGACATGTGTACTCAAATTTCTCATTGAATGACACATATGTTAAATTAATATGGAGTTGACACATCATGAAAAAAAAAACTCCCTATTAGTATATAGAGGGATATATAGGGAATTGTTTAGGATATACAAAAGTAGAAGTACACATAAAATTTATTTTAGTGACATGTAGGATTTATTATGAATGACATATACACTAAATTTTTCCTAGAATGACACATAGGTTAAATCAATATAGAGTTGACACATCATCAAAAAAAACTCGCTATTAGTAATATAGGGGATAATTAAATTGACATTTTTAAATCTTGCAATTATACATGTACAGGTATTGTTCTAAAACAAATCGGGCGTTTTAATAATTTAGAAGAGTTGTATATGCATTCAAACAAATTGACTGGATATTTGCCTCCAACCATCTTCAACGTATCTTCATTGGAATGGCTCATCTTATCAGAAAACATGATTAGTGGTATGATTCTTGCCTCTTTCTCTTCCCGCATTAAGATTTTAAATAATTCGTTTTTTTTTTTTTTTTTTTACCTACTTCAGTTTTGACATTAATTTCCTCTTTTACCTTTGATTAATCCCTATTATCATTGAATGTAAGTGTCGAACTAACTAGAAGCTCTTTAGAATTATTTGTTCTCGTAAAGATGTCAAAGAAACCGACTAAGTAATTGACAATACTGTTAACTTCCACACATTAAGCACTTGTTGATATCAAAAGAATAGTTTGGCAACTTACTTCAAATAAACACCCGAAGAGAAAGGTCAGTGCAAGAGACATATTAAAGCTCATGTCCAATATTTGTAAATTATTAAGATTGCCAATCTCCTCCGGAATGTTACCTGTAGAATTTTCAGGCCATGAATAATCAAATTAATTATCAAATATATATAGAGATACATGATAATATATATACAACTTTAAAAAAAATATATTATAGTACCAATACACAAACACAAACAAATTAAGATGTGCTTTCTAATATCTACTTTATCATGTTCAAATTGTAAAATACGTGAGAATATAGAATATAATTAGGTGTTAAAATAAATACATGAAGGAAGATATATATATATGTGTGTGTGTGTGAGGAAGTGAATTCCGCAAGAATATTAGTAGTGCCACATACTATAACATCTGCTGACTTTCATCGAGGTAAATAATTAACTAATAAATAACAACTCATATCCTAATTCTCTTATTTAATCCAAAACAACTTTAGCTGTAGTGTTGTACGTACGGTCATTATTCATGATTATGCTTTAAATAGTTTTATAATTTTTTAAAATTTTTTAATTTCAATATTAAGTGTTGTCGTTTAATTTCTTTTAAAAAAAATAGTTAGAGAAGAAACATAAGTTAATTGATAAGTCATGGGCTTTAATTGCACTATTAGTGAGTCTATTGGTTGTGGAGTCTGTAGGATTTTTTTAAACTTTTAACGTCTGAGTGTATTCAATCCGGATTTTCAAAAGTCTTTAAAAATCCTGAGGTATTCAATACGGATTTTAAAAAGTCTTAAAAAATCTTTATGTATTCAACAGTCTATGGATTTTAATATTTTATGGTTTTTCTTTGATTCTCTTCCAAAAATATGAATAAATTTCACTCTCCAAAATCTCTTCTATCAACCAGAGATTTCAACGTATTCTCTCAGATGACTCTAAAGACGAAAGGTTAGAAGAAAAAAGCCTTCGTAATACTTTTCATTTAAACAAGTAATACTTTTCTATTTAAACAATTTATACTTTTCATCTAAACAAGTTATACTTTTCTTTTAAACAAGTAATACTTTTCTATTTTAATAATCATGTTTTTCACCTAAACAAGTTATACTTTTCTTTTAAACAAGTAATAATTTTCTATTTAAACAAGTAATATTTTTCTATCTAAACAAGTAATATTTTTTTATTTAAACACGTAATACTTTTCATTTAAACAAATAATATTTTTTTTATTTAAACAAGTTATACTTTTCATCTAAACAAGTTATATTTTTCTTTTAAACAAGTAATACTTTTCTATTTAAACAAGTAATACTTTTCTATTTAAACAAGTAATATTTTTATATTTAAACAAGCAATACTTTTCATTTAAACAAGTAATACTTTTCTACTTAAACAAGTTATACTTTTCATCTAAACAAGTTATAATTTTCTTTTAAACAAGTAATATTTTTCTATTTAAACAAGTAATAAATCTTCGTCGTATAACCTATTTTTAGTTTTTTTTTTTTGACAAACAAATATATAATCTATTACAATGTGTTTCTTTTACAACATAGCACATCTTTTTCCTCATCTTATCGGCCTGAACCACAACAACACCTTTTCCAATCCAACTAAAGTTTCATCCACATTCTTCAACTAAAGTTTCATCCACATTCTTCAAACAACAACACCTTCTCCAATCCAACTAAAGTTTCATCCACATTCTTCAAGATCTCGAGCTTACGGCCCATAGAGGGCGTACTACCCCATACAGGGTGGAAAATCCTCATTAAAACCCAATAAAGGGGGCAACATATCTTAAACCCATGACCTATTAATCTTAATTAAACTCCCCATACTTCATTAATGAAAATGATGAAATTATTGTGAAAAGTTAACATTGCTCTGTACTACTTTTAATTACAAAGCCAATAAAATATAGATTATTTCAATGATGTTTCATTTTAGTAGGCTCAATATTGTATTCCTTGAAAAATAATATAAGTACCATCATATATATAATCAAGAATTTTAATATAAAAGTTTAATATTAGTATATTCATGGAACAAGTAATTATCATCCCCTTGCACAAAAAAATATAATTCTCAACTCATAAATATAAAAGAACTGGATTAGAACCCGCGTATTACGCGAAATTTTAAATATAACATATATATATATATATATATAAATTTATATATTGATCATAACACTTATTATATTTAATGTTGAAATTATATATTTGAATATAATAAATTTTATTTTTTTTCATATGAAATTGTTATAACATAGGCAATTCATGATATTTTATAAATAGTCATTTCATTAAAGTTTAATAAAATTATTTTTTCAATGGTTATTATGATAATTATAAAATTCAACCACATTTTGATTAAAATAGTTATAAATATAAATCCTCTAAAAAAGAGTATATTGAATAAACAAAATAAATAACAATAGATTTAGTAAATCTTCCTATTATAAATAATCAAATCTAGCCTATACTTTTGATTTTTCATCAAATTTAGCACATATTTTTTTCTCTCTCAAATTTAGCACATACTTTCACTAATATTTAAAAGCATCCTGAGTCATCATTTTTGACAAAATTCGTCTGATGTGATCACTGGAGTTCGTCTGCCTTGTTGATGTGTAAATATTAAAATAAAAAAAATAAAAAATATTGTGGCCTAAAATGAAGAAATAGTGAATCCATTTTCTAATTTAAGGTGGTGATATTTATATTTTTTTATATTTTAATATTTACACGTCAGCAAGACAGATGGCCTCCAACGAACACATCAGATGAATTTTGCCAAAAATAATGACTTGAGATGTTTTTAAATATTAAATAAAACTATGTGCTAAATTTGGAGAGAGAAAAAAACATATGCTAAAATGGATGAAACAAAAGTATGTGCTAGATTTGATTATTAAGCCTTTAATTTTTTTAGTCAATCTTCATTATATTATTTACACATCATTTCATGTATCTTATGTAATCAATATCATCATGCCACATAATAAAATATATAATGACATTTAGATGAGACTTTCTAATAATGCGACACATCATCCAAATGAAGGAGGAGACGACACATCAGCAGAAAAATCTCAATTAGTAATATAGGGGATATAATAATTAGAAGTTGAGTAATTCCAAAACTGAAAGGAAAATTAAGTCAACGAATAAGTGCACAATTATAAAAAAAATTGTATGTTGATTACTTCTTATAAAACCTTATAATTTTAAAGTAGTTACGTTTTTTAAATTTTATATATTGCTCAAACTCATAGTATTATTTAATATAAATGTCAATTATTATTGTAATTCCATCAATCATTTGAGCATAGCTAAATCATTTTTCTGTTAATTATCACTGTGCTTTTATACAATATTTATTAAAATTGTCTAATTTACAAATTCTATTTTAATCGACTTTTATGTACTCTTATTACATTAAAATTTTAAAACTTAATATTGTTAGATTATATGTTAATATTTTAAACAAAAATTAATGTTTATATAAATGTTTTAAATTGCAGAATCATATACATACATTTTGATCTAATACTTTTTATTTCATATGTTTCGATTTATTAAATCTACGTGAATTGTTAAAGTCTCTGCGTATAAAATATTAAGGATGATCAATTAGGTTATGAGGGCATATAATTAGTTCACAATTTTTTATATGATATTTATACATTTAAGTACAAAACATTAGTATATTGTATCTTTTGTATGCGCTTTTAATGTTTAGCTAAACTTCAAGTTACAATCAATTTTACCGATATCCTCAAATCATTGATTGGTTGTTATGTTTAAATGAATAATAATTATGTGAAATTATATATATATATATATATATATATATATGTGTGTGTGTGTGTGTGTGTGTGTTAATATCTATATAATTAACATCTATTGATTTAGCTCAAGTATTAAGTCATATGGATTAATTTTTCCATCAAATTATCTTATTATTTAATCATTTTCTAGAATCGTGTCTAATTATTAATGGACAATTATTAATCATTTAATACATGTGATAATACAAATTATTATAAATTATTACATATTATTTATTCCAACACATATTCATATAATTTTGTGAAACATTAAGTTCAAGTTCCTACAAACCGTCTACTTTCCTGGTATGTAGTAAACGAATCTTTTTATTTTAATACTTTATTGACTGATTAATTATGTTAAGTCTTAGATTATCACGTTCTAAATCAATAATAATGTTATATGTTCATATATAACATTTAGTTACCTGTTCCTAAAAGTAAACTTATTTTTAATCATTCAGTTCTTATTTATTTATATATATTTCGCAACATTTTTTTATAACTTATAATTATTCATAAAGATGTAGTAAATATCTAAGACATACAACAATATTTAGGTTTATATTGATCAATTAATCATATGTTTGTAAACCTTTGATAATTTGTTAAGTTTAAATAATCATTTTTTTTATGAAAAACTATTAATATTTTTTTAATCATTATTTACAATCACTAATTTAATTTAAGTATTAAACATTATTTAATATTCATTACAATGATATTACAATATAACATAATAATTTCTATCTCCCTGAGTTAAATTTAATGGACAATTAATTATATTTCATTACACATAATAACATTTTCTAAAATCTCTAACTAAAGTGGGAGTTAATCGATAAATAAATTTTTAATATTTAAAATTAATTGTGTCTTTTTAAAATTGATATTGTTTGATAGTATCAAAATTCATTTCTTATCTATCGCTACCAAGGAAATAATTACACAAGGGGGTCAAGATCTCGAACATCTTCAAATTTAAGATATATGATGCAACATTATATTTGATTAAATTTTAAGCAAAATAATTTCAATTATTTATTTCGAATGGTGGTTCGTTGGATATTTCTTATTGTTACACGTGTCATTCATCCATATTATGGAACACAAAGTGGAACACCAATTATGGAATAGGTGATCTCATTCCCTAGATTATGTTATTATGACTTAAAAAGCTAGCAACATTCATTTTAATGTTTAATACTCTCCTAAAATATTTGAACTCGTGATTTTTTCTAAAAAGTTTGAAGCAAATTATGGTGTCATTTTTATTCTTTTACGATTTTCAATTTCAGTCCATGTTTTATAAATTATTTAATTAAACAAGATCCTATACCAGGCTTGTATGATTTTTTGTTAATATATTTCGTAAAGTTTCAGAGTTGCAAGTGATTTGGTAATTATTTTTCTCTGGTGGTTCAAAACTTAAGATGTCATGTGCAATACTATTAAAATGAATTTCAGATATTTATTGATTTTCTTTATATTGGTATTTTTTATTAGTTTGTATTATAACTTAAATGAAAATATAATGATGATAATGCACGAGTATTTAAAAATTTAATTTTAACTTATACAATATTATTGAATATGTACTGAAATGATATTTTAATAATGTGAACTCAACAAACGTTGAACCACATGTATACATTATGTTTAAGAATACATTTAATTTATAAATTAGAATAAGAAATATAAATATATTGCACATATATAATATCAAAAAAAGGTATAAAATGCATTTTTATCTTTCACTTTCACTAATTCTGATTTTAGTCCACTAACTTTTTCAACTTTAGAAATAGTCCCTTAAGTTTACCAAATTCAATCATTTTATCCTTGAACTAGCTAAAATAGGTTTATCAAATTCAATGTTTTCATCCTTAATTTTAACTGGCCAAAAGGGCAAAAAGATTGTATTTGGTCCTTAATATCCACCCCTACTGATTAATTTTTTCCCTTTCTATTTTCACTTATATTTCGCTGGATGCAATATGTTATGACAATAATTACATTTTTCTATATATTGAGATTAATATTCAGGATTATAATAATAAAAAATTCTCTTTCTTTTTCTGCCCTTTTGTTTTTCGATTACCTAGAGAAAATCATTTATGCACAAAGGTTTAGCCAAGTGCAAGTTCTTTGTGATAAGATGTCTATTTGAGACTTTAAAAGAATTCTCAATATGTTTTTAGGCACTCAAGACTAATTACTCTGTCACGAAAAATGTTCGTATTGTTCACCTTATTGAGTCTTCACGGCAAGATACTCCAAAAAATTTAAATTGAAAAGTCTTCAGATCAATCAAGATGGTAGAAATGAACAACACAATAAAATTAATATAGTTTTTTTTTTTAAATTTGCGTTTAAGATAAATATGAGACTTTTACATTATTGCAAATTCATAACACTTGATTTTATCTCTTATTGTTGAACAACCAAATATCTTGAAAGTTTCGATGAATTTATTTACAAGTTTTTCTTTTAAAGACGTCACTGCTTGAGGTTCTTACTAGATGATGAAATTATTGAATTTTATCAAATTTTGAGAATGGATACACTTAATTCATCTTTGTACATTCCTTTTCTTTTTAAAGTAATCATGTATGTATAGATTTGTGTTTTCAATTTCAACACATAAATTGATGTTTCGTTATTTTCGATTTTGTGATTTATTTGTCGAATGGATTAGGAGATTTTAGTCCTTTTGACACTAAGAAAATATTCAAGTGGCACTTGGTTGGTTTCGCCTATAAAAAGAAGAGACAAGTGCACGATTTGATCTTCAAAACGGAGAGAAGCCAACCCTGTTACTAATTTTTAATTTGATATCATTTCGATCATTCGGATTGGAGCTATTTTTTGTACAATTAAGCTTATATATCAGCAAAGATTGAAAATATAAATTAGGCAAAAACATCTGAAGAGTGAATAGAAGAATAAAAAAACTGCATAGAGTTTGATATCACATAAATAGAGATCCAAAAAGACTCCCATTTCTGGGAAATGTTAAAACTTTTTTTGAGTTCAATCACAACTTTTGACTCTAGGAATTCAAAACAAAGGCTGATAAGTTTCTTAGAAAATGCGTTGAGTCTTCCCCATTGTACTCTACAAGTACCAGCACCTCACAATCTGCCAATTCTTCTTCAAGAGGGAGACAAGGAAGTTAACGCTCATTTGAACATTTTGGAAAAGTTGTTTCTCTTCCATATCAAGGTTACCAACAGCTACACCCATGCAAAGAACCTTTTTCAATTGGAACTTCACTGTAGCCTTGGACTCGATTGACTCCTGGTGATTCACAAGAGTTGGGAACTTACCTGCCTTGTTAAGACCAGGTCCAAGAAGACGGGGAATTTGCTTGATAACTGCTTCTGAAGCTAAGAAAGCATGATATTTCTTGGCAAGCTTCTTCACCAATTCTCAAGATATAAAAGGGAATAAGTAGTATTTTACTTAACTAATACCTTTTCCCATATAGAACTGATACTCTTAGATATGACCGTTGTATTAGCTGTATAAATAGGCTGTCTATAGTTTCTTGTAGATTAATTAATTCCGTCCGATTCATTCTCTCTGTAACAAACCTTCTTCTTCATCTATATACAATCATGTTGATTTCTGGTTTCTACATGGTATCTGTAATCGATTTGAACGAATGATCAATGCAAATCGTTCGCGATACGCTTAGGTTTATTGATCCTGTTTATCCGCTGCTGATAATCAATCGTCTTGATTGATTTCTTGAGCTCTACGCTCCTTTCATGTCTATCACAAACGCTTTTCGTTGATTTATTTCGATTTCCTTCGAATTCCTTATCGATTTTATCGATTTCCTTCAAATTCCTTCGATTTTCTCAAAATTCCTCAGATTTTAATATGGCGTTCAATAGCGGTTCCCTCAATCCGGCGGAGAATCCATTCTCTCCACTCACACTTCATCCTCAAGATAATCCTGCGGTGGCGATAGTTCTGGAACCACTAGATGGCACAAATCTCGTGTCATGGAGTCATGCGGTCAAACGCTCCCTCAGTGTGAAGAATAAGGCGCCTCTAATTGACGAAACATAGTTCCTCCTTCAGAGGATGATGTGGTGCTTTGTGCGGCCTGGATTCGTGCAAATGACCTTGTTCTCATGTGGATGCTGAACACAATCAAACCTGACATTAAGAGAACACTGGAGTATTTCACCTCTGCCAAAGAAGTTTGGGATGAACTTCATGTCAGGTATACTAAATCTGATGATACTAGAGTTTATGAATTGGAAAAGTCGATAAGTGCTATTTCTAAAGGCTCACAATCCATGGTTGTCTATTACAACAACTTTTAGTCATTGTGGGATGAATGGTTGAGTTACAGACCTGCTTTACAGTGCAATTGTGGTGCTATGATGAACTGTACTTGTGAGATTCCTCAAATTGTATCTAGAACTCAAGAGAAAGATGCTATGATCAAATTCCTAGTAGGATTAGATGATAGTTATTCGGCTATTAGGAGCCATATCTTGATGCAATCTACTTCCTACACTCTATCTAAGGTCTTCTCTATTCTGGTTCAAGAAGAGTCTCAGAGGGCTCTTAAGTGTGATAGTTCAGTTTCTCAGAAGGAATCCATTGCTATGTAAGAATGCCAAGTTTTTTAAGGATAAGAAGAAATCACTGAGATGCACTCATTGTAATGGACCTGGCCACACAGTGGATAGGTGTTTTCAGTTGATAGGGTATCCCCCTGGTTGGAAAGGCCCTAGGGGTCCTAGATCTACTGAAAACAGGTCTGACACTACTGCAAATGCTATGGTCAAGAGTGATGAAACTGGTACTGCTGAAATGACCAATCCTCTATTCACACAAGATATGTTTGCGCAATTTCTGACCTTCACCAAGTTACAACAGGGTTCTGAGGGTACACATGCTGCTGCTGGAGCATTTGTTCAACCACGTGTTGCTGATCCTACTAAAGGTAATGCAGGCAATTCTTGCTTCCATGTTATTTCTTCTGATAAAAACAGTTGGATTCTTGACACTGGTGCTACTGACCACATGACCTATGACTTATCTATGTTTTCTTCTACACCTGAATCCTCTAATATCACAATCAAGTTACCTAATAATGCTTTGGCTATTGCTACTCATACTGGAACAGTTGTTATAAATGATTATCTGACCTTATATAATGTTCTATATGTTCCTGATTTTACCTTCAACTTAATTTCCATTTCTTATTTGACCTCTCACTCTAATTGTTCTGTTAGTTTGTCCTCACACTGTGTTTTGCATTGCAGGACAATGTCACCAAGATGGTGATTGGTATTGCTGAACAATATGGAGGCCTCTACTGTATAAAGTCAGAATCTGTTAAGTGTGCTAATAATGTTGTTTCTTTTAGTCCTGTATTGTGGCATTCCAGGTTAGGCCATGTTTCTGACAAGAAAATGCTTCAAATTGTAAACTTGCCTAATGTGCCTAAGACCTTGAATAACTTTGAATAAACATGTTTGTGATGTGTGCCCTCTTGCAAAACAGAAAAGATCTTCTTTTCCTATTAGTACTTCTACTACACATGCTACATTTGAAATGATTCACTGTGATGTGTGGGGACCTTTCTCCATTCCTTCTTTACATGGTCATAAGTATTTCTTGACAATTGTGGATCATTATAGTAGATGTACTTGGGTTTACATGTTGAAAGTTAAGAGTGATGTGCAAATTTCTATTGAAAACTTTGTTAACATGGTTCAAACTCAATTTTCAACTAAGGTCAAAATTCTCAGGAGTGATAATGGCACATAATTTTTCATGCATGAGTTTTACCATATAATGGGCATCATACACCAGACCTCTTGTGTTGAAACTCCACAACAAAATGGTGTAGTGGAGAGGAAACACCAACACTTATTGCAAATTGCAAGAGCCTTCCTTTTCCAGTAATGTTTGCCTTTAAAATTTTGGAGCAATTGCATTCAAGCTGCTGCTCATATCATTAACAGATTGCCTTCAGATGTTTTACAGAACAAAACCACTTTTGAAATGTTATACAACAGATTGCCTGATTATTCTTATCTGAGATGTATTGGTTGTCTTTGTTTTGCTAGCACTCTATCTGCACATAGAGGAAAATTTGACCCCAGGTCTACTAAATGTGTTTTTCTAGGTTATTCTTTTGGCACAAAAGGGTATAAATGTTATGATATTACTACTGGGAAAGTTTTTATATCCAGAGTTGCTACTGATCAGTTCATCACTACTCTAGCTTCTGAGTTTGATCATGACAGCACCAACATTATGGCAGATTCTATTTTTTATGATGATAACATTGCTCCACATTCTTCTTCTCATGATTCACATATTGATACTAGTCATGACAACACAATAGATGATATGGTTGTTGGGATTATATTGGAAAGTATGCTTTTACTTTGTATAATCAGACTGAATTTTGGACTTATTTACTGAAATAAATTGTTTATCACTGATGCTTTAAATATCATCGAATGTTACATATATTTACTGCATAACTGTTCAATAAATAGTACGTGTTACATTGTATTTAATTTAGTGATATCAGATCACAGAAGATTAAATTAACAGTTCCTTGTAACTAAAAGTACACCATTCACGACCTAGATGGAAATGAACAACCCATCGTGAAAGGTTGACGTGTAAGACTCAGATTGGTTTGTCTTGACCAAGAGATTACACTAGTACATGTCTGATGCACTGAAGAGGACCTACAGGAGGATAAATTCTTCAGAACTGAACTAGGAAGAATTAGACCTCAGTGGTTAGTTATTTCTTAATCTTCGTCCCTTAAATAGGATTGCGTGTGGTTAGTAACTATTGCTTTGACTTATTACGGGAAGAGAATCAATGAGATTCAATACCCTATATCTTGGGCAATATTATTGGTCACATGGGATTGCTAAGATTTAATACGGAGAATCGTGTGCAAGTATGCTTGTTCGATTTGCCCCCTTGGGAGGTTCATAAGTTTTATCATACCAAATCTTGCAAGTGGAACTAGTTTCCGGTATGGATAATAATGTTGAACCGTTCCTTTACCAAGGATAAAAGATATTAATTAATGGAAAGCTATTTCAGTGGCTTGAATTAATTAATGGGCTAGATAATCTTAAACACGAGAAATAATAACCGGGAGCCATATTAACTGTAATATGGGTTAAGATGGATAGTGCAATATTAATTATGTAGTGGGATTAATTAATATTTATGGGCTTGAATAATATTGTGGCTCAATATTGATAATTCAAGATCCATTGGAAGGTCCAACCTTAATTCTCCTAAAGGTCCCCCAAGTAGCCCAACATAAAGTCCAATAACTGAAAAACGTGTTTAAAATAAAATAAATTTTGTTGCCTATTTTTCCTCATTTTTTTTCGAAAATTATGAATAAAAGGGGAGAAAGATTTTCTTGAATTTTGTTATGGAATGAAGATATGTATTCTTGGAATACAAGATTATCTCATTAAATTCAAGAAATCTCCCACTTGGTTATTCATATGGATTTTTCGAAATTTTGAAATGAAAGGGAAAGAAAGATTTTCTTGATTTTCTTGAAAAGATAATATGGAAGATATGTATTTCTTGAAATACAAGAATATCTAATAAATTCAAGAAGATCCAAATCTTGGAATCTTGTTCCTATTATTTTCGAAAATTCCTATAACAAGAGGAGTTGGAATTTTTGTGGAATATTTTAATTATGGAGAAAAGAATATAGGAGATATATTCAAGATTTCTTGGAGATCAAGAAAAAGATTTTCCCATATTATTTTATCACTAAGAAATCGTCCAATCCCCTCTATAAATAGGGGATGAATGTTTCATTCCCAAGTACAATTCCATGTGCTGGAAAAATTAGTAAATCAACAAAGGTGGTGCAACAAATTTTATTTTCCCTTTTGTTAATTGTTCGCGAGCTTCCTTCCACCGGATTGTCGAGCAAGGACTAGGGAATACTTGGGAAGGTCTTTCGGTGTGTTTTCATTGACGAGACCATTGCCATTCCAAGAGGTAAGTTCACGTAAACTCGTAGTAATTTCGCATGCGTAGGATTTACGTGAACTGTTTATATGCATGATTTGTTGTTGAATTATTATTTGAATTAATATAGGATTAATTCATGCTAGTAATAATTGTTAGAATTAAATTTGTATTTAAATATTCATCCCGAATAGATCCGGGCAAATAATTCCCCAACAACTGGTATCAGAGCCTCGGTTTTGGGCTCTGAATTTTAAATTGTAATTTAATTCGTCTTCATTAAATTTGAAATTGGATAGTAGAATTGCTAGATCTTTTTTGCAGGACAATTAATTATATTTCAATACACATAATAACATTTTCTAAAATCTCTAACTAAAGTGGGAGTTAATCGATAAATAAATTTTTAATATTTAAAATTAATTGTGTCTTTTTAAAATTGGTATTGTTTGATAGTATCAAAATTCATTTCTTATCTATCGCTACCAAGGAAATAATTACACAAGGGGATCAAGATCTCGAACATCTTCAAATTTAAGATATATGATGCAACATTATATTTGATTAAATTTTAAGCAAAATAATTTCAATTATTTATTTCGAATGGTGGTTCGTTGGATATTTCTTATTTTTACACGTGTCATTCATCCATATTATGGAACACAAAGTGGAACACCAATTATGGAATAGGTGATCTCATTCCCTAGATTATGATGTTATGACTTAAAAAGCTAGCAACATTCATTTTAATGTTTAATACTCTCCTAAAATATTTGAACTCGTGATTTTTTCTAAAAAGTTTGAAGCAAATTATGGTGTCATTTTTATTCTTTTATGATTTTCAATTTCAGTCCATGTTTAATAAATTATTTAATTAAACAAGATCCTATACCAGGTTGTATGATTTTTTGTTAATATATTTCGTAAAGTTTCAGAGTTGCAAGTGATTTGGTAATTATTTTTCTCTTGAGGTTCAAAACTTAAGATGTCATGTGCAATACTATTAAAATGAATTTCATATATTTATTAAGTTTCTTTATATTGGTATTTTTTATTAGTTTGTATTATAATTTAAATGAAAATATAATGATGATAATGCACGAGTATTTAAAAATTTAATTTTAACTTATACAATATTATTGAATATGTACTGAAATGATATTTTAATAATGTGAACTCAACAAACGTTGAACCACATGTATACATTATGTTTAAGAATACATTTAATTTATAAATTAGAATAAGAAATATAAATATATTGCACATATATAATATCAAAAAAAGGTATAAAATGCATTTTTATCTTTCACTTTCACTAATTCTGATTTTAGTCCACTAACTTTTTCAACTTTAGAAATAGTCCCTTAAGTTTACCAAATTCAATCATTTTATCCTTGAACTAGCTAAAATAGGTTTATCAAATTCAATGTTTTCATCCTTAATTTTAACTGGCCAAAAGGGCAAAAAGATTGTATTTGGTCCTTAATATCCACCCCAATTGATTAATTTTTTCCCTTTCTATTTTCACTTATATTTCGCTGGATGCAATATGTTATGACAATAATTACATTTTTCTATATATTGAGATTAATATTCAGGATTATAATAATAAAAAATTCTCTTTCTTTTTCTGCCCTTTTGTTTTTCGATTACCTAAAGAAAATCATTTATGCACAAAGGTTTAGCCAAGTGCAAGTTCTTTGTGATAAGATGTCTATTTGAGACTTTAAAATAATTCTCAATATGTTTTTAGGCACTCAAGACTAATTACTCTGTCACGAAAAATGTTCGTATTGTTCACCTTATTGAGTCTTCACGGCAAGATACTCCAAAAAATTTAAATTGAAAAGTCTTCAGATCAATCAAGATGGTAGAAATGAACAACACAATAAAATTAATCAATATCATCATGCCACATAATAAAATATATAATGACATTTAGATGAGACTTTCTAATAATGCGACACATCATCCAAATGAAGGAGGAGACGACACATCAGCAGAAAAACACTGAATTTTAAATTGTAATTTAATTCGTCTTCATTAAATTTGAAATTGGATAGTAGAATTGCTAGATCTTTTTTGCAGGTATCCAATTGTCATGGAATTTAATGTGTTTATTTATGCATGCATATAAATTGTGTTTTTTTAATTCGATTCGCTCGATTCGCTTTGCTCTCGGGAGAAAATCCACGAAGTAGATTAGTATTTGTTTGATTTGATCAATGTAATAGACTAGTTTAGATCTAGGTTTATTTATATTTGTAAATAAATTGTAACCGGATCGGAAATGAAGGCGAGACTTAAGAATTAAAAGACGGATCCGAACCGGCGTAAAAGCGCGGCGTCAAACGTAAACGTACACGGAGGCACGCTGGCGCGGGCGCCTTGGGCGGGGGCGACGACGGTGGTGTAAGGCCAGAGCGGTCGAGCGGTGGATCGAGACGGCGCCAAGAAAGCGGCAATGCCACAGAGAGGTGCGCTTGGCGAAGAGGGCGACGCTGGCGACGACGGGCGGTGATGCCACCGAGGCGCTACACATGGGCGACGTAGGCCGGGCTTTTAAGGCCAAGGGGACGACGCTAATCGACACGGCCGGGGTGCTAGTAGCACTCCGACCATGAAATGGGTCGATGACGTGGCTTGACAAGGCATTTTTTTAAGACGGTCAAGTGGGAGCTTTTCGAGACGAACGATGAAGGCTATGAAGACGATTTCTCAAGATCAAGACATGACAAAAATTTACCATGACAATTGGATAAATGTGCGCAATATGTTTAATTTTTTGTCTTGATATTTATGCATTATTTTATGCTTATTTAAATTGTGTTTAAATTTGCGATGCATGAGAAAATGTTTTGAAAAATCTCACTTTCGAAAATTACTAAGTATGTTTAAACAATTAATTGGCATTTTTATTCCGGATAATAAAATTGAATTAATTATTGACCTCCATGATTTATTTATTTGTGAATTCTTTTGGAGAAATTCCCCCCACGGGACGGTCAAAAGATAGCTTTCACATGAATAAATTCCAAACGGATGATTGTGGATTATTACTAGTGGCGACGATGACCCTCCCCACGAGGCTCGTTCAAAGAGAAATAATAATTCTGTATTTAATCATGGTTATTACTTAGGTATAAAATTGATATGCATATACTTCCCCGAAGTCCCTGTCAATTTTATATTGGTCAAGTGAGAGCCAACTATTAATCTGGATATTAAAGGTTTGTAATTGTTCTTGTTTGTAACCTGCTTGAATGTGTTTAAATAATGACCCACCCCACGTGGCTTATTTAAACTGTTTTGAGATGTTGGCTGATGCATGTTCATATTTTTTTTTGAGATTTTAATATGAAACATGTGATCGAATTTTATGATATATTTGTGCTTATGCATATTATTATTTATTTCAGTTCAGCATGTCGTAACCTTTTAATCCACTGTTAATATACTTAAAGTCAATACAATATGTATGGAAACTATATTGATTTGAAACGAAAAATTATAATTGTCCTAACTGCACAAAAGCACAAGTGGATTCTTGACACACCAAAATCAGATGAGCCAACTGACGGGTCAAAAATGCGGGACTCGTCAGATCACCTTGCGAGAGATGTCATCGCTGAAAATGGTGGAGGACAAACCCGTAAGGGATTACGTCCTCAGAATGATGGTCCATCTGAACAAACTTGAGGTTCTGAGTGCAGATTATAATCTGGGGACTCAGATGAATTTGGTACTTCACTCTCTGCCCAAAAGTTTTTGAGCATTTTGGCCTCGCTAGCCGATTTTTGCAAGCTTTGGTCTCGGCAGAGATGTTGATGGGGCACCAAACTCAAGCTTTGACGGCAAGTGGTCCGTCTTCATCTTCTAGGCCAAGGGAAGGCAAGAAAAAGAAGAGGACCAAGAGCCATGAGCAATCAAACTCAACTGTTGCCAATGACAATGGTAAGATGAGGAATGCCGGTGGTGTCAAGGAAAATCCAAAGAGGAAATGCTTAAACTGCGGTGAAAGAGGACAATGGAGGTTTGCCTGTTCCAACCCCAAAAGGGACGGAAAGAAAGGTAATTCTCACGCACTAATTGTTTAAACTTGTTTAGCGTCGTATACTTCTCATTCGTGGGTAGTTGATACGAGATCCACTAATCATGTTTGCTTCACAGGTTCAAACTGATTCGGCAACTTAGTGGGAGTGAGATCCTCATCACACTGGGCGATGTTACGAAAGTAGCGGCTATTGCAATGCTACGTAAGTAGCAGATATTGCAATGCTACGTAAGTAACAGTTATTGCAATGCTACGTAAGTAGCAGATATTGCAGTGCTACATGAGTAGTGGTTAAAGCAGTGGGAGAAGTGCACCTGTCTTTTGAAGATAAAGTTTTTTTAAGAGATTATCTTTATGTTCCCAGTTTTAGAAAGAATTCACTTTCAGTTTCTAAAATTCTATTAATGGATACTTAGTTTCTTCTAATAAGAATGACATAATTTCTTGAAATGATGAGTGCATCTGTTATGGGACATTGGTCGAATAATCTCCATACAATTAACTGTGCACACCACTCACGAAATGCATCCTATAACACATCAATTGTTTCTAATAAAAGAAAACGTTCATCAGACGTGAACGAAACACTTCTATGGCATCTAAGATTGGGACATATTAATCCAAAGAGGATCCAAAGGTTGGTGAAAGACGGTTCACTGGAGTTTCTCCAAGTTGAACCAATTCCAACATGCGAATCATGTTTGGAGGGTAAAATGACCAAGAGGGCATTCGGAGCCAAGGGGAATAGAGCCAAAGAAGTGTTGGAAATCATTCACACAGACGTATGTGGTCCAATGTCAACCAAAGCAAGAGGAGGTTACAAGTATTTCGTCACTTTTATTAATGACTACTCGAGGTACGGTTATATTTTCCTTATGAAGCATAGATCTGAAACCTTTGAGAAATTCAAAGAATTTAAGGCTCAAGCAGAGAATCATAGGGAAAAATGTATCAAGTCTCTACGAACAGATCGTGGAGGCGAGTACCTCAGCAATGAGTTTTTGAACTACTTGTCAGATGAAGGGATTGCATCCCAGCTGACTGCACCCGGAACCCCTCAACAAAATGGGGTTGCAGAGCGAAGAAACAAAACTCTTTTAGAAATGGTTAGATCAATGATGTGTTATGCGGATCTTCCCAAGTCGTTTTGGGGTCATGCCTTTGAAACAGTGGCTTACATTCTGAACTTGGTGCCATCCAAATCGGTTCCCAAAACTCCCAAAGAATTGTGGACCGAGCGCAAGCCCAGTTTGAGACACATGAGAATTTGGGGGTGTCCGACCTATGTGTTGAACAAGGAAGCCGGGAAATTGGATCCTCGATCAGAATTTAGGTTGTTTATAGGATACCCCAAGGGAACAAAAGGGTGTATGTTCTATGGTCCCGAAGATCAAAAGGTGGTAATAAGCACCCACTTTAGATTTTTGGAGGAAGACTATATGAACGAAAGAAGACCCAGAAGTGAGATTACCTTAAGTGAGCTAAGGGGCCTAACCTCATTGCCAACTGTACAAGATGATATACCAAACGACACACTTTCACAACCGGAACCTCGTCGTAGTGGGAGGGTTGTGAGACAGCCCGAGAGATTCATGGGGATAGGAGAGTCCTCGGACTTGATTCCCGGACAAGATGAATCAGACCCATGGACATACGATGAGGCAATCCAAGATAAGGATGCGGTTTCTTGGCAAAAGGCAATGAAAGCAGAAATGGGGTCTATGGATCATAACAGAGTGTGGGAGCTAGTCGAACCACTTAATGGGGTCAAACCCATTGGTTGCAAGTGGGTATACAAGAGAAAGAGGGGACTGGACGGGAAGGTGGAAACCTTCAAGGCAAGGCTTGTGGCGAAAGGTTATACTCAGAAAGAAGGGATCAACTATGAGGAAACTTTTTCACCTGTAGCAATGCTCAAGTCCATCCGGATTCTCTTGTCGATAGCTGCGCATCTCGATTTTGAAATCTGGCAAATGGATGTCAAGACAGCTTTCCTTAACGGAAGTCTTGATGAGGAAATCTATATGCAACAACCCCAAGGCTTCATTAAAAAGGGCCAAGAACACCTAGTTTGTAAGATCATGACTTCCATTTACGGACTCAAACAGGCATCCAGAGCTTGGAACCAATGTTTTGATCATGTTATAAAGTCTTATGGGTTTGATCAAAACGAGTTCGAAAGTTGTGTGTACAAAAAGCGTGTCGGAACTGCATTAGTATTCTTAGTACTATAAGTAGACGACATTCTGCTCATCGGGAACGATGTGAAGGTGTTATCAGACGTAAGGGCATGGCTTTCAAAATAGTTTGATATGAAAGACTTAGGGGAAGCCGGGCACATCCCTGGGATCAAGATCACTCGAGATCGCAAGAAAAGGATGATCGGCTTATTGCAAGCTTCAAACATAGACACTGTCTTGAAACGCTTCAGCATGCAAGATTCCAAGAAAGGCTTCGTACCTTTCAGACATGGAATCCATCTATCCAAGAAAATGTCCCCTAAGACGCAAAAGGAGATAGATGACATGAAAGGCATTCCTTATGCTTCGGCTGTCGGAAGCCTTATGTATGCAATGTTGTGTACGAGACCGGATATCTGCTTTGCCGTTAGCATGGTGGCAAGATATCAGAGTAACCCGGGGAAAGAACATTGGACGGTAGTTAAAAACATTCTAAAGTATCTGAAAAGAACTCGAGATAGAATGTTGGTTTATCAGTCAGATAGTCTAATCCCCATCGGCTACACGGACTCGAATTTCCAATCAGACTTAGATTCGAGAAAATCTAACCCGGTAGTGTGTTTTGCATGGGAGGAGCCATGGCGTGGAGAAGCGTTAAGTAGAAATGCATCGCAGATTCTACCATGGAAGCGAATATGTAGTCGCTTGCGAGAGGCAACGTAAAAAAGCGGTTTGGCTCAAGAACTTCCTAGTGGACTTGGATGTAGTTCGAATTTACAAAGACAATCATCATTTATTGTGACAATGCCGGAGCGATTGCAAATTCAAGGGAACCAAGAGCCCACAAGGCAAACAAACACATTGAAAGGAAATGCCATCTATATCGAGAAATCGTTAAGAGAGGAGATATAGAGGTGGCAAAGATCGCGTCGAAGAAGACAACCTAGTGATCCATTCACAAAGGGTCTGCCTCAGAATACATTCGAGAGACATGTGAAAGGAATGGGTGTCAAGACCGTTGTCAATCTGCTTTGAATATAAGTGGGAGACATTATTAGGTTCGTGTAGGTGACATTAGTTGTCACGTACTACCGAGACATCTTTCAGAGTATACTTAAAAGCGGACTTTGAGTATAAGTGGGAGATTGTTGGGATTATACAGAAAGTATGCTTTTACTTTGTATAATCGCATCGAATTCGGACTTATTTTTTTACGGAAATAAATTATTTATCTTCGATGCTTTAAATATCATCGAATGTTACATATATTTCTTGCATAACTGTTCAATAAATAGTACGTGTTACATTGTAGTTAATTTAGTGATACCAGATCACAGAAGATTAAATTAACAGTTCCTTGTAACTAAAAGTACACCATTCACGACCTATCGTGAAAGGTTGAAGTGTAAGGCTCAGATTTGTTTGTCTTGACCAAGAGATTACACTAGTGCATGTCTGATGCACTGAAGAGGACCTACAGGAGGATAAATTCTTCAGAACTGAACTAGGAAGAATTAGACCTCAGTGGTTAGTTATTTCTTAATCTTCGTCCCTTAAATAGGATTGCGTGTGGTTAGTAACTATTGCTTTGACTTATTACGGGAAGAGAATCAATGAGATTCAATACCCTATATCTTGGGCAATATTATTGGTCACATGCGATTGCTAAGATTTAATACGGAGAATCGTGTGCAAGTATGCTTGTTCGATTCGCCCCCTTGAGAGGTTCATAAGTTTTATCATACCAAATCTTGCAAGTGGAACTAGTTTTTGGTATGGATAATAATGTTGAACCGTTCCTTTACCAAGGATAAAAGATATTAATTAATGGAAAGCTATTTCAGTGGCTTGAATTAATTAATGGGCTATATAATCTTAAACACATGAAATAATAACCGGGAGCCATATTAACTGTAATATGGGTTAAGATGGATAGTGCAATATTAATTATGTAGTGGGATTAATTAATATTTATGGGCTTGAATAATATTGTGGCTCAATATTGATAATTCAAGATCCATTGGAAGGTCCAATCTTAATTCTCCTAAAGGCCCCCCAAGTAGCCCAACATAAAGTCCAATAACTGAAAAAGGTGTTTAAAATAAAATAAATTTTGTTGCCTATTTTTCCTCATTTTTTTTCGAAAATTATGAATAAAATGGGAGAAAGATTTTCTTTGAATTTAGTTATGGAATGAAGATATGTATTCTTGGAATACAAGATTATCTCATTAAATTCAAGAAATCTCCCACTTGGTTATTCATATGGATTTTTCGAAATTTTGAAATAAAAGGGAAAGAAAGATTTTCTTGATTTTCTTGAAAAGATATTATGGAAGATATGTATTTCTTGAAATACAAGAATATCTCATAAATTCAAGAAGATCCAAATCTTGGAATCTTGTTCCTATTATTTTCGAAAATTCCCATAACAAGAGGAATTGAGATTTTTGTGGAATATTTTAATTATGGAGAAAAGAATATAGGAGATATATTCAAGATTTCTTGGAGATCAAGAAAAAGATTTTTCCATATTATTTTATCACTAAGAAATCGTCCAACCCCCTCTATAAATAGGGGATGAATGTTTCATTCCCAAGTACAATTCCATGTGCTGAAAAAATTAGTAAATCCACAAAGGTGGTGCAACAAATTTTATTTTCCCTTTTGTTAATTGTTCGCGAGCTTCCTTCCACCGGATTGTCGAGCAAGGACTAGGGAATACTTGGGAAGGTCTTTTGGTGTGTTTTCATTGACGAGACCATTGCCATTCCAAGAGGTAAGTTCACGTAAACTCGTAGTAATTCCGCATGCGTAGGATTTACGTGAACTGTTTATATGCATGATTTGTTGTTGAATTATTATTTGAATTAATATAGGATTAATTCATGCTAGTAATAATTGTTAGAATTAAATTTGTATTTAAATATTCATCCCGAATAGATCCGGGTAAATAATTCCCCAACAATGGTCATAAACACACATTCTGCAATCCATGATGACATTCCCATTACTGATCCTATTACTGACAATAATTCTACCATTGATGACTTCTCTGATGGATTGAGAAGATCAGATAGAATTAAACATACACCTGCATATTTGGATGTTTACAACACATCCCTCCCTAATTCTATTAATCATGGTATTAAAAAGGCAAATATGCTGACCAAATATCCTATTTCTGATTTCATTTCTACTGATAAACTTTCCACTTCTCATAAAGCTTTTACTGCATCCATTTCCCAAATAGTTGAACCCAAAACTTACAAACAAGCTATTAAGGATGAAAATTGGGTTCAAGCTATGAATAAAGAACTTGAGTCTTTAGAAAAGACACATACATGGTCTCTTGTTCATTTGCCACAGGATAAGCACTCTATTGGATCCGAATGGGTCTTGAAAGTGAAATACAACTCAGATGGCATTACAGAGAGATGTAAGGCCAGGTTAGTTGCAAAGGCTACACTCAAGAAAAAGGTATTGATTACTTTCACATTTTCTCCTGTTGCCAAGATAACTACTGTAAGAATCCTTCTCTCTATTGCTATAGCTAAAAATTGGTACATACGTCAATGTGATGTAAATACAGCTTTCTTGCATAGTGATTTAGTTGAAGAGGTTTACATGACCCCTCCCCCTGGTTATTGTGTTGTTGATGATTCTAGAGTTTGCAAACTCAACAAAAGCATATATGGTTTAAAACAAGCATCAAGGCAATGGTATACTAAGCTTTCTGAAACATTGATTGATTTTGGTTATGTTCAATCAAAAGCTGATACTTCTCTTTTTACTAAAACCACTCCTTCTTTTACTAATCTTGTTTGCTATGTTGATGATATCATCATAACTGGAAGTGTTTTGGAGGAAATTCTTAGTGTCAAAGCTCATTTACATGACATTACTATAAAAGATCTTGGTACATTGAAATACATGTTGGGTATTGAGGTTTCAAGAAATGATTCTGGTATTCAGTTATGTCAAAGGAAGTATGTTCTAGATCTTCTCACTGATTGTGGTTTACTTGGTAGCAAACCTTGCACAACACCAATTGATTCCAAACACACACATATTGATGCACCATTACTTCAAAATCCTTCTGAATACAGAAGAATTGTTGGAAAACTTTTATATTTGACAATCATAAGACCTGATATTTCTTACACTGTACAAACATTGAGCCAATACATGAGTAAACCTAATGAGTTTCACATGACTGTTGTTCACAGACTTTTAAGATATTTAAAAGGAACAATAGGTCAGAGTTTATTTTATCCTGCCAAATCTAACTTCAAATTACAAGCTTTTTCAAATTCTGATTGGGTAAGATGTGACCAAACAAGGAGGAGTATCACTGGCTTTGCCATCTACTTAGGAGACTCCCTCATTTCCTGGAAATCAAGCAAACAACTGTTGCAAGATCTTCTGTTGAAGCTGAGTACAGGGCCCTCTGTTCTACAACTTGTGAAATACAGTGGATCCTTTACATCTTGAAAGACTTGAAGATTTCTCATGAACAACCTGCCATGGTGTATAAAGATAGCAAGTCTACCTATGGAATAGCCCATAAGCCTGTTCTACATGAAAAATCCAAGCATATACAAATAGACATGCACTTCACAAGGGATAAGATCAAAGAAGGTGTCATCAAGTTGATTCAAATTCCAACCTCAGAAAACCTGGCTGATGCACTCACAAAACCATTGGTTCCTGCTCTCCACAACAACATCAAGTCCAAAATGGGCCTCTTGAACATCCACTCCCATTTTGAGGGTGGATCTCAAGATATAAAAGGGAATAAGTAGTATTTTACTTAATTAATACATTTTCCCATATAGAACTGATACTCTTAGATATGACCGTTGTATTAGCTGTATAAATAGGCTGTCTCTAGTTTCTTGTAGATTAATTAATTTCGTCTGATTCATTCTCTCTGTAACAAACCTTCTTCTTCATCTATATACAATAATGTTGATTTCTAGTTTCTACACCAATTTCTTGTTCTTATTTAACTTCTTCACAATTAAGCTTATCAACATATGCAAAAAAAAATATTGTATAATTACTCTTTTTCATAACTTGGTTATTAGTAAGTTTTGCAATAAAATGTTCCAGTTATCACAATAACCATTAAATTTAGGGAATATGTCTTATGAACAAATTTCAATGTTCATAAATTTATGTTTCTACGGAAAATAAGTAAACGTGAAATAGTAATATACTAAATGACTTTGATTTAAAGGACTTTTTATCTCGCTAATTTCTAAAGTGACGTCTTCTTTTAATAAGAGTGTCTGCTCAATATTTTCTAAAATGTCTAATTAAAGTGTCTGCGCATATACAATATTATAAATGGTATAAAGATTCTTTTTTTTTCTTTAACTTTCACTAATTCTGATTTAGTAACAATGTCTTCTCAGTATTTTCTAAAATCTCTAATTAAAGTGGAAAAATAGTCGATGAATAAATTTTAATGTTCATAATAAATTGTGTATTTCTAAAATTGGTATTTGTTTGATTGTATCAAGATTCACTACATCTCCGTCGCTACAAAAGAAATAATTATACAAGGAAATCAAAATCTCGAACATCTTCAAATTCAAAATGTATGATGCAACATTATATTTCTTGAATTTTATGTAAAATAATTTGAATTTTTATTTTGAATCATTCGATCTTTAAATGGTGTGCTATTTGGCTGTCATTTTAGTTATTCTCAAATAGAACGTCAAATGAATTCACATATTTAGGAAATTTTAAAATTAAAATAGAAAATCCTCACAATGAGCTTGAAGATTGAGTATGTGAACATTTCCCAAAGAAATGGCAACATTTATGGTGAAGTTGTCCTTATTATTGACACATGAATTAGTTCAGAGATTCTTGCTTCCAAATAAAATGTCGACATTTGTAACTTTCCTGCGTTTTTGTACAATGTTGGGAGGTTCCTTTATTTTATTTTTTAACTAAAAGAAGAGAGAAATGAAAAAGATTTTATTTATAACCTGATAAACATTAAATTATGGGGAAAATGAAATGAATAATTTATGACCAAATCAAGAACTTGGATTATCCACATGCCTTTTTCAATTGCAGATCCATTATAGATTTTAGTTTCACATTTTTTCATATTTTTCATTGTGAATGATTTCAATTGTCATCTTTACTATTATTGAGTTGTGTATCTTTTATTTTGTTTTGTAGGTTAGATCAGTGTATTAAATGAATTAATTTTTCCTCCTAATATACACTTTGTTTTTTATTTATATCTATTGTACTAAAAGGTGATATCCTCTTAAATCTGCTCAATTGTATTTTTTTGTAATTCTTAAAAAATGCTTGATTATGAGGTCATGACTTAAAAAATTTCAGCATTCATTTTACTGTTTAGTTTTCCCTTAAATTTTTTCTCTCTACCTTTTGTTTTAGGCTATGACTCATAAAAATTTCTTTTCGAACTTTTTGGTTTCTCTCTTCGCCAAAGGCTTTTCTCCTTTTACCTACCAATGAGTTTTTTTAATTTTTCAAAGTCAACAAACAGGTAAAAAATTATTATAATTCATATGGTTTTCGGAAATTCTTCAAGTGTTAAGTTTGTTTTGAAGTTTAATATGTGTAATTCATAATCTATTTATCTAATGAGGGGTTCTTCACCAATATTCCACTTTGTGATATGTTGAACTTTTGGTAATGTTGAATTGGCTTGCTATGAAGAATTTCAGTTATGTAATTTACCATATGAATATGATTTAAGATTGCAGAAAAACGTATATATGAAAGACATTGTCTGCAGGTTAGAGGTCTAATGATAAGATTGTCATTAATATAGCATCCGGTGCTATAACTTCACTTCTCTACTCATTCTAGGGTTACCATTCCGAGTAAGCTACCGAAGATTCTATTTGCAATATTAATCATGATAGTCATCTTGCCGAGCTTTTGAATGAGATTGATCTCATCATATAGGATGAAGCAGCGAACGTAAATATATATTGTATTGAAGCTCTTGACACTACTTTAAAGGATATTATGCAACTGATCGATCCATTATCTTTTAGATTACCTTTTAGTGATAAGACTGTTGTGTTTGTCGGCAATTTCTAATAGATATTGCAGGTTATTCCAGAAGGAATGAGGCATGATATTGGCCACATCACAGTAAGTTCATCTCTTTTGTGGAAATGATTGTGCCTTACTGAAACTTACAAGGAACATACAGTTGCAGAATTTGGAATCAGTTAATGGTTTAACATATTGAAAGTTTTTTTTTTCTAGTTGGATAGCATCTATTGGAGATGCAAGTGTTGGATCACAAACTGAGTATGATTTCGATGTACAAAATCCGGATGATACTTTTTTCTGAGAGGTGGTGATGATTTTAAGAACATGATGGATGATCACGATTATTTGCAGAATAGTGTAATTCTTGCTCCTACATTGGAAGTTGTTAGGTCCATAAATAAGCATATTATTCGGTTGAATGAAAATGAATCACGTACTTATTTGAGCTCTGATAGTCCTTGCCATGCTAATTCAAATGTTGATCATCTTTATGATGCGCATACTCTTGAATTCTTTAATAGTTTGAAGTTCACTGGTCTTCTTGATCATGACTTGAGTCTCAAAATTGGAACATTGGTTATGTTATTTAGGAATATTGATCACTCAAGGGTTTGTGCAATGGAACCAGGTTTTGTCTTTCAATATTATCTTTTTTCAATTCCTTCCTCATCTTTTAAAGGTTGAATATGTATTAATTCATTATATTTGTAATGATTTTTTTTTTCAATATATTGGTTGGTTATTACGAGAATAAGTGATAGAATTCTTGAAGATAAGGTTCTAACGAGAAGTAATGTCGGATAGTTAGTTTTGATACCTAGGCTTACGTTGACTCCTTCTGGTCATAGATTTTCGTTCAAATTTCAACGGAGATAGTTTTCGTTTATTATTTCATATGTTATGTCTATAAATAAAAGTCAAGAACAATCGTTTTCTCATGTAGGGAAACTTTTATAGAAGTCGGTATTTAGTCATGGAAAATTGTATGTAGTTGTTTCCCGAATAACAAGCCTATAGGGTTTGAAGATCCTATTGTGTCATGATGATCATTGTGAATGTAGTATCACGAAAAACGTATTTTTTCATGAAGTTTTAGGAATATATAATTTTGTAATAATAAATATTCAAATATCACAACATTTTCATGGTGTTTTATTTTTGTTAAAGTCCTTTTCATATATGATTATTATAATATAAATTATTTGTATTATTATACATAAATGAATTATTATATTTTTTCAAACACTTTATAATGAGCCTACTGGTTGCCAAATCAACGCTTAATATGAAAATATGAGATATTTTATATTCGTAAATATATATTTTTTGTGAATTTTTATATTATAACAAGATATCTATATAAGTTCTTTATGTAAATTTCTTAAATTTAATTTAGCAAAATATATGTCAAAATTATACTATATTTTAAAAATTAATCGATATTTTTATCATGAATATAAATATTACATCAATATTTGAACTTTATTATAGATACATCATAACATTAACACGACAAATGTAAAAAAAGAAAACAAAAAATAGGGTTAGTTTTAAAAAAATCACCACTCTTAGGGTTTTATCAATTACGACATATCATTTTTTTCTTTGCAATTCAAGATATCACCTTTTAAAATTTTGTAATTTGAAGCAGTTCCAATTTTCTAGCAACAATTAAATATTGTGGATGTTGGAGCTGCTACAAAGATGTTTATGTAGGACATCGCAATTGAAGAATAAAATGTTTTTTCATGTTTTCTCATTTGTTTTTTCTTAAGAAAACAATATCTGAAAAAATGTGTTTTAAATTTAGGAATAGAACCCCCAAAAATTCATCATGACAAAAAATAAGCTCTTATTATTTCTCCCAAAAACATAAAAGAAGAATGCTAAATTGGCCACCAAATTGTAGCTCCAAATTATTTAATATTAAAAATATTTTTTAGATATATTTTTTCTTAAATATTTTTTATTAAAAAAATCACATTATTCATCAGTCTTGACATTCTACGTGGACATTTATGTCAACTCCGGCAGTGTGATCACTTAATTATTATCGAAAAATTGACAGATGTTTCGAGTAACATAACATAAAAAGGTGATGTCTCGAATTGCAAATAAAAAAATATGTTGTAATTGATATAAACTTTAACGGTGGTGATGTTTTTTAAAATTAACCCAAAAAAATTACAATAAAGTGAAGAATATTAACTCTTCATTGCAAAATATTTTCTTTAACAAATCAATTGTTATGAATAAAATTAAGGGAGCCATTAAAGAAACCCCATAATTGTTGGGGAATAAGTTGCACAGATCTATTCGGGGTGAATATTTAAATACAAATTTAATTCTTATAATTATTACTAGCATGAATTAATCCTATATTAATTCAAATAATAATCCAACAACATATCATGCATATAATAATTCACGTAAAACCTACGCATGCGGAATTCTACGAGTTTACATGAACGTACCTCTTGGGATGACAACGGTATGGCTGAATAGACTAACCGAAAGGACTTCCCAAGTATTCCCTTAGCCCTCGTTCGACTATCCGGTGGAAGGACTCTTGTGAACGATTTAACAAAAGGAGAATAAATTATGTTGTCCACCTTTGTGGATTCACTAATTTTTCCAGCACATGGAATTGTACTTGGGAATGAAATAATCATCCCCTATTTATAGAGACCGGGTGGTCGAATTTTGTGCCCTAAAATAATGTGGGAAAATCTTTTTTTGATCTCCAAGAAATCTTGAATATATCTCCTATATTCTTTCTCCCATAATTATAATATTCCACAAAATCCCAACTTCTCTATTTGCTATGGATTTTCGAAATTGATGAGTCAAGAATCCAAGATTTGGATCTTCTTGAATTTATGAGATATTCTTGTATTTCAAGAAATACATATCTTCCATAATATCTTTTCAAGAAAATCAAGAAAATCTTTCTTGCCCACTATATATCATATTTTTCGAAAAACACATTATAGATAACCAAGTGGGAGATTTCTTGAATTTAATGAGATAATCTTGTATTCCAAGAATACATATCTTCATTCCATAACAAAATTCAAAGAAAATCTTTCTCCCAACATATCTATAATTTTCGAAAATTTAGTAGGAAAAATAAGCAACAATATTTATTTTATTTTAATCACCTTTTCAGTTAATGGACTATATGTTGGGCTACTTAGGGGGCCTTTAGAAGAATTAAGATTGGACCTTCTAATGGACCTTGAATATCTAATATTGAGCCACAATATTATTCAAGCCCATAAATATTAATTAATCCCACCACATAATTAATATTGCACTATCCATCTTAACCCATATTACAGTCAATATGGCTCCCGGTTATTATTTCCCGTGTTTAAGATTATCTAGTCCATTAATTAATTCAAGCCACTGAAATAGCTTTCCATTAAATAATATCTTTTGTCCTTGGTCAAAGAACGGTTCAACATTATTATCCATACCGAAAACTAATTCCACTTGCAAGATTTGGTATGACAAATCTTATGAACCTCCCAAGGGGGCAAATCGAACAAGCGTACTTGCAGATGATTCTTCGTATTAACTCTTAGCAATCACATGTGACTAATAATATTGTCCAAGATAAAAAGTATTGAATCTCGTTGATTCGCTACCCATGATAAGTCAAAGCAATAGTTACCAATCCCACGTGATCCTATTTAAGGAACGAAGATTAAGAAATAACGAACCACTGAGGTCTAATTCTTCCTTGTTCAGTTCTGAAGAATTTATCCTCCTTTAGGTCCTATTCAGTGCATCAGTCATGCACTAGTGTAATCTCTTGGTCAAGACAAGCCAATCTGAGCCTTACACTTCAACCTTTCACGATGGGTTGTTCATTTCCATCTAGGTCGTGAATGGCGTACTTTTAGTTACAAGGGATTTATTAATTTAATCTTCGTGATCCGGTATCACTAAATTAACTACAATGTAACACGCATTCGACTTATTGAACAGATTATGCAAGAAATATATGTAACATTCGATAATATTTAAAGCATCAGTGATAAACAATTTATTTCAGTAAATATGTCTGAAAATTCAGTTTTGATTATACAAAGTAAAAAGCATACTTTCCAGTATAATCCCAACATTCTCCCACTTATACTCAAAGTCTGCTTTTAAGTATACTACAACATGTCTTGTGTAGTCTGTGACATCTAATGTCACCTGCACGAACCTAATAATTTCTCCCACTTATACTCAAAGAAGATTAACAACGGTCTTGACACCAATTCCTTCCGCATGTCTCTCGAATGTATTCAGAGGCAGACTCTTTGTGAATGGATCTGCTAGGTTGTCTTTCGACGCGATCTATGCCACCTCTATATCTCCTCTCTTAACGATTTCTCATATAAGATGTCTTTCCTTTAGTGTGTTTGTTTGACTCGTGGACTCTTGGTTCCCTGAATTTGCAAGAATCGCCCCTAAAGCAAATATTGCTAGACAAATTCGAATTCCATCCAAGTCCACTAAGAAGGTCTAGAGCCAAATCGGTTCTTTCACCGCTTCACGTTGAAACTACTTACCCGACTTCCATGGTTGAGTCGTTGATGCATTTATGCTTCACACTTTCGTCCATTTGGTGGCTACACTTCCCTAAATGGAAAGACACTAACGAAAGCGGAATAGTTTTCGGAATCTAAGTCCGATTGGAAATCCGAGTTCGTGGTAGCCGATGGGGGATTGGACTATTCGATCGATAAAACCAACATTCTATCCCGAGTTCTTTTTGAGATACTTCGTAATGTTTTTAAGCGTAGATCAATGCTCTTTCCTAAGTTACTTTGATATCTCGACACCATGCCTACTGAGCAGCGGATATCCGGGTCTCGCATACGACATTGCATACATAATGCTTCCGACAACGGTAGAGGCATAAGGAATGCCTTTCATGTCATCTATCTCCTTTTGCGTCTTGGGGACATTTTCTTGGATAGATGGATTCCATGTCCGAAAAGGTGCGAAGCCTTTCTTGGAATCTTGCATCTTTGAAAAGCGTTTCAACACAGTGTCTATGTTTGAAGCTTGCGATAAGTCGATCATCATTTTCTTGCGATCTCGAGTGATCTTGATCCCAAGGATGTGCGAAAACTTCCCTAAGTCTTTCATATCAAACTATTTTGAAAGCCTATGCTTTACGTCGATAACACCTTCACATCGTTCGATGATCGAATGTCATCTACGATAGTACTAAGAATACCAATGCGATTCGACACGCTTTTTATACACACAAATTTCAAACTCGTTTTTGATCGAACCCATAAGACTTTATAACATGATCAAAACATTGGTTCCAAGCTCGGATGCCTGTTTGAGTCCGTAAATGGACCTCTTGAGCTTACAAACTAGGTGTTCTTGGCCTGTTTTCAATGAAACCTTGGGGTTGTTGCATATAGATCTCTTCATCAAGACTTCCGTTAAGGAAAGCTGTCTTGACATCCATTTGCCGATTTTCAAAGTCGAAATGCCAAGAACAATCGATAAGAGAATACGGATGGACTTAAACATGGCTTTGGCGAAAAAAGTTTCCTCATAATCGATCCCTTTTTACGAAAGTATAACCTTTTCGCCACTAGTCTTTGCTTTGAAGGTTTTAACCTTCCCGTCAGGTCCTCTTTTTTTCCTCTTATATACCCACTTGCATCGAATGAGTTTGACCCCATTAAGTGGTTCGACTAGCTCCCACACTCTGTTATGAAACATAGAACCCATTTCGGCTTTCATTGCTGTTTGCCAAGAATCTGCATCCTTATCTTGGAGTGCCTCGTCATATGTCCATGGGTCTGATTCGTCTTGTCCGGGAATCAAGTCCGAGGACTCTCCTATTCCCATGAATCTCTTGGGCTGTCTAACAACCCTCCCACTACGACGAAGGCTTTGCCAGAAAGTGTGTCGTTTGGTATATCATCTAAGACAGTTGGCACTGAGGTTTGCCCTCTAAGCTCATTTAAGGTAATCTCACTTCTGGGTTTTCTTTGGTTCATATAGTCTTCTTCCAAAATCTAAAGTGGGTGCTGATGACCACCTTTTGATCTTCGGGACTATAGAACATACACCCTTTTGTTCCCTCAGGGGTAATCTACAAACAACCTTAATTACGATCGAGGATCAATTTACGGCTTCCTTGTCCAACACGTGGGCGGACACCCCCAAATTCTCATGTGTCTCATACTAGGCTTGCGCCCGGTCCACAATTCTTTGGGAGTTTTGGGAACCGATTTGGATGGCACCAATTTTAGAATGTAAGCTGTTGTTTCCAAGGCATGACCCCAGAACGACTTGGGAAGATCCGCATAACTCATCATAGATCTAACCATTTCCAAAAGAGTTCTGTTTCTTCGCTCTACAACCCCGTTCTGTTGAGGGGTTCCGGGTGCAGTGAGCTGGGATGCAATCCCTTCATCAGATAAGTAGTTCAAAAACTTATCGCTGAGGTATTCGCCTCCACGATCAGATCGTAGAGACTTGATACATTTTTCCCTATGATTCTCTGCTTGAGCCTTAAATTCATTGAATTTCTCAAAGGTCTCAGATTTATGCTTCATAAGGAAAAGGTAACCGTACCTTGAGTAATCATCAATAAAAGTGACAAAATACTCATAACCTCCTCTTTCTTTGGTTGTCATTGGACCACATACGTCTGTGTGAATGATCTCTAACACTTCTTTGGCCCTATTCCCCTTGGCTCCAAATGCCCTCTTGGTCATTTTACCCTCCAAACATGATTCGCAGGTTGGAATTTGTTCAACTTGGAGAGACTCCAGTGAACCGTCTATCACCAACCTTTGGATCCTCTTTGGATTTAAATGACCCAATCTTAGATGCCAAAGAAGTGTCTCGTTCACGTTTTCTTTTGTCGGAAATAGTTGATGTGTTATAGGATGCATTTCGTGAGTGGTGTGCACAGTTAATTGTATAGAGATTTTCCATCAATGTCCCGTAACAGATACACTCATCATTTCAAGAAATGATGTCATTCTTATTAGAAGAAACTTAGTGTCCTTTAATCGAATTTTAGAAACCGAAAGTGAATTCTTTCTAAAACTGGGAACATAAAGATAATCTCAAAAAAACTTTATCTTCAAAAGATAGGTGCACTTCTCCCACTGCTTTAACCACTACTTATGTAGCATTGCAATGTCTGCTACTTGCGTAGTATTGCAATAATTGTTACTATCGTAGCATTGCAATATCTGCCACTTACGTAGCATTGCAATAATTGCTACTTTCGTAACGTCGCCCAGTGTGATGATGATCTCACTCCCACTAAGTTGCCAGATCAGTTTGAACCCGTGAAGCCAACATGATTAGTGGATCTCGTATCAACTACCCACGAATGAGAAGTATACGCCGCTAAACAAGTTTCAACAACTAATGCGTGAGAATTACCTTTCTTTCCGTCCCTTTTGGGGTTGGAACAGGCAAAACCTCCACTGTCCTCTCTCACCGCAGCTTAAGCACTTCCTCTTTGGATTTTCCTTGACATCACAAGCATTCCTCATCTTACCATTGCCCTTGGCAACAGTTGAGTGTAATTGCTTATGGCTTTTGGTCCTCTTCTTTATCTTGCCTTCCCTTGGCCTAGAAGATGAAGACGGACCACTTGCCGTCAAAGCTTGAGTTTTGTGCCTTATCAACATCTCTGCCGAGACCAAAAGCTTGCAACAAATTAGCTAGCGAGGCCAAAATGCTCAAAACACTTTTTGGGCAGAGAGTGAAGTACCAAATTCTAATCTGCACTCAGAATCTTAAGTTTGTTCAGATGGGCCATATATTTTGAGGACGTAATCCCTTACGGGTTTGCTCTCCACCATTTTCAGCGATGACATCTCTCGCAAGGTGATCTGACGAGTCCCGCATGTTTTGACTCGTCAGTTGGCTCATCTGATTTTGGTGTGTCAAAAATCCACTTGTGCTTTTGTGCAGTTAGGACAATTATAATTTTCTAATCAATATAGTTTTCATATTGTATTGACTTTAAGTATAATAACAGTGGATTAAAAGGTAACGACATGCTGAACTGAAATAAATAACTATATGCATAAGCACAAGTATATCACAAGATTCGATCATATGCATCATATTTAAAATCTCAAAAAAAAATATGAACATGCATCGCCTAACATCTCAAAAACAGCAGTTTAAATAAGCCACGTGGGGTGGGTCATTATTTAAACACATTCAAGCAAGGTTACAAAAAAGAACGATTACAAACCTTTAATATCCAGTTAATAGTTGGCTCCCCTTGACCAATATAAAATTGACAGGACTTCGGGAAGTATATGCATATCAATTTTATACCTAAGTAATAACCATGATTAAATCTGTGATTATTATTTCGTTTTTGAGCGAGCCTCGTGAGGGTCAGGTCGCCATTAGCCACTAGTAATAACCCACAATCATCCATTTGGAATTCATTCATGTGAAAGCTATCTTTTGACCGTCCCGTAGGGGAATTTCTCCAAAAGAATTCACAAATAAATAAATCATGGAGGTCAAAATTAATTCAATTTTATTATCGGGAATAAAATTGTCAATTAATTATTTAAACATACTTAGTAATTTTGAAGGTGAGATTTTTCATTTGGGCAATTCTCATGCAAAACACATTTAAACAAATTAAATAAAGCATAAGATAAAGCACAAAATAAATCAAGCAAAAGCAGAAAAAATAAACATATTGGGCACAAATTATCCAATTGTCATGGTTTGATTTTTTTGGCTTGATCTTGAAGAAACACCGTCTTGAATTTCTCCCATTTCGATCGTCTCGAAAAAATACTCCGTCTCGAACACCACCCAGTAAATGACTACCATGATAGGGATGCAGATCCGTCGGCCGGCCACTTGCTTGAGTTAAACCAAAGCGAAGCGTCACCTTTCGCCGCGCCTCGGCACTCCTCGGCGACGGCACAGAATGGCCGCCAAGATCTATGCTCGGCCTTTCGTCAATGATGCCTCGCCCGAAACCCTCGGCTCCGATCCATATCCATCTGCGCAATGCCGCGCCCAAGAACGGCGCTGACCTCCGTCGGGCCCGCTCACAAGACGGTCACGGTCTTTGCGTCGCCTAACGCCCACCCAGACGCTCAGCGGCCGGATCCTCATGGCAGCGCTCGGCCCCTCGGCCTCGCCCAGCCCGTCGTGCGTGCTCAGCGTCCACATCGCGACGCGTGCCTCCTTAGCAAGTTTTCGCCGCGGCCAGACGCCCGCCACGCCCGATTTCGATTTTGTCCTTTAATTCTTCGTCTCGTCCTCAGATTCGATCCGGTTACAATTTATTTACAAAAAATAAATAAACCTAGATCTAGACTAGTCTATTACATTGATCAAATCAAACAAATCCTAATCTACTTCGTGGATTTTCTCACGAGGCAAAAACGAATCCGAGCGAATCAAATTAAAAACCACGGTTTATATGCATGCATAAATAAACACATTAAATTCCATGACAATTGGATACCGCAAAAACAGATCTAGCAATTCTACTATCCAATTTCAAATTTAATGTCAACGAATTAAATTACAATTTAAAAATTCAGAGTCAAAACCGTGGGCTCGATACGATTGTTGGGGAATAAGTTTACAGATCTATTCGGTGAATATTTAAATACAAATTTAATTCTTATAATTATTATTAGCATGAATTAATCCTATATTAATTCAAATAATAATCCAACAACATATCATGCATATAATAATTCACGTAAAACCCACGTGATCGCGAAATTCTACGAGTTTCATTGAGCGATTACCTCTTGGGACGGGCGGTATGGTGAATAGACTAACCGAAAGGACTTCCCAAGTATTCCCTTAGCCCTCGTTCGACTATCCGGTGGAAGGACTCTTGTGAACGATTTAACAAAAGGAGAATAAATTATGTTGCACCACCTTTGTGGATTTACTAATTTTTCCAGCACATGGAATTGTACTTAGGAATGAAAGAATCATCCCCTATTTATAGAGACCAGGTGGTCGAATTTTGTGCCCTAAAATAATGTGGGAAAATCTTTTCTTGATCTCCAAGAAATCTTGAATATATCTCCTATATTCTTTCTCCCATAATTACAATATTCCACAAAATCCCAACTTCTCTATTTGCTATGGATTTTCGGAATTGATGAGTCAAGAATCCAAGATTTGGATCTTCTTGAATTTATGAGATATTCTTGTATTTCAAGAAATACATATCTTCCATAATATATTTTCAAGAAAATCAAGAAAATCTTTCTTGCCCACTATATTTTATATTTTTCGAAAAACACATTATAGATAACCAAGTGGGAGATTTCTTGAATTTAATGAGATAATCTTGTATTCCAAGAATACATATCTTCATTCCATAACAAAATTCAAAGAAAATCTTTCTCCCAACATATCTATAATTTTCGAAAATTTAGTAGGAAAAATAAGCAACAATATTTATTTTATTTTAATCACCTTTTCAGTTAATGGACTATATGTTGGGCTACTTAGGGGGCCTTTAGGAGAATTAAGATTGGACCTTCTAATGGACCTTGAATATCTAATATTGAGCCACAATATTATTCAAGCCCATAAATATTAATTAATCCCACTACATAATTAATATTGCACTATCCATCTTAACCCATATTACAGTCAATATGGCTCCCGGTTATTATTTCCCGTGTTTAAAATTATCTAGCCCATTAATTAATTCAAGCCACTGAAATAGCTTTCTATTAATTAATATCTTTTGTCATTGGTCAAGGAACGGTTCAACATTATTATCCATACCGAAAACTAATTCGACTTGCAAGATTTGGTATGATAAAGCTTATGAACCTCCCAAGGGGGCAAATCGAACAAGCGTACTTGCACACGATTCTTCGTATTAAATCTTAGCAATCACATGTGACTAATAATATTGCCCAAGATAAAAAGTATTGAATCTCGTTGATTCGCTACCCATGATAAGTCAAAGCAATAGTTACCAATCCCACGTGATCCTATTTAAGGAACGAAGATTAAGAAATAACGAACCACTAAGGTCTAATTCTTCCTTGTTCAGTTCTGAAGAATTTATCCTCCTGTAGGTCCTATTCAGTGCATCAGTCATGCACTAGTGTAATCTCTTGGTCAAGACAAGTCAACCTGAGCCTTACACTTCAACCTTTCACGATGGGTTGTTCATTTCCATCTAGGTCGTGAATGGCGTACTTTTAGTTACAAGGGACTGTTAATTTAATCTTCTGTGATCTGGTATCACTAAATTAACTACAATGTAACACGTACGACTTATTGAACAGTTATGCAGTAAATATATATAACATTCGATAATATTTAAAGCATCAGTGATAAACAATTTATTTCAGTAGATAAGTCTGAAAATTCAGTTTTGATTATACAAAGTAAAAAACATACTTTCCAGTATAATCCCAACAATAATCCCCCTTTCACACCCCATAATTTTTAAGACAAAAATAAATATACACAAGATGACCCTAATAACCTCATATAAATAGATAATAAGTTGAATTTTATGTATATCATTCATCCATAAATCATAAACCCTAAAATATTTATTTCTTAAAATTCACGCTCATAAACCCGTGCAACCTTTTGATTTAATATTTTATTGCAATCATGAACGTTATGAAATGAAAATTCAGTGGAGATCATCAATGTAAGTTTATCCAATGTGTTTTTTTACCTATTGATCTGATTTTTTTTTTTTTTTGCATAAACTTTGAATTTTTGGGCCCAGTCGCGCCATTGATCGGCCACAATTGCGGCTGAATAGAGGTGAGCCATTGCGGCCTTAACCGCTAGGCAAAATTTTAAAAAATAGTCGTAAAAGTTGTATTTGGTCCTAAGGGTCGAGCGATCATGAAATCATATGCATGACGTTTTGGTCGAACTGTCACTAATCTGTTAATGAAGCTCTGGTCAAACAAACATTAAGTCGTGCATGAAGCTCTGACCGAACATATTGTTATGCTTTATTTTGTAGCCGAATGAAGGTGGAAAACATTTAAAATTTTAGCAAATATTTTGTTTCGACAAGAATCAAAGTGCAAGAAAGTTCTTTTTGGCTTGGAGAAAAAGGGGAAATGGTGGTGCCTTGAGGAGGCGGAAAATAAGAGTAATTTTATTTTGAAAGAGAAGGTAGAATTATAATTATTTGTGGTGAATTTGGTGGCTCTCAATATAAAATTTCAATTTAAAACCCACATTATTATGAATATAAATAATATAACAAGATGTTAATATAAAATTTAAATATTATATTAGACTAAAATAATATTTTAACATTCAAAATATTTGATGACAACAATGACCTTGCGCTAGCTCGGGTGCAATACTAATATTTATTATAAAAACAAAATTTAAATAGAATCTGGTCATAAAATTTAAATAAATATCATGTAAAGAACATTTTATAGTAACAATAGTGTTGTACCATATGAACGTACCAGATCATGAGACATTTGTCCCAATAGACTCCATTGTAACTTTTCTTATTCTATTTAAAAAAAACATAATTTAAGAAAAAAGAATTTACATTCAGCAAGTATTATGTGGGATCCACCATAATTAAGAAGACAACCAATCACATCAATAATCCACACTGATACAAGCTTGGGCGGGAAAAGTCACACGTGTAACTATATTGCTATTATATATAGTATAGATATAGACGTAGATAGATAGATAATAATATTTTTTGTATGTATATCTTTGTCATAATACGTGAATAATTTTAAAATAAAAAGAGCTTATATGATGATCGCTAATAAAATAAAGAAAGCGAGTTTTGTAATTTCTTTGAAATCTTACAATAAAAAAATTAGTTGTGATGATAGTAAATAAGATAAAGGAAGGTTTACGTTTTTGCCTCTTTACATTATAATTTCTTTGTACACAATATTTTTTATCAAATGTTTCTTTTTTGATCTGATCAAAACTTTTGTATCTTATATGGAAGTTCCTCTTGAAAGTGCGACATAAAGCTGGTCCTGAGAGAACACATGTTCTGCTAGGGAAAATTCAACCTTCTGAATTGTTTGTTCTTGAGTTCTTTTAAAACAATCGGATAATTTTGCTAGATAAAAACAAGAACAATATAGACAATACAACAAAATCGTACAATTTTGCTAGAGCAGCACTTTGGGGGGATATTTTTGGACAACATAAGAATTCAATAATACATGGATAAATGAAATAGGTATTTTGGGCATGATGATAAACAAAAAAATATGTGAAGGGTCAAACCTCTTTTTAATATAGTATAGATTTTTTTTGCTAGATAAACACAAGAACTATATAAATAATCTACAACATAATCGGACAATTTTGCTAGAGCAGCAGTCTGTGGGGACATTTTTGGACAATATAAGAATAAGAGTTCAATGTTACATGGATAAATGAAATAGGTATTTTGGGCAATATTTTTTGTCAATTGTTTCTCTTTTGATCTGATAAAAAATTTTGTATCTTGTATGAAAATTCATTTTGAAAGTACGACATAAAGCTAGCCGTGAGAGAATACATGTTCTGTTAGGTAAACTTCAACCTTTTAAATTGTTGGCTCTTGAATTTTTAACATAATCATACAATTTTGCTAGAGCAGCACTCTATGGGGACATTTTTGGCATGATGGTGAACAAAAATATATGTGAAGGGTATAAGCGTACAAAAATATTTCCCAACCTCAAGCCTCTTTTTAATATAGTATAGATGATCAAAACATTTTTATCTTGTCACCTTGAAAGTGCGACATAAAGCTGGCCGTGAGAGAACACATGTTCTGCTAGGTAAACTTCAACCTTCTAAATTCTTTGTTCTTGAATTTTTAACATAATCGTACAATTTTGCTAGAGCAGCACTCTATGTGGACATTTTTGTCATGATGGTGAACAAAAATATATGTGAAGGGTATAAATGTCCAAAAATATTTCTCAACCTCAAGTCTCCTTTTAATATAGTTTAGATTAGATTTAAATATTGCAATATTAGCGAATTTGGAGCATTGCATTTTAAATCAAAAACAGTTACCAGAAATCCGTCAAACAAAGAAGGTCGAGAATCTATTTCTAGGAATCGAAACTGAGATTGAAGATCACAAGAGAAAAAAGAGATCAACGGAACACTGTTGAAGTTCAAACAATATCCCACATCGAAATAACATGGGAGATCATGGGGTATATTAGGATGAACACTATCTCATATTATTTCGATGTGGGATATTTTTTGAACCCCAGCAAAAACAATAAAAATGTAAAAGAAAAACTTTAAATAAAAAAGACGCATATTACGTGTGTGGTTGTTTAATTTATATGTATTGAGATTTCAATTTGCAGGCCGGTTGGCATGCCAGCCGTAGCAATGAAAATAAATAAATCTGCTAAGAAAACCGCAGCAATGAAAAAGAGGATTAGAAATTGAAACGCTTACACCGAGAGAAAAAAATAGAGAGGATCAATTAGTTATGCCAATTTATCAATTTATGATTGGAAATATAATAAAAAAAATCAGAAATCTATAAATATATAAAAACAGTATAATCTCCTGTAAAATCTGATCCCGCCTGTTAAATTGAGAAAAATCTCAATATAAAATTTTCTAATTAACCTAATAACTTCAGAATAACGCATCTTTTTTTAATTTAATTGGTTTTATAATTGTGTTCTCATGGCACAATATTATTTTACTAATGTAATGAATATTTATGTTTCGTTAAATAATTGATTTTCAGATGAATTTTGTTTAAGTAGATTTAAGATAAATAATTTTTTTAATTAAGCTTCACTTTTCTTTTCTTTTTCAAATATTCAATTTATTTAATTATATATTGTTGTGCTCAGATATATCACATGTCAGCATCACCAGATTTATCACACGTCAGTAGGACGAATTATCGCACGTCAGCAGGTCCCACCGAGACCACATGATTTATCGTGCTTACGCATATGTTTTGTCATGCTTTATGCACATGGCTTGTCGTGCTTACGATTTGTCGTGCTTAACGATTTGTCGTGCTTATTGATTTGTCATGCTTATAATTTGTCGTGCTGGTCCTCTTTATATAAAGGACCTCACCTTTCATTGTAGAGAAACTCTGGAATGTTTCCCTCATTCCACTTATATACCTACACCCACATTTCAGGGAAGAACTACGGTTCTTCCCGCAGTGTTCTTGTTCGATTTCTTATTTGTTTGGTGGTCAAATTCAACAAGCCACATCAGAATTCGTAAATTATTTGACCGTCAACATATATATATATATATATATATATATATATATATATATATTAATTTATTATATTATAAAATATCTTACTACAAACTAACAACACAATTGATGTTTTAACGCACTATACATTATTTTATATATAATAAATTGACAATTTAATATTAATATACGTAAATATTTTTTTTTAAATTATATATAGGATTATTATGTTAAAAGAGAATTTTGTGTGACATACGTGAGACAAATCTTCACTTAATATTTGAGTTATGAAGTAGTTTTCAAATTATTTTGGAGCTCTATATATTCATAATTTATTATATAATATTATAAATAAGATCGACCATCGCTCGGGCGAAATACAAATAGGAGATAATTGAAAACTTATAATAGCAAATTTGTGTAAAGCACTAAAGCCACATAAGATTAAAAAAAACTGTCAATAAGATAGAAGGGGGATATTCAAAAGGCACGCTAATATAGATTTGGCTTTCCACAGCCCTTAAAAAGGGTCTTAGACAGTGGTTTTAACAGCTGTGTAAGTAACTGTTGTCTAAGTTTAGACATCTGTTAAAATACTGTTGTTTATGAAAAGCACTTGGACAACGGTTATTAACCGCATTGCAAGTGGTGCACTTGGACAACGGTTATAAACCGCATTCCAAGTGTTTCACTTGGACAGCGGTTCATAACCGCTGTCTAATATATATATATATTTTAATGTATTTCACTTGGACATCGGTTTAAAACCGCTTTTTAATATATTTTTTTAATATGTTTTTTAATAATTATTTTATATTTTAAAAATCATGTTATACAAAACCAAAACTTATACCACTATAATATATATACGTCCAATATCAAAACATCAAATAAATAAACATACACATCATGAAATAAATAAACATACACATCATAAACATATATATACGTCCAATACACCAAAAACATGAAATATATATCATCACAAATATATAATTTAATTACATGCTACCAAAAACTTCAAACAACGATCACTCAATATCGTATGAATATAAGAATCGATTGTAAAGGTACCCCGTCCAATCTTTTTTCCATTTCTCCAGTCTTTTCTTAGAGTAAGACTTGAGCTCACTTTCATAGATAAACTGCAAACAACGAATCAATCAATATAGTATGAATTTTTATTCAATCAATAATAATTTAAATAAATCGATAAATTGACTTACATTGAGAGGAATGTTCGTTAGAGAAGTGCGGATTATATCTTCAATAAAGCAACACACAAAATGTCCACAATGTTCATTATTTTGTTGCCTCGGAACCTGTTGATTAGCAATTATAATCACGTATTACAATTATGATTTATTTCTATTAATTCGATAATTTACTAAATTAAATTTACCTTAATGTTAATCCAATTCACTTTATTTAACTTAGATCTTGAACCTTGACTCAGAAGGCGACTCCGATACATCGTCATCACAATATTATTATTATAATTAAAAAAATAAAAATAGATTAAATATGTATAATTTTAAAAGTAAAACAAATCATTATATAGAATATTAAAATTGAACTTACGCTTCCATATATGAAACGAGATCAGGGTGATTTGAAATCACTCCATCCTGAGCTGGGTCCATAAAATACACACTTAATGTATTCATGTTTATGGCGACCAGCACCCAATGGTTCCTATATTATATTGAGAATATTAAAATTAACTTCAAGTTTAGCATATATATGTGCAAATATTATAAACATGAATACAAATTTTAACGAAATGTTTATTGCACTCACCCCACATTTGTTGGTCAAAAAATGAAATGATCGCTCCCAGTTTGATTAAGCATATGATTAACTATACCATCCATGGTTTGTAACCTATCACCCATTATGCAAGACACTTGGGGGGAGACGAAGGAATACATTCCACTTGCTCGGGCATCTCTGGAGAGATATACCTCACCTAAATATCTTTAACCAACATATATACGTTAATTAATATTTAAAAAGAAAATTAAACTATACAGAAAGTGAATATTGAGAATTAGTAACCGCATACCTGAGGTAAATGGCTATGGTGGTTGCACTCAACCACTCGTCATTCAAGACTTCACGCACATGTTCCTCACCGACGAATTCTTGGAAAGTATTCTGATGAAAGTGAGCAATCATGGGAACTGTGACGGTCTCGAAAGCATTAGACGATACCATCCGGTGCACCCTAGACTGTACATAATCATCGTGATCTAAGTCTCCAGGCATGGGATAACCAAGTCTGCGCGCAGTGGAGTCCCTCGTTCTCCCCCTCTGACTGTCTACGACACCCCTCGATTTCTCTTTAGCCTTGTGTGGTGATTTCTTCTGAGGCATTTGGGGTGTCGACATATTCTACAATCAATTTGCAATATTAATTAGAACCAAAAATAAGATAATGAACTTTAATAATATATATTTTACCCTCATGGTGCTAGAGACTAAGTTGCTCGGACATTCGATGAAGTGTCCGACCGCTGTTCCGACTGTGACGGCTTCATCGATTGGTTTTGGCACCGCTGAATCCTCTTGTCCGGCTACGGGTACATCGAGTGTGACCCTCACGAAACCAGGAGTGATGGGATGACCATGAATCATTCCATGGGAGCTGTGCAACGTTCCTGTGGCCACCAACCGATCGGGATCCTCCAAATAAAGGTAGCAAAAGGTCGGTGGCTGTTCGAATAAGATATTTAGTTAGAAAATTTTAATACACTAGTCTTTAATTAAAACAAATGTGAGACATGCACATCTGATACCTGAGAGACGTTTTTGAAGTACCTCAATAAAGTCGTCCCTATGGTTAGCTGAAAACATACCATTAGAGACATTATGTTCACAGCTTGCTCCACTCGACGACATTCTGTGGCTCGATCTTCTCTCGGACCTCAAATGTTCCACATCTTTAGTCAACTTGGCAACCTGTTCCGAGAGTATATCTCCCATATTCATGGCTTGAAGACCAGGTGTCATCTCTAATGATGTCTTCGTCACACCATATCCAACACTCCGTAAGCGGTCGGGATGCTCCTGGCGACCTATATCCCGTCCAAACATATCATAAGGGCGGATAATGCGGATGTCATCGGGCGTCATGGTCTGAGATAGACGCTCCTGAATCACAAAAACAAAAGATTATTATTTAATTATTTATTTAGAAATAATATTTTATAATTGAAAGATAAATTAATGGATAGATTACCGCTTCTTCGATGATATGTTGTGCACTGGGATAGTGAATTTTTCCGTCTCGAGCCTTTCTAGTAGTCTGAAATAAGTCGAAATGGGTAACAATAGGTTAACTCTCTCCATCTTTACTTCTTTCTTCTTTCTACGATAGTGATGAACGTGTCCCTATATTAGATATATTAAAAGTGAATATATAAAAAAATTAAAAGTTATGATTTTGATCTCACCATATCTTATCTTATTCGTGCATAACCTTTGTTCGATCCATGATAACGCGCCTCCATCAACTTGGCTTGCTCGCGATTTTTATTACTTCGATTCTACAGTGTAATAGAAATATGATAAACACTGAAAAGCTTAGGGCATTAGAAATTGAGGAAATGACATTGATCAATTTTACCTGGAAATCATCCTCCATAGCTCTACTCACAAACTCCTCCCAGTATGGAGCCACCATAGGGCTATTCTGATACGCCGAAGGTGGACTAGCCGAGTAAAGACCAGTTTCCGGATCTCGTGTGTTACTTCTCAGCCAAGCCCGAAAATTCTTGGTCATTACTCCATCTTGCTACAGTATTTGCTTCTTCTTTGTGTGGTCAAGGCCTCTGAATGTAGTCTATACGCATATAACATAACAATTTAGTAAATTTAGTAATCATACAACAACTTTCAATAAACATATAATTAACATACCAAAAGTTCGTCCCATAATCTTTCCTTCAAAGGAGTCAGTTTGGGGCTACGCCAGTCCTTGATTGGCAGAACGATAGGGATCACGCTCCTGACTGCAACTCCAAGGTAGAAGGACAACGATTCACTCTCTTTTCCTATTGCCTGCCCAAACTCATTGAACGATAACTGCAATAACATAGTATTTAATTAGGTTCAACGATCAATCAATATAATTATCGATTTCAAACTGTTCAATTGTAATAAAATTACCTAAAGTGTTTTCCCCTTGCTACGAGCTCTCTTAATAGAAGACATCGTGACTATACCCCGAATGGGCTTCTCCCCGGAGCTGCTAGTGGTGGTGGGAGCATCAGTGTCACCCTCTCTCAAGTCATCAGGATGATGTCTATCATATGCACCATGATCATATGCGTCAAGATCTCCATCAGAATATCCATCATCATCTCCATCATCTCCGGGATATGGCAAATGAGACATGATCCTGTAAAGCAGAAGACACAACATTTAATAAACAAAAAAAATAAAATTCAACAAAGCAGAAGAAATAACATTTAATAAAGCAGAAGAAACAACATTTAATAAAGCAGAAGAAACAACATTCAATAAAGTCGTACATTTCTTTTTAACACTTGTTTTTCTTTTTAATTTTTTGGTTGACTTTTCTCGTTCATGACCATAAATGTTAACAACATCCGGATTGCCATATTCATCCTCATCTCTAATTATTCTCTAGTATGGGCATGGATTTGCAGGATCATCGAAAGATGATACAGAATGAGTGAAGTTCTAAAAAGGATCATCAATTGTGTCAACATCTTCATCGACATGGTCGTTAATCGAAACTATTGTTAAATTTATTTGTAACCACAATGGACCATTTCTTATTAACCGGGTCGGGACATGGAAAATTTGTTGACCTTGACCGCCATTATGTAAGGGTCATCCCAGATCCCACATTCTTCAAATCAACAGCAGATTTAACCCGAACTTTCAACTTGGACCCCCGTTGGGATCCTCACCCAACTACACTCGAAGATTGGTTGACGGAGAACAACATAGTCGAGTTCCCAAATGTTGACAATCTGTCCAAAGTAAGTAGTTTTTGATTGGTTCCTTGCAGTTGCAGTAATGGACACTCCATTATTCTGCATTGTACTTGTGGCATCATGATCTCTGGTATAAAATGTGTATCCGTTGCTAAGATAACACTTGTATGAATACACATGTCTATCGTGCATTCCGGATAACCACTTAACTTTTTATTCAATGATTCTTTATCATGTGACAACATATTTGCTACATAACCATTGAACCAGTCAACAAACGTACGATTGTGCTCAACTTCAATCCATGATCTATCTCTGGTGGGATTTCTCTCAGCAAGTGATTGAATGTGCGTCAATAAAAAGAAAAGTCGACCGTGTTGTGAAGCACGCTGATGTGCATCCATGTTAGTTCCTCCATACTAACACTTACATGGGTTGACCACCGGTAATGCCTTCACCATCCATACTATTGGTGTCTTGGGTAACCTGGAAGTCCATTCGCATCGACATTCGAATAAATTCGGATCAAGATACTACCGCTTCTTCTACTAAATAGCGTTCTGCAATGCATCCCTCCGGCCTTGACATATTCATCACATATTCTTTGAGCACTTTCATATATCTCTCTACACCATACATCCATCGTGATAACGAAAGCGGGACCACACATCCTTGTCGTGTACCAAATGAACCGTTAGGGTGAACCATTATATCAAAGAATGATGGAGGAAATATATCTCAAGCTCACAGAAGGCGCCCCCATAATCTGCCTCCAAAACCAAGTAATTTTCTAGATCTTTGACCTTCTTTACTCATTGCTTGAAGAACCAACATAACTTTGTTATGGTTATGCGCGACATTTTCGTGCAAGATAGAAGCGTGTGAATGGGCAAGAAAGTCTCCATGATGACATGATAGACATGCGATTTCAGATTCATCGGGTCTCACGCCATCATCCGATACAAGTCTCTATATGTTGGACGAATAACCTCCGGTACATTCACATCTTTTAGCGTCTCAAGTAATTTTTTCTCTCATTGTTGGACAAGGTGCAAAAGAAGAGGTAAGAACGGTTTACCCTTTTCTCTAATGTGTTTTAGTTACGCTTTATTCCCATATCAATCATATCCATTCTTGAATTGTAACTATCATTTTGACTTCTTATCGGTAGCAGAGTATTGAGCAAAGTCGACACAAACGTTCTTCTCAAGCGTGCATTAGATCAATGAAGTGTCTAACATACAACTCTTTCCTATAGGGCAATTGAAAGAAAATTGATTCCTTCTTCCAACCGCTAGTGGGGACACTCTTTACGAAGCTCTTTCCGTACAGTGTGTCGATATTCTTCATCTCATTCAATACATCCAACCCCGACAATAAATATGGTGCTTCTTTTGTCTCGACAGGCCATCGAATGCATCGACCATTGTTCTCAGACTTATGCGTTGGGTCCAACCACCTCCTATGTCCCATATAAACGGTCTTCCTACAATGACTCAAGCGAATGTGATGTGTCTTCTTGGTACAACAAGGACATGCATCGGCCCCCTTCACACTATATCCAGATAGATTCCCGTAAGCGGGAAAGTCAATGATTGTTCCAAATAACATGGCCTTCAACTTGAAATTCTCCTTTCTACAAGCATCATACACATCGACACCCTCATCCCACATGAGCTTCAAGTCCTCTATCAAAGGAGCCAGATATACATCTATGTCGTTACCAGGTTGTTTGGGTCCTGATATCAACATAGACAACATCATGTAAGTGCGCTTCATGCACAACTTCGGGTGAAAGGTTATAAACTAACGTAATCATCGGCCATGTTTCGTGGTTGGTACTTTGGATATGTAATGCATTCATTATTCCGGTTGAGAGTGCAAGACGCAAGTGTTGTGGCTCTGTTGGGAGATGAATTTAATAAAGATATGATTTTGATTAGATCCCAAAACCCCTGAGTATGACATGTTCATGATAATCTTGATAGTTGAGTCAGGATTCAGTTTTAGAGTATTCAGGATGTTATCTGCAAAATATATAGTCAGCAGATATAGATCGTTAGATTCAAGATTCAAGAACTCGTGAAGTTTCAAGAAACCGGTTTTAGTATGAAACCGGTTTTCAAGACTCAAGTAGAAATCGAGAAATCAAGACTCAAAGGAGAAATCGAGATATCAAGACTCAAAGCAGAAATTGAGAAATCAAGACTCAAAGGAGAAATCGAGATATCAAGACTCAAACATGAAACCGAGATACTAAAGATCAAGCAGAAACCGAGATATCAAGACTCAAGATGAAATCGAGGAATCAAGACTCAAAGATGAAGACTCAAAAGATATCACCAAGATATCCGCGGGAAGACTGAAGACCCTAAAGACTCGTAAGACCCAAGACTCAAGACATCAAGATGTAAGATCAAGATCGAAGGTCAAGAATATCAAGGCACAAGAATTATCAAGACTCAAGAATGTATCAATGCTCAAAGATAAACCTCGAATGTTCCGAGGCAATCAATGCACATCGAGAAGATCGTGATTCCTTAGAAAAATAGATATTTGCTAAGACATTCAAAATGCAGCATAAAAAGGAACTAAGACAAAGTGTTGTTAAGGTTATATCACTCGAGAGATTGTAACCAAAAAGAAATTTGAGTTGTTTACCTTTAATCGGAGACAAAAGTCAAAAAAGAGGAAGACAAAGATTGCATCATACCCGACATCGACAAAATGAAAGTCATGAAAAAAGATGTCAAGTACTAAGTTCCAGATCAAAAAGTGATGACCGGCTACATGAAAGGCTATTGCCTAAAACGTGTTAGGAGTGTCAAACCCTAAATATAGTAGTTTTTCACTCACCATAAGAGGAAACTCACGAAGCTATATCTTCCAACGGATAGTTTTTCAAGAGTGACCTTGGTGTATGCCTATAAATACTTGTGACCCTCTACATTGTAAAGTTACGAGAAATTTGTATGCAACTCAAGAGCTCAAACTTATTATTGCAAGTTGAAGCACTCGAAAACCCAAGAATTTCCCAAGTGCTTTAAATCGAAGAGAGCTCATTCCACTAAGCCTAGCTTGATAAGATATATCCAAAGCTTAGTCGAGATATCCTAACCTTTGCATTGTTCTTTATTGTAAAGGATATCTCATCCTAGTTGGAAACCAACCAAGAAACCCCCAAACTCTTTGTAAGGTAGTTTGAGTGTGATTGTTGGTGAGATTGGAGTTGTAAAGAGTGAGTAAACTGTTGGGGAATTAATTGCACAGATCTATTCGGGGTGAATATTTAAATACAAATTTAATTCATTAATTATTACTAGCATGAATTAATCCTATATTAATTCAAATAATAATTGCAACAACATATCATGCATATAAAAAGCCAAGTAAAACCCACGATGCGAATCTACGGGTTTACGTGAACGCATTCTCCTGGGATGGCAAAGGACTTCGGTCGGGAAGGACTAACCAAAAGGACTTCCCAAGTATTCCCTTAGCCCTTGCTCAACTATCCGGTGGAAGGAAACTTGTCGAACAATTAACAAAAGGAAAAAATAAACTTTGTTGCACCACTTATGTGGATTTGCTAATATTTTCAGCACATGGAATTGTACTTGGGAATGAACTAATCATCCCCTATTTATAGGAGAGGGAGTGGTCGAATTTTATGTAGAAAATCAATGTGGGAAAAGACTTTTCTTGATCACCAAGAAATCTTGAATGTATCTACTATATTCTTTTTCCCATAATTAAAATATTCCACAAAAATCCCACTTCCTCAAAATATGGATATTTTTGAAAATTTAGTGTTCAAGAATCCAAGATTTAGATCTTCTTAAATTTATGAGATATTCTTGTATTTCAAGAAATATATATCTTCCATAATATCTTTTCAAGAAAATCAAGAAAATCTTTCTTGCCCACTATATTTCCAAAATTTCGATATATTCTATATAGATAACAAAATGGGAGATTTCTTGAATTTAATGAGATAATCTTGTATTCCAAGAATACATAACTTCATTCCATAACAAAATTCAAAGAAAATCTTTCTCCCTCTTTTATCCATAAATTTCGAAAATAAGAGGAAAAATTAAGCAACAATATTTATTTTATTTTAATCAATTTTTTCGCTTATTGGACTATTTGTTGGGCTACTCGGGGGCCTTTAGAAGAATTAAGATGGACCTTCTAATGGATCTTGAATATCTAATATTGAGCCACAATATAATTCAAGCCCATAAATATTAATTAATCCCACTACATAATTAATATTGACTATCCATCTTAACCCATATTACAATCAATATGGCTCCGGTCATTATTTCCCGTGTTTAAGATTATCTAGCCCATTAATTAATTCAAGCCACCGAAATAGCTTTCCGTTAATTAATATCTTTTGTCCTTGGTCGAGGAACGGTTCAACATTATTATCCATACCTAAACTAATTCCACTTGCAAGATTTGGTATGATAAAACTTATGAACCTCCCAAGGGGGCATATCAAGCAAGCATTTGCATAACGATTCTTCAGATAAATCTTAGCAATCACACGTGACCAATAATATCGCCCAAGATAAAAAGTATTGAATCTCCGATTCGCTACCCATGATAAGTCAAAGCAATAGTTACCAATCCCACGTGATCCTATTTAAGGGACCTAAGATTAAGAAAACAACGAACCATCGAGGTATAATTCTTTCTTGTTCGGTTCAAGAATTTATCCTTCAGAGGGTCCTATTCAACAAGATCATCATGCACTAGTGTAATCTCTTGGTCAAGACAAACCATTCGAGCCTTACGCCTCAACCTTTTCGCGATGGATTGTTCATTTCCATCTAGGTCGTGGAATGGCGACTTATAGTTACAAGGACGTTAATTTAATCTTCCGTGATCCGGTATCACTAAATTAACCTACAGTAACACGATGAATTATTGAACAGCTTATGCAAAGAAATATATATAACATTCAATCATATTTAAAGCATCGCTGATAAACAATTTATTTCAAAGAATAAGTCGAAAATCGGGCCGATCATACAAAGTAAAAAGCATATTTTCAAGATAATCCCAACAATCTCCCACTTATACTCAAAGTCTGGTTTTAAGTATCTACAACATGTCTCACGTAGTTCATGACATCTAATGTCACCTACGCGAACCTAATATAAACTACATTGAGGTAGTCATAAAGCTCTAGAGAAGAAGTGAGTAATCTATCTTGGATAGACCAGAAGTTTTGTGAGTTTTTGAAAGTTAGTAAACTATGAGGTAGGTAAAAGCTCAAAATAAAAGGTTAGTAAACCAAGAGGTAGTCGTAAAGCCTTAGGAAGTGATTAGTGAATTTCCGGAAAGAGATCGTGGAGAGTGGAGGTAGGAGCTTGAGTCTCCCGAACCACTATAACTTCATGGTGTTCTTTTGCTTTCGCTGTTTTGCTTGATTTATCTGTCATTACTTTGTTTTGAAAGCATATTTTCATCGATATTTCAGTTGGAATCAATCCACTGAAAGTTGCATATAATTGAATCACAGCCTAATCACTATTCCTTTAAAGAAGGTTTTCAAAGAAAAAGCTTAAAACGAGCATAAACTAAGGGCCAACCATTCAAGAGACATCCGAGTAGCTGAACAGATAGTTATCAAACCGAACTTACTCTTTCGAGGGTTCAAGAAGTTAGTTATCCGATCCAAGCAACTCGAGGATCTCCAAAACTTCAGGACTAGGTTGGGATTATCTCGAGGTATCCGAAAGTTGACTCAGATCACTATCTCGTGTAGACTTTTGAGTCGAGAGCGATTTGTGCTTCTCAGACTAAATCATCAGACAACCCGACCTAAGTTGACCTCAAAAAAAAGAAAAAGTTTTAAAATCAATTGAACACGTGTATTCCCCCATACACGTAAGAATCGTTTAGACCGGATCGAGGCTCGGTGGACACCCAAGCTTCGAGGTGAATCAGACTCAGACCGAAGTCGAAGCCCCGATTGATCAAGTTCGTGTTCAGACTCGGGATGAACAACCAACTCAGAGAGACACAAAGACATCGATATGCTCCCGAGATTGATCTCACCCCACGATGGAGAAGTTGGAGAAGGTTGAGCCAATCCCGAACAAAATTGCTCGGGGATGGAGGGAGTTTTTGGCCAACCAAACTCGTAAGATTGAAAGCTTGAGTTCTTTCTTCAAAACGGGTGCAACTTCGCATTACTCCGACAGAAAAGCTTCTCCATGGAAGGAAAGTTAGAAGAGAAGACGGAGGGGAAAGGCCGAGTTTAATGCAGAGTCAAGGTAACATCGTGAGCAAACCCAATTCTAGAAGCTAAATCGGAAGAAGAATGAGATGTCGGTAAAGAATGCCGTTGAGAGATGAGCTCAATGCTCATGGCCAAGATGATGATATGTTCAAGGAAGCCTCTTAGCCAATTTGCTTATCTATCCTAAAAAGAATTCTTAGTGGCAAAGAACCACCTTAGGAGGCTTGAGGAGGAGCAAGATCAGATGGCAGGGGAGGTGCGGGAAATATATGTACCATTCAATCATATTTAAAGCATCAGTGATAAATAATTTATTTCAAAGAATAAGTCCGAAAAAGGTTTCGATTATACAAAGTAAAAAAGTATACTTTTTCAAGATAATCCCAAATGTAAGTCCTCGCCGATGAGGTGGAAGAAGATCAGAACTGAAGAGCCGAGTTGAAGAGCAGAAGAAGACTGAAGATGAAGACTCGGAAGATTCATGTAATCCTTTATCTTTTTTGTCTTTTTGATTTTGTTAGATAAGATTTATTGTAAACTTGTAACTGTCTACCAATCATCAATGAAACCTTATCATTTATGCTCAAAAGATAATATCTCATTATCTTATTTACATGTCTTTAATTTTGATATGCCTGAATGTTATCTCTGAGATTAATTGTTGGGAGATTCTCTACTTAGGAAATTGTTGGGAGATTCTCTATATGGAAATTGTTGGGAGATAAAACCAATCTTGTAAAAGGATAAACTGAAACCTGAGTATAGGTTAAGTATATTTGTAACAAGATAGGTTTTGGCATCATCAAAAAGGGGGAAATTGTTGGGAGATGAATTTAATAAAGATATGATTTTGATTAGATCCCAAAACCCCCGAGTATGACATGTTCGTGATAATCTTGATAGTTGAGTCAGATTCAGCTTTTTAGAGTATTCAGATGTTATTCGCAAAAATGTATAGTCACAGACATAGATCAAAGTTAGATTAGAAGATTTCAAGAACTCAAGAAGTTTCAAGAAACCGGTTTCAAAGATGAAACCGGTTTTCAAGACCAAAGGAGAAATCGAGATATCAAGACTCAAAGCAGAAATCGAGATACTAAAGACTCGGGGTGAAATCGAGATATCAAGACTCAAGATGAAATCGAGGAATCAAGACTCAACATGAAGACTAAGATATCACCAAGATATTCCGGGAAGACTCAAGACCCTAAAGATCGTAAGACTTCAAGACTGTAAGACTCAAGACATCAATTTAAGATCAAGATCAAGATCAAGAATATCAAGGCACAAAGAATGCATTAAAGACTCAAGAATGTAATCAATGCTCAAGATAAACCTCAATGTTCCGATATACGTAAAAATATCTATCTGGCGATTTAATATCGGTAAGATCGCGATTCCTTAGAAAAATAGATATTTGCCAAGACATTCAAATGCGTATTAAGGAACTAAGACAAAGTGTTGTTAAGCTTATATCTACCTTTAGCGGAATAAAAAGTCAAAAAAGGAAAACGTATTTTATCTTGTCTTGGCAATGACAGTCAAGTTCGAGGCTAAAGTGATGGCCATTTATGAAAAGTATTAAACAAAAGCGTGTTAGGGTGGCCCTAAATATAGTTTCTGCAGAAACTCCTGGCTATCATTCATTGGACATTTTTCAAATGACAGTGTATCTTATAAATCTTTGTGACCCTACACATTTATGAGTTACGGGGGTGTATGACTCAAACATTGCAAGTTAGGCCTTTCTAAAGAAACCGAAATTTCCCAAGAATTTCCTGCCGCGAATCGAAGAGAGCTCATTCCACTAAGCCTAGCTTGATAAGATATATCCAGCTTAGTCGAGATATCAACTCAGATTGTTATTGTAAAGGATATTCCTATCCTAGCTTGAAACCAACCAACAAACCCCCAAAACCCTTTTAAAGTGGTTTGAGTGTGATTGTTGGTGATTGGATGTAAAAAGAGCGTAAACTACATTGAGGTAGTGAAGCTCTGAGGAAGGTAATCTCTATCTTGATGTACCAGAAAGTTTTGTGAGTTTTGAGTTAGTAAACTACGGAGGTGATGGAAAAGCTCAAATAGAAAGGTTAATAAACTAAAGAGTAGTGAAAGCACTTGGGAAGTGATTAGTGAATTTCTATGAAGATGGGGAGAGTGGGCGTAGGAGCAGTCTACGAACCCACTTATAACTGCGGTGTTCTTTGCTTTCTGTTTTGCTTGATTTATCTGTTGCATTACTTTGTTTTTGAAAG